>CAXIVR010000005.1:21104239-21554239 GCA_964035755.1 Teleogryllus oceanicus
GACTTATATTATAATAAGCGTATAGTGTAAAAATCAAACACCCACATATACGTCCACGTTTATGCTGTCATTACTTTTAATTGACAAACAAAATCGACAACAAAGTCATAACTAAATAAACAACTGACATGAAGGATGTAGATGAACGAAATGAAGTAACACATTTTAACACTTCATGACAATTGTATATACGAATGCTGATCGCTATAAGATAGCTAAATTGAAAGGAATGCAATGTTGGATTCCATAGTTCAGTCGGTTAGCGCATTTGCCTTGAAAACAGAAGGGTTCGGGCTCGGATCCCGTTAAAATCTAGAATTTGATCTTTGTGAGAATCTGCTTTCATTCTTCACACATGCGCCAAATTGGAGAACAAATTGGGGATTCCATGTAGTATCAGATCCTATTTTATTTCTTAGGGTTTGGTTTTCAGTTTCCAAAGCAGGCTTCTTAGCGTCAGCTTGACAATCGTGTGCCTTTTTTCACATCAAATTGGCTTGTTTTACCTTTGAACTGAAAATTTAACCGTTTTAGGATATACAGTACACTACCAGAACCGGCGACCCTGAGCGTACTTAGGACATTTGGTCATGGTCGCCATGGTTTTTCTGTGGCAGCAATGAAACCCAAAGAGCAGTACAGCCCTGAAGAGGACCGCGACATGTCGGTCGAAACGTCGGCACCTCAACGTTCGACGCAGCGTTACCCGGACAGCCCAGATCAAACCCAAAGGGCTTTGGCAGACTGCAAGCGTACTCCACGAGAAAATTTCAAAGATTCAAAAGGGGCAAGCAGTGCAGCCCGATCCGCAGTGCAGACTTCAAAGAAACATTGCGACTCGCTCCTATAATTTTGAACAAAACTGCATTGTCAGTAGATTTAATAGATTGAATGAAGAGTACAGAAATATTAATTAATGTACTCTAAGTGTGTAGTATGCCTTTCTATTAAGTGGCAATTTTACTGATTGCGCGAAGGAAATAGTTCAGCGCTGTTGACAGATTCCGCAGTCTGCGATGTCCTGGCTGTTTCTTCTTTGTTATGTAAGGTCGCATCAACATCTAGGTCATTAGCGACCACTATTGAAGTTAACGGTATGGTAACTATGATGATGAAACGATATGGTGAAAATAAAGGGTGAAAGGACGAATACAAATACAACCATGCCCGAGGCGGGACTCGAACCTGCGACCCTTCGGTCTGACATCGCTACGACACTACTGACTTAGCGATCTCGGCCACCGGATCGGCGGAGACAGTACAGTTTTTACATAAAACTGGCTCTACTATTCTTTACAAAATTCAACATAGAATCTTTCGTGCTTTCGTGCTTTTCGTCTTCATTCGATTTAATATCAACGAACGCACTGATTTTACAAATTTATAACTTAAAATGTTAGTTTTATTTCATTATTATCCACCAGTTTTGGGGGCAGGGGCCCGGCTCCTCCCACATTTTTCGGGAGGACCTAAGAGGTCTGGGCCCATAGAATTGGCGCCTACGATTCTTTATAAGAAAAAGGGTGCACTGACTCTGGCAGCGCAAGAGCTCTTTGGTTTAAACCCCTCAACACCATCCCGACCGGTCTGAGGAGCAGGGCGTCTTCGCGAGCCAGATCCCAGCGACCGGAGCGCGAGCAGTCAGGTCAGCGATTCCTTTGGGCCGTTTGGCCGCGCGAGGGTCGCGGCCGCCCCCTACGCAAAGGGAGGTCGTAAAAAAGGGCAGACGCGTCGCCGGACATGCGTATTGCGGGTCAGCCTTGTGGCAAAGGCGTGTTCTGCGAAGCGCGAGGAACCCCGAGATCAGCTTTGCTCCCGCGAGAGTGGACAAGCACTTGGCTGGCGGTTTGTTGTGGTGAGAAGAAATGCGGAGGTGGGAGCGGAAGTTGTAAGATGTAAAAGGTAAGAAAGAGTGGTGAAGTTGGGAGAAGAGTTTTCAGTGCATGTGTTTTTATTTCTTAATTATTTAATTTATTTACTACTTCGTATTCAACTTATGATTCTGTGTCGCGATGAAAAAGGACCCTTCAAAGGCTGAGAATCCACGAAATTTACTCCATTGAACCTAACTTTATCTCGCCTGATTCTAGTCAATCATTATAACCAGAACAAAAAATAACTGGGGTAAATGATGCACAGACGGAAATGATGATTATATATTCGGATGAAGGAACATAAAAAAAATCCTGTACAGAAAACGGAATACAAGAGCTGCAGTAAAACCATTTTTTTCTATCAGTTTTGCACACGGGAGAATCAGAATTAGAGTTGTAGAACAAGAAGAAAGAAGATTGTGCTCGTCATGTGTTGTGTCATTATTGAAGAAGGTCAGAGCTGTGGATATGGACATGCCATATATGTTCAGTGGTACTGCACATTAGAGATGGCAGCTTGGAGATCACATTGGGAATATAAGGAGAGGATCTTGGGGGAGGGGGTATTTATGCAAACAGTAATTAGTGTATTTGACCATTCAAGATACACGGTGTATTAGCAGGTGGAGTTGAAAACCTACGAGAAGAGAAATAAGTTTGAAGAAGGGAGAAATAAAAGTGGAGAATGACGAATACTAAGGCCAAAAACAACAACACTGCATACATTGTGAACTCCAGATTCCATTATACACACGCTAACAAGAAAAAAACCTTCGTATGATCAATTACGATATTATTCAAAAAGCTTGTTACTTGGAAGTGCGTTGCTGAACCTGTGAAACCTTTTTTCGCGTACTGAACCTGGTGTTCGTCAAGAATTGCGTAAACTGAAAAATGACATTACAGAACTTCAAATAGAGTAACCCTCAATCCTTCAGCGAAAATCCCTACGCAGCCTTCTAGATTTATTGGATTTCGTGTCTTAGAAATGAATTTGTCCCCAACAATGACCGTTGATTACCTCCTGTGGCAACGAATCGACATTTGACGTTTGGAAACCGTCGAAAAGATGCGCGGTGGTGTACGTCATAATTAGAAGCTATAATTTTGCTGTGATATTTTTACGTTTCTTCCTCTTTTAGATTAAATAACAGAAAAAAATCTCGTAAATCTTCCCAGTTGCACTCGTAAATGACAAATGTCTTCGGTATCCCTTTACAAGTGTGAAACGTCATCATTGAGAATGCAAATAGTATGTCCTGATTATTACTAACGTTGTCGGCCGAACACTTCACCATTTCTGCGCATATTGTGTGAGTACTTTTCCATTTGAAATCACACAACTGTTCCTAGAAGCGAAGGACTAATTGGTAACGTGTGGGGAAGTACAGTTGACTCCGGTTATAGTGAACTTCATTTACCGGTCCCGTTTCACTTAGATTACAAATAACCATATGAAGATTCGGTTATAGTGAACCTGAACCTCAGCTATAGTGAACTTAGGAAATAAGTCCTTTAAATTAGTTGGAACTCTTATGATATTAGACGATTAAAAGGGCATTCAGAGAGTAGGATGGCGTTCCAACAGTGCAAGAAGCATTGAAAGGTGTCAATATTGCATTGCGAGACACAGGGCAATGCCTAATCATGGAGAGAGCACGAACTCTGCAGAAGGATTTAATGAAAAATGTAGCATACAAACAATTGAAAATATATGATTTTTTACGTACAAATAAAGATATTGAAATTTTCAGTTCTATCTTTTAATGAATTTTCCGGTATATTAATAAAATCAATCAATGTGGAGAAATTCCATTCTTTTTATTTATTTTACGTAAAAAAACAGTTAAAAATTGCTATGACGTCTTATGGGGAAAAGTGAATTGTGTGCACATTTTCAAATTTGATTTATTTTTGACATCATCATCATTACAAACATTTATTTTTGACATCATCGGATATAGTGAACCAAACATGTTAGTCCCAGGAAGTTCACTATAACCGGAAGCGACTGTAATTCCTAACAAATACACGCGAAACTCCCCCACACACTCTCCAGAGCAAAAGCGCTTTTCTGGGCCGCCAGCGCGTGGGCAGGGCCGGGGCGAGGTCAGGGCGCCGCGCCGCGGAGGTCAAGGCCGGGCGAGGAGCGCCGGGGAGGGGGGCCGGTGACCGTCGGAGCGTGGCGGAGAGCGACGTGACGGCCAGGGGGGCGACGAAGGAGATTTGGCGCGCAGGACGGCAGCTCCTTCTGATTTATAGAGGCGGCTACGACGTCTCGACGCTTGCTCCGCGACGCGGATAACTTTTACGCCGCGGCGACGTGCGCCTTATGGTCTGCGACGTGTCGTTGCTTTTACTTCTGTGTTGGAGGAGAAATAAAACGAGACTGGAATGGTCAAAGCGCAACCTTTGGGCTTGAAGAATGAATGCGACCAATGTGTAGCCAGTTTACTACAGGACAGTATTTTTTTTTCATTTCACTTCTCAATAAATGTACAGACATGTATGACGTTCAATTGAAAAATTAAATGTGAGAAATTCGCTCCTTCACAATTACCACGGATTAGCGACAATAAAAAAAATCACACAAAGAGTTGCGATTATTAGTTCAACAAAGGAAGGTATTGACAATTTTATTATTATTATTATTATTATTATTATTATTATTATTATTATTATTATTGACAGTGGTAGAAAACGCAACATATGCATGATCATGCCGTGTTATTCGTCGCTCTGGAACGGTTTTCTTCATTGATTGATACGAACGACATATCTAGATACTTGAGGCTGCAAATGGAGATTTTTTTTCTATAATCGAATGCTTCCTTCAGAAAAAAAGACTTGAAGCAATGAATTTACTTATTGTAAGTACCTCGAGAGTAGAAATGAAACATTTCTTAAATTAGAACATGCCATGAACAAAAGTTCTAATATGTAATTTTTTTGGTCGGTTGGAATTTTCCACGACAAGAATTTAACAACTTATGAGAAGGGATTACCTATGGAGTATATCTTAAACTTGTCTCCCGAGTGTTAATTTTACTTTCTCATCTTTCAATGTACGTAGTAAAGAGAAAGTATTGTAATCGTGCGGAAATAATCGGCGATTTTTCGACAGAAAAACACTTTCATTGAAATGAAAATGTTTTGCTTCGGCAAAACATCAGTCTGTCCGTTCGGCCGTCTGTGGTCAACCGCCTAAACCGTTCTGATGATTGTCTCCAAAATTTATATTCTTCGATCAATCTGAACGAACACAAGGCCCTTTGAAACGGATATCTTTTTATGTGCGTGGGTATGTAATGAACAACATTTTCAAAAATTTCTTAAAAATAGTATTAAAATGTTTTTATTTAACTTTATGCTCGAATAGCGGAGAGAATGCCTAAAAAGTGTACAATGTACAATAATGATGATGGAGATTGTTTTTTTAAATGTAACCTGTTTTAAAAATAGATCTTTAATGAGGCCATGAACAATTAAAAAAATGCTATTTCGCCTAATTTCTGCTTGAAGTTAATTTATAAAAAAATCATTTTCTCGTAAACGAAGTTTCTCTAAAGTTTTTCTTCAATTTTTCTCCAAGGATAGAGCAAAGGACGCCTAAAAAATGACGCAGTTCGCAATTTTGTTGAACTCTCTGAATTTTCGAAAATTGTAAAGGTTGGAAATAGTGCGAGAACGTATGCAATTTGTCAAAGCATTCTGAAAAGGCATGCATAAATAAATCCATTGGTTCTGTTGAGAACATTCTCCACCAAAAAGACACTTTCGAGATTGCGCCCTAACATGATCATAACTGTCCAGGATCTTTGAAGCGCCAGTAAAGCAAGCGGAATAAATGGACAATCTGGAAAGCGGCGGAGAGCCATGGTGGGCGCGCCGACCGCAAATTCGGAAACCGCTCTCAAAAGAGTCTCCCACAGCCCGCGCTCACCCATCTCATCCGGCAATACGCGCCACGCTCCGCCCCGCCCCGCCCCCTCTTTCTTTCGGCTCAAGCCGCTCTACCCTCAGTCCGGCCCTCCTCGTCCCGCTTGCCCTAACCTGGCCCAAACCTCCCCATCCGTCCGCTCCCCGCCAGTCTCATTCCGCCACACCAAAGGGCTGTCCCGCAAGCCCATGCTTTTCTTTCTGCTCCACCCCGCCCCGCCGCTATCCCTTCACCCGCTGGGGCGCCCCTCGGCCGCGCCGCCGCAGGGCCTTGGGCGGATATCGGCCTTCGACCCGAAACCGCGCGTCCCCCCTTCGACGTCTGCAGGCTGGACACAACCCACACTGATATAAAAGTTTTTCCGTTTTAACAAACTGAACAGGACCTCTTGTATATTGAGATTACAAATGCGTTTTCTAATAAAATTAAGAAACATGGAAATGGATGTAATGAACATCTAAATTGGCACTATATAACGATAGGAAAAAAACCACTTCTATTCAGTTCCTTAAAGAATTGTTTTCACGTAATCTTGCTTCACAGTGATGCTTATAACATTTTTGTACTTTTACAATGATATGTTAAAATTTCAAAACGAATTTTGGATATATATTAAACGCGCTAATTTCTCTTGTGTGAAGTGAATTTCGATCCAAATCATATTCAAAATAAGAAACTATGTGTATTTACACGTAAGGTCGCTGTCCTTTTTCTTTCTCTGCGTAATAGAGAGAAAGTTATGCAATGCTGCGCGAAAAAACGGCGAAATTTCGGCAGAAAATATCTTTATACACTGCCTTGGTAACGAAAAAGTGCATAAATTCAGTTGCTAAATTTAAAAAAAAAATCTTCTAACACGTGGTTTAGCCAGAATCCAAGTTTTGTAGGTTCTTGATACCGAAAAATCGAAAGACAGCGAGACGTCTGTCTGCCTATGAACAACACTAGCGGCTAAACCGTTCAGCCGATTTTGTCCAAAACTGATATTCCCAATCGACGTGGCTTGTATCGCAGCCCTTCAATTTGACACCGATATATTATTTTTTTGCGGGGAGGTACCTTACATGAAACTTCTGGGACATTTTCCAAATTTTCAAAAAATGCCCCATCTTTTTTTACTGATCTTTGTTGTTGGATAGTGTAAAGGATGTTGAAGAGAATGGTGCAGGTCTCATGTTCGTTGAAAACCCTGATTTTTCGAAAATTGGAAACGTTCAAAACTCTTTCGGAGTCTTCCTACAACTAAAATATTAAAGATAGAAATTTTCGCTTAAGGAAATCGGTTCCTTAAAAATAGATTTTGAAATAATACAAAAAACTACTCAAATTGTTCGAAAATTTGAGAACTATTCATGTAATTAATGTAAAAATACGGGTGAGAAAATACTACATGCTGTTTTAGCACTAGTTTCTTCTTACACTTTTAAACTTGAATACTTTTTATTACCAAATGCATTAAAAATGTAAATAACAAGATCCAGCGCTGTTCATGACGCATCTAGAAAACACCAATAACTTTCTTTCAAAAATCACACCAACTTCAATTCCATGTACAGCCTAAATGAAAATATATGAATAATTTGTGAAAAAGAACGTATATAGAATACAAGTAATTATTCAACCTGGGACCCTACACGGTAAAACCCTATGCTTGTTATATTATCATACTTAATTACGTTCATTTTACATTGTAAATTATGTTTGTTAAAAATAATCTTTGTTAAAACATTAAAAATAACCCTATTGTTGTAATAAATATGTATCCGCAATAGCTGGTCATTAAAATAAACATCTTTATGAACATGATATAACTGTTTTAATATAATTATTTCATAAAAACACTAGCAATGACAATAATGCGGTTACAATCTCAAAGAGAATAACACGTAATAATAGCGCGTTCGCAATATTGGCTAGGGGAATGGGTATTGGTGCAAAAGTGATTGGCTGTCCCTGGGTATGCGGAACTTTGGTATTATACGCGGGGTCTTTCTTTCATCCTGCATATAACTGAATGTCTTATTTTTAAATCAGTTTTGTTAACTTTTCGTGAGACATCTCCATATCATGTAACACATTAACGCATTGTTTTCGTATCAAAATAATTTCTCCTTATCGAGACCGTCATTTCATCAATCATTTCGAGCTTCAATTTTCTAGAATGTCAAGTTGCTCCTGAAAAAATATTTTCCATAAATAATGTAATTTTTTAAAATATCACTTTAAAACATTTCGCAGGAATATTGTTTCGTCATTTGGATTTAATAAATACAGATTTGTGAATTTGAACATTTCGTTGCATTTACCAGCGACTTCCACTTAAAGGAAATAACAATCAATTTTCGTAATAGAAGAATCAAATGCCTACTTTCTTGCCACGTTTGAAGACAAAAAGAAGCAAATAAAATTTACTTACTGGTGCGTGCGGAAAATATCTTCGCTTACTTGCTTGCAGATGTATGTCTTAGTTTAATTTGTATTATTTGTGGAACTCCGAACAGTCAGGATGGAGTAGTTACAACAACATTCAATTGTCTCAATTGTTACATGATTAGCGTTCGTGCGTTATAGACAAAACATTTGAATAATAGATATCAGGTAATTAGAATGTTAATATATTGATAAAGGCAACAGTGTTTCTTTTTATTTTTCAGATTTTGTTTTTTCCCCTCTGCAGCACATTTTTATATTGACAATAACAATACGATTTTAGAAAGGGCCGAAGGCAAATGGAATCAAAAAGCTTTACCACTTATTGTATTTTTCTTTGTAGTACCTTAAGCCTTATCGATTTCGAGCTGTTATAACTAGGGGCGAATTTTAATGAAACGTAAGTTTTTTAACTTTCTCGTATACGTTCGTGTATACGGAATAATATACGTAGGTCCTCTGGGATGGCTGATGGGCAGCTTCCCGTGTTGTGGTCCCTGGGTTCGATTCCCAGTCGAGGCAGAAATATAGATGTAGTTTTCCTTTCAAATGGTCTCAGTTCCTGAAGCTGTGTGACGAAGAAAAGTTCAAACAGGCGGATGTGGCTAGTTGCGGTGAAGAGAATACGTCATGTTCGCTTCATGTCGCTCTTACCCCAAGCATGAGAATTTAACTAGGCCCAGGCAAGGGGAACACCGGTAGCTGGCTGGCGAAGTCGGACTACCGGCCCAAATACTCGTTTTGGGGTCCCCTGACACCGAAAAAGTGTTGTTTCTTTCCCCAAAATGTCACTCCATCTCTCTGGTGTATGTGAACAACATTAGCGTTTGAACTTTTCGTACGATTATTTCCAAACTGAACAAACACTTGTCGTTCTGCCCTGAATCAAAGACTTTGAGAAACATTAATTCATTTTTGGGGGTACTTTATATGAAGCTCCTTGGTCATTTTCTCAAAAATGGCTACAATTTTTTCTTTAATTTTCTTGTAAGAATTGAGTAAAACACACGTTTAAAAGAGGCATAGGTCCGATTTTTACGGTTAACTGAATTTTCTAAGATTGCAAAAGTTTGAATATTTTTCGGTGTCAACTATAAAATCCAAGACAAAGATTTTTCCTTCAAATGAAATTTGTTGTCCGTAAGTAGTTCATTCATTATGGTCATGTACATTTTTTGAAGATTTTAGTCGTTTTCGTGCAACAGTGCCTGCAATATATTCAATTTTGAACAATTACAAAAACAAGATTTTCTCAAAAACCGCTACAAATTTTTTCTTTACATTTTTGATAGGGGTAGTGCGAAATGTAACCTTTACGATGACATAAACGTCATATTTCCTATTTAAAAATGTAATTTTTTTACTTGTCTCTCACGTCGGTAGTATTTACATTAGAGGTGATTTCTTCTCATTATATTTACGAGTACATGTGCTTTAAATAATTTTATATAAAGTTTCTCGAAAACTCAACAGTTTTTTTTCAATGAGCTCGAAATTTCACATTTTCAGAAACGCTCAAACGTCATTTTCTCAAAAATAGTTCCACATTTTTTCTTCAAACTTTTGCAAGGGAAGGTAATGGCACTGTTTCATATGACATACAGTTCATTTTGGTGTATTGTTTTGTTTCTTAAAGAATTACACAAATGTAATTTTTTTTTAAATATCTCTCGTGCCATTAAAATGCGCATTTTCATCGATTTGCTACATTTGCATTTGTGGGTAGAAGTTCTTCAAATGACTTTAAATGAAGTCTTTTAAAAACGCAATAGACTCATGTGAAAAAGAGCTTCAAATTCCGTATTTACAGTAATGCTTAAACGCCATTTTCTTAAAAACAGCTTCAAATTTTTCAATTTAAATTTGTATTTAAGACGAGTTTTTTTAAAAATATTCCTGAAGTAATATTTCGGTTCTAATATTAGGAAACCGAAAAGGTGAGAAAATGTCAAAGAAATGTACTTTGGGCGACGATAGATAATAGATCCCCTAACCCATTCTACAAAACCACCACCCTTTTACAACAAGGCCTTTTAGCGTAGACATTAATTTTATGTTATGGCAAATGGAAATGACTCATTTTTATGACATTTTTTCGCATTTTTCTTCTATTTCGACTACTAAGTCATTTTTTCCCTTTTCCTGATTTAATCGATTTTAATATCATTTCAACATATGTCATTAATCTTTTTAATATTTTTGCTAGCTTCAAATAATATTTACGAGATTCAAATGTTTTCCACAGAATTCCTGAGTAGCCTATTCGAATTTTTCGCACAGAAATTGTAATGTCTGCCATTATACTCGTATGTAATGTGAGGGTCCTGTGATGCATATCAGCGCCATTGCCGAGTCGGTCGATTTAAGGATTTCCTGATAAAGAACAGAAAAAAAAAGTTTGCACGCTTACTTTCACTTGAAAGTAAGGAAGAAGTTTCGATTATATCAATAACTTATCCGCTCCAAAATAGCTGGAGTTGTTAATGGGAAATGGTTTTGATTAAAAAAAATTTATGTCATTTGTCTTTGCTTTTATGGCATTTTAAAAACATTTTAAGAGCATTTTATTGATAATTTTTGGCGATGTTTTAGGTCATCAAAATCCACCCCTAGTTATAACACATTTTTTACTTGTTAGTGTTAGAAATTAAGAACACCTTATGGTGAATTTGGAGAGTGGTTAGTACGTCTCACATTTTTTAGTTAACAGTATGCCGACACTTCTGATCTATGCAGCGGTATCTTCAGATATAAATATGGAATGCCTTTACTGTCACCTCCAACCTTCAGCCAGATTTTGTCTCTATCACCCAGCGTTGTTCCACGCTGACGTCCCAAGCAACATTCCTCATCCCAGACTTCGGCCTTCCTGAACCTTCAAGGGAGCCATCTGCCTGCCAAACCTCAACCCGCAGCGCCACTCCTGAGCCGCCTTTAAATCTATATCCTCGCCAACCATTCTAACATCACTCCTTTTCCGCCATCCCTTCCAACCCTTTCCTTCCCTCCGCTCCTCCGTCTCACCACCATTCCTCTTTCCTCACTCCCTCGACCTCCGCCACGTCCCGAACGCTCCGCCGCTGAAACCCTCGGGCGAGATTGGAAAATATCGAAGACGCGACGGCGGAGGCGGCGGGGCAGGATGGGCTCGACCGCGGGAAAATACATAAAAAATATAGAAAAAAATAAAAAAAATATTCTTCTTCTCGCGCGGAAACATTTTTTTTGTGGCGCCGCGAAAGGGTGCTCGCGCTGAGAAATGTGACGTTTAATAGGGATCGGCCGCGCGCGTATGTGGCAGAGACGGATGGCCGCCTCGGGGCGCGCGTGCGACACAGCGGGCGGATGTCGCGCGTGGCGCGTTTCCTTTCGGGTGTTCCCCAAGGGCCCCGCCTCTCGCCGCGCGTTGTCGAGCGTCTCTCCTCGCTGCCACGAGAGGGCGTCTTGTCGGACGCACTTTCTTGCGGGTGCGCGCGGAATAAACGTCAACACGCGGCACAAATGGTCAAAAGATGGGTCTGGACATGATGTTCTTTCATTTCGACGTTTTTTCTTTCCATTCGCGGAATATGTCGAGGGGTAGTTGCAAAAACATTCAATGTACTGTTTCAACATGTAGTTCGGACAACTTAAATGATATTTTCAGAGAGGAGCAATTTGTTTCACATTATTATCCTTCATATATCCACAGTGTGCTCAGAAATTCATAAGGCACATAAAAAGTGATAAACGTAAGATTTTACAAACTCAACATTTTACTGAAAGTATACGAAGATCGCACGCATAATAGTCTTTTAGCTTAGAAAAACATTTTTTCCTTGCACCTAAGTATTTATTTAGTTATGAATTTGAAAAGTATTTACATGGAAGTTCATCTTCGCATTAGGCATCTTATATCGTCATTATTCCATTCATCGAACATTACGACTCTCATAGCAGTTTACAATTTTCTACACGTATTACTATTTTTTTATGAAATACGTTTTGTTACCACTAAGAATAGTTGTGAAATATGTAGAAAGTGATGGTTCTAATCGACAAATTTTAAGGCTGACCGATTGAGCTCATTAAGCGTCTGTTGCCATTAATTCATAAATTCTTAAAGCCCAGAAGAGACCAGTACACGTTTCGTGGGAGAACAAATCTTACTTCTCTCTAGCTCCCTTAGAATCCTCACGTTCTGTTGGCGGGAAAACTGGCTGCGATGGCTCAGAAGTTGCATTGCTATTGGCATTTTGCGTCGCTGATCAGGAGGTTCTAAGATTCGAAGTCTGACAGTGACGGATTCTCGACAATAGCTACATAGTTATTGACACCAATACCAGGCGAATGCCAGAGCAGGACTTAAAAACGGGGAAAGGACCACTCGCAATCTTTCCTTCGCCTTTCTTGACCCTTCCTCTCCCGCTATCCTGAGTATGAATTTACTCAATCTCTTAAGGGTTGTGCAACGATGCTACTTACGTTACCCTTCGAAGAAGCAGAAGTAAAGTTGCCTTCAATTTTTTAAATTTAAAGCATAAGACATTTAACGAAGTTAGGTGGAAGAGCAGAGCGAATGTCTTCTACCTCGTCATTAATAAGGACCTTTTTCCAATTATTTTCTTTTGCTCTGATATCACTAGGTGAGTGCTAAAGCGGGGGCATGCAGCCAAGAGCTAAACCGCTATATTTTAGATGCGTCTGACTACTTGCAGTCGATAGCAAGACCGCTTTCCGAAGTTTTCTCTACAATTCCGTTAAGTCAGCACGTATCTTCTTCGTCGTCATACTACATTGTACTACATCGTCAAGTAAGGACTGCGCTGAATCCTCAATGCGGAGATATTCAACGGTAGTTAGTTAGTTAGTTAATGCCTTATTTTACGTGGCGAGACTCGGGCCATCAGGCCCGCTCTTCCGTCTAACCACGCAAATTTTGCTACGCTCCTTTCACCACCTAGCGGAGAAAGGATGTATTATCTTGGGCGACGCGGGCGGATCTCAATTTTGCTCAGAGGCTGTTGGCATAAATCAGCTGTTACGATGTCAGCCAATCGAGAGCTAAAACGTAATCACGGTGATGTCACTGTAGTGACGTTTAAGCTCCCAATTGGACGAAACCATCAACAGCTGATTTACGGCAACTGCCAAGTAAGAAAACCCCAAGTACAGTCCCCGAGAACGCGCTGGAAGTCGCCAGCCGTGCAGGCGGGCGGCGTCCGGCGCGCGTCCAGGGGACCACGGCAGGAGCTCCCCCCCCCCACGTGACGTAATTGGGAGTAAGTGGTGCGTCGGCGGGCGGCGGCGGCCCCCAAATGAAGCGAAATGCGCCCGCAGCGCCGCCCGGAGGCGCCTCCGCCCGCCCCGCCCACTTCGCCCGCCCCGCCCACTCCGCCCCCCCCGCCCACTCCGCCCCCCCCGCCCACTCCGCCCGCCCCGCCCACTCCGCCCGCCCCGACCACAATGCCCCACCCCCCACGCAGCCCGCCCCGCCCACTCCGCCCTCCCGCCCGCTCCGCCCACTCCGCCGCCCGCCCACTCCGCCCGCCCCGCCCACCCCGCCCACTCCGCCCGCCCCGCCCTCCGCCCGCCCCGCCCACCGCCCACTCCGCCCGCCCACTCCACCGCGCCACGCTAATGGGCCAGCCGGCGTGCAGTGGGCGGCGCGCGCGCAAAGACAATGGAGTGTGAGGCGGGCCGACTCTCTTCCGAAATTGCTAGCATCACCCTCTGGTGATACAGGCAGCGAAACGATGAGAAAGAGCCTGAGAATTCAAGTTGTTGGAAACAGCTTTGTGGTTTTGAACCTGAATTGTACTAGGATTCCAAAAAGGTTGTTAGGATTTGCAGGCAAAATGTGTTCTTATTATCTCTGCTGGGAAGTGCTCAAAGAACAGGAGAGGGAGATGGAATGATAAAGCAAAGCAATGAACTTGTAGTGATTAACTTATTTTCAGAAATAGATCTATGCGGTTGTAATAGTCCTCTTGCACATTTCAAAAGAGCGAGATGCGGAATTGTCGATGTTGGGACATTTTAATTGTACGAAGTGGATCTTCAATTTCGTTGAGGAATAAAGTGACAAATTTTTAGTTCGCTTTAAGGTGATGCTGTAAATACAGTGAGAGAAAATAAGAAACCAGATGTGAATGTGCTTTCCTCGAGGTGTCAGAGAGGCAATTGAGCAAATTCCCTAAATTACGTAACTGTTGTGTTGAATTGTATACAAATCATATGAATTGTGCGCATCTGCAGCCAAGCGAAAAACTATTATACGATGATTGATTAGAGCACATCGGGTGCCTTTGCGGGCAGTATTGAACTCGTACAAATCATGTTTAAAATATTTAAATGAATGTTGTTTTGGACCAAGGAAATGAAAGCTGGGTATTTCATATATTTCTACAAATCAACTCGTATTTTTCTTAATTTGAATCGACTTTATAATTATTCTCAAAAAATATCTAATGAATTAGCCCGGTCTTTTTTCGTTTGAAATCATTCTTAGTAAATTAAATACTAAGTTCAGTAGCTGCGAATTGAACTTAAATATAATATTTCATACATTTTGTATTGAAGATAATAAATTTAAAAATAAATAAATCGACCATTAAAGCAATATTTGGGCAAAAAACAAACAAAAACAAAATAAAAAACAACAATAAACAAACACAAACCAAAACAAAATAAAAACATAACGCACTTGTTAGTGTATATGAACGTTAGTTAAAATATATATTATATTTAATTGAAACTGAACATCATATAATAAACTTATTACGTTGATGCCGATTACCGCCAAACTTTCTGAAAAGTCATCTTCCTTCATTCTGTAAATGGCGCCACAAATGCGGATTCCTTGGCTCTCAAGTCAGAGGAGTGCTGTACTCTCCTCCAGACATGACGCAAAATGGCACGAATATGTTCAAGACAAGTGAACAAAAGCTTCTAATTCTACATAATGTAAAATTGAACACACGTTCAGTCACTTAACGGACCTAAACTGCATTCATTGGCAAATCCAAGGCAGGGGGAGGGGTCATGCCCCCCTCCAAAGACATAGAGTTTTCGTTTGTCATCTTTTATTTGGCAAAATTGATTAAAAAATTTATTTCGAATTATGTAATTATTTAAAAAATAATATTGTATAGTATCGTAGACACTACAAAAATAATATACAATATAATGTTTATTATTTAACAAAAGTCTATGATGCCCCCTCCCCAAATGATCGGCTGTATCCGCCCCTGCCTGTATCATCCAAATGTTTCAAATCTCTGACTAAGAATCACGCTGGTCACGAATACAAACACATTATTTTCAGAATATCGAGGCCATCCCCTACTGTACGCGAGCTGACGTTCGTCATCAGTCGGCGCCAGAGCGCGGCCGAGTGACATATCGCGCATGATCGTCGCCCGCGAGTGACCGGCTCGCCCGCTCGCCCCGGGCGACCTGGCGCGGCGCGGAAGTCGCGGGGGTTGGCGGAGGGGGCTGGCGGAGGGGGCTGGCGGAGGGGCCGCTCGGCGCATAATTGAATGCGCGCGTCCAATTGCTCGGGAGGCAGATTCATTAATGGGCTTAGCGCACCGGGCCGGGTGGGTGCGGAGGGGGGGGTGGGGGGGCGTGTTTATGTGGTGGGCCGCGGGAGGTTGTGCCCTCCCGCGCCTCCCCACGGCGAAGAGGGCGGGTCATAACGGGCGAGGATTTGTTATCGCCGCCCTCGTTCGACTGCTCTCCGGATCGCCCCGCACGGTGTTCCCCGCGGATGTGACATGAGAGAGGTGGTTGCTTGCTGACGAAAGGAGGTGGTTTATTTGCTGGAGGTCGTGGTGGTAAAATTACTCTTATTGTACTTTTTACTTCTCGAATATACGTACTTATATACGGAGTTATATAAGTAGTATGGAGAACATTATAGATTGCTGCATGTAAAAACGGGGAATTTTCGGCAGAAAAAATTCACTGACGGGCCCTGATAACGACAGATTGGATAAATCCACTTGCTAAATTAAAAGAAAAAATCCTCTAACACGTGGTGTAGCCAGAATCTCAGTTTCTGGGTCCATGATGCCGAAAAAAAATTGAAAGTAAAATGTACGTCCGTCTGTGAATACTACTTGCACCTAAATCATGCGTAGGATGTTTTTCCAAATTGACGAAACCTTTGTCCGTCTCGCTCTAGGTCCAGCTTTGAAATTTTCAAAAACATTCTTTACAATTTGGGGGTACTTTACTTGAAGCTCCCCGGACATTTTCAAAATTTTCTCAAAAATCAATTTTTTTCTTTAAATTTCTTGTAAGAATGGAATAAAATACACTTATAAATGTGGCATAGGCCGGATTTACACTGTTAATTCTGAATTTTCGACAATTGCACAAGTTTGAATTTTTTTCGGCGCCTTCTTATAACTATAAAACTGTATAGTAAAAACAACTATAAAATTGAAGAGATTTTTCCTTCAAATGAAATTTGGTGTCCATAAATAATTCTTTCACTAAGGTCCTGTAGATTAAAAAAAATAGTAATTTTCGTGCAATAGTGCGGCAAAATTTGTGATTCAAAAATAACAAAAACATTTTCTCGAAAGCGGCTCCAGATTTTTTCTTTAAACTTTTGGTAAGGGTAGTGCGAAATGTACCCCATTGGAAGACATGAACGATATAGTGCTCTATTCTTTTGTTCTTTTTTCCCCAAAATTACAAAAATGTATTTTTTTACTTGTCTCCCACGTTGGTAATATTTACCTAGAGGCGATTTCTTCCCATTATTGTATTTATGAGTACATGTGCTTTAAATAATGTCATATAAAGTTTCTCGAAAACTCAATAGCTCTTTTGTTAAAATGAGCTGAAATTTCCGCATTTTCGGAAACGCCCAACGTCATTTTCTAAAAAATGGCTTCTAATGTTTGTCTTTCCATTTTTTCCAATGAATAGCAGTAATGACACTAATATAGCGTAAAGTCCATTTTGCTGCATTCTTTAATTTTTTCAAAATTACAAAATGTAAATTTTTTAAAATATGTCTCAAGCCGTTAATATTCAAATTTCCAATCGATTTGTATACATTATTGCATTTGTGAGAGGAAGTGCTTTAAATGACTTTAAATGAAGTTTTCGAAATCTCAATAGATTCCTGTGAAAGAGAATTTCAAATTTGAATTTACAGTAATGCTTAATCGCCATTTTTAAAACAGGCTTCAATTTTTAATGAAAATTTCTATTTAGAACGAGGTTTTACTCTTTTAATATCCTTGAAGTATTATTTCGGTTATTAACCGAAAAGTTGAGAAAATGTAAAAAAATGTAGTTCGGACGACAATAGATGGCTGCTGGCCAGAGAATGGAACAAGACCTTAAAGCCAGTCCACACCAAGGAAATTAGAAAAATTTGCCACGAGAAAGCCTGTGCTATTCTGGAGCACCTCTAGTTTCTGGCATAAACTAATAAGGAGAGGCAAGGGTTGGAACACTTGAGTTTGGGACAAAATTCCGTGTAATGATACGATATTATATACATTGATGTACTAAATTACTAGCGCGCAATAGCTAACTTTCAGCTTTGAAATACGCTTAAAGATTTTAAGTTTGTCTCGCATCAGTGAAATTAGCAACTATACTGACTGACCCTATCATAGATGGATCACTAACGTTGTCACTATTTTTATTTATTTATTTATTTTACGTAAAACCAATTAAAACTGCGTATGACGTGCTATGGGGAAAAGTGAATTGTGTGCACATTTTCAAAATTCTGTGATCCCTACACTAAGTCGTATACTACTTGAATTTTGAATTAAAAAAAAAAAAGTTCCCATGTAATAAAATCTATTTTCAAGGATAAATAAGCAATAAATTTTGGCTCTTATCCATGTTGTCCTTCGAATAATACTTCCTGCTGCGACAACATGGAAACGATGACGAATAATTGTATTTCCCACTGAATTCTAGAAGACGTGCACAGAAAATGAAGTTACATTTATGTCCAGAAGCAAAACAAGGGGCCATCTCAGCATTCGCTCAATGGATCAGGGAATACTCGAGCTTCTTTCGAACGACTGCAATCAAAAGCGCATTGCCATATCTCTATTATAATGAAGGGGCGGCTGAAGTGACAGACCTGATACTTGACTTTCCTGAAGTTTTAAATAATGATTCAGATAATAATTTGAGGTGGTTTACTTGTCTTCCACCCCCCAGTCGCATGATAAAAACTAGGGCTCAAGCAGAATTCGAACCCACAACCCTAATGAAGAGCGGTTGACTCCACAACTTCCTGCACTTTTCAGGTTGGCACAAAAGCCAGCAAGATATATCAAGTAGTTAGTTTTATTAGCTAAATGTATACAATTTCGAAAACATTCGAGACTTGCGTTCCTTTCTTCTTAACGCTTTATGCAAGAGAGAGGCATCTGCTTGCTGCAATCCACTGGATTACTATTCTAGTAATTTTCTCTTCTTCAAATTTCTATTATTTTCGAAGTCAGGACGTGTATTAAGGTTTTAAAAGAGATTTACTACTACAATGATAGTTTTTGAGTTGTTAGTAATTGTAACTAAATATTGCGAAATAATCAAATAATTGAAGGACATAAAACAAGCATCTGGAGGTTTCGGTCCACTGTGCAATAGTAACGAAGTATCTAAGTGAGATTGTTGAGACACCAGATAACATTCAGGACGACACGTATATTAATCAGCCGCTTGCCCAAGCCCACAGCCTGACACGTTTCCATTAATACGTGTCGCGCTCCCTGCGCAATGGTTTGATATCAAGTCGACAATTAGCCAGTGTCGCAATGATAAGCTCTTGTCAGCCAGAACGCTACTTTATGCCCCAAGTGCATTTACAAAGACAATACAATAACTTCACTTCACAATTCAGTGGCCTTTCAACTGAACGATAACATATCTTTTCAATTCAGATACATTTTTCTGAATTTTTAATACTGGACTTTCTTTGAACATTTCCTGTTTTTTTTCACGTTAATTTCGCGTGACCAGCGATCTGACGTTTTGGAATTCAAGTTGTTTTCAGGGGTCGAGAATATATATTTTCCAGGTTGTTTTGCAGATCACAACACATTTTTTATTCGTTGTTTAACCATAGTGTCACTCGTGCATTTTCTCTCGCAACAGAGTACTATATGGTAGAATTTTGTAAAAAAATCCTCTTTAAAGAAAAATCGGATTTTTGTGTTTGCTACGAACAGTGTGTTACTAATAAATATTCGGACTCCATTTGAAATATTTAAACAAGTATTGCTTTTCGTCCGAAAGACAATCTCGGAACTGATGCAACGCAAGTTTTCAGGTACTTATTCCTTACATTGGTTTCCTAAAATCATCAGTAATACTCCCCGGATCATTAGTTTCAAACATGGAAGAAAAAATATTTTCCCAAAATGGATATTCTGCTTCGACATGACGAAACATTGGACCTAACGAATTGTGAGGATAATGTCCATATTCTGTTTTCGAGATTTCTAAAAACAACGCTGCTTTTTTTATTGTTGTCTTGGGAATAAGAGAAAGTGCGCTTAAAAACACTACCATTTTCAATAAAACTTGAGTGTTCGGAATGAATAAAACTTCAAATTTGCTTGAAATATCCCGAACATCCTATATTTCGGAATTTGGTTCATAATGTAATCGATTTTGCAATACTACAAATTTAAAAGATTTTCTGTAATAATATTTAGGTTCCTAAATAGTTTTCACATCAACTTAAATAACTAACGCGAATTTTTGATTTTTTTAAAATGAATTTTGTTTTTTTACACTTTGCATGTTATATGCCATTTTAATATTTAAAGTATGAAAATGATTAAACGTTTTCGAACTTTCCGATAGGATTTGCATAATATTAATTTATGACAGTCTCTAATGATTTAATGAGTTCATGCATACGTGCTATAACAGAGATCGCTTATGGAGAGAACGATCGTTTACGTAGATTTTCCATTTAATTGTAAGCATTAATATAGCGAAATGTGGCTAGACAAAACCTGACAAGACAGAATCTAAATTAATTTTTAAACTGCTCATAGAAAATGGCTCTTTTGAAAATTGCTTAAACAACTTTTTAACCTTTTTAACCGACCACTCAAGAACCGATATGAAATAGATAAGTTCTAGAATATTTGAGGAATTATTGAAGTGTATGCTGTACTTCAAGGCGATATATTAGGAATATACTAGCAACATACAGTTGAATATTAGCACTATTTATGATCAATATATTAGCAAAACATAATAATAATAATAATATTAATAATAATAATATTTTATTTCACATATTCGTTTCATAGGTTACGAGACATCTATGCTTTAGATTGTGTACCAAGCATTGAAATACTATGTTCTTAATGTTGGAGTCTCCGTGAATCGTGATTTTTTAAATTTAGAAACTTGGAAGAATAACTAGAACGTAAGATTCATGTATTCTAAATTCCACCGTGGATATTGTAAGACAATAAACATTTAATTGCTGACTAAGAGCTAAATATAAATATTAATACAATGAATGGGAATTATAACTATTTTTGGGGGTCAAAAGACCTTTATCTCATGACCAAATTTCAGATATCAAACTAATCAAATACTTAAAATTTTAATAATGTACTTCTTATAATCATCATAACTGATATCGCTAACAAACTACACCGCCCACAAAAAATATGTTCCGAATACGTACTGCGAATAACTCAAAAATTCCAAATGTAAGATTTTTATATCAGGGACATATTTAATTTGGCGTTCATGTTTCACATTGTCATCTTCTTCTTTCACTACCCTCCGTTTTTCAAATTCAATGCTGTTTCCCGTTTTACAAGGATTCCAAGTTCACTGCCACAATATTAGAAATAGAGAATTTTGTCACTATTGCATTCCGAAACCATGCGAGACTTAAATCAGTTTTTTCATAATAAAAAATGAGAAAAATCTAGGATATATTTATCAGTAGTACATATTCCACTCACTCGCTCCAATGCATATTTCAAACTTCGAGGAGCAGATACAGATCTGTTTTCAACTAACGTCACAGCCTCCTTTGAAAGTTCATATTCGCGGAAGCAGGGATTTCTGCCTTTCACCGAGATCTTTTGGTCTTTTACTGCCTCCGACCCCAAACTCTCCGCCTAAAGCCTACCCTTCTTCTCTCAGAACGGAGGGAGCAGCGACAGAAAAAAAACAACAACTTAATCTCAGAAGCTGAAATCTTCGAAATAAACCGCGGAATAAAGTTTGAGCTAGCTAGCAACGAGATAAGGTGCGTCGTTTTCACTGAGGGTTAAACCGCAGGTTTCCTCGCAACACCTGTCCCCGTGTTTATACATTAACCTTTTTCAGGAAGCTGGTTTTAATTATACATTCAAATGCAGCAGGCAGTTCTGCTCCGCCTGAGTGGAGTGGCGTTCGCAGTATCTACCCCTCGGGTCTTGCACAGCAAGCAAATGAACCAGCAGATACTCGTCCCCTTTTTGCGCGAGCTGCAGGTGAAGTTCCAACATACGCCTGCCTCATGGCCGCCTCGACCCCTCATCCTCATTGTGAGAATATGAATAGCGGTGTGGACAATGAAAAAATGAGATGGGCAGTAGTAACTTCAAAACTCGTTTTTTTTAAAACTCCATTTCGTACAAAATTGGACGCTGTACGACTGTGTAATAGTAAGTTTGCTTCATATTATTGTATGAAGAATCGAATTCAAAATTTTATGAACGCGGTCTTTCTTTTCTGAATTATATATTTATTATTCATGGAGGGAATATGAAAAATATTTAATATTGTTCTGAATTAAGAAGGTAAAGACATCTGAATTAATAAAGAACGTCAAAGTTTAGTCTCCGTTAATATTTATTATTAGCACAAAAATATCGGTTATGATGCAGGTGAACTGGCAATTTTTAGTTACAGAACCTGCTTTTACTTCTATTTAGTCACATCCACCTCCTAAATGCGCATATATTGTTGATATATTAATAGTCAAACTTATTATGTTTACAATGAAAAATGTAAGTTTCTTTTATCACAATTTGTTGTCATCCAGCTAAAAAATGGCAACTGAGATGAATTGGGTGGGAATAGTATGAGAGCAACGAATTTTCCGTTCATTTAGTGTATTTCGAGAGGTGGTGGGTTCGTTTCCTGCGGAATATTGAGAACCGGCGCCTACCTACACTTTCGTTTGCAGGGGTTTCCCCTTACACGAATATACCCTCTGGGGGGAACGTCCCAGCCATGATAAACCTTAGCTCCCGGCGTGTGTGTATGTGTAAGGGAGAGGATAGGGCAAGGATAAGGAAGGAAAGATCGCGCGCGGTCCGTGCTTATTCATTATGGTACTGCTCCGGCATTCGCTTGATATTGATCGGAGAAACTACCGAAGAGTACCGGTCAGAACAGCCGGCTGTTAGAATTCCCCTGGAGACAACAGCGGCTGAATACGACCTAGTCGAAATCCTTCACAGTCGGGACGCGAACTCTAGGAGGCCCTGGAGAGAAACAATAGAGAAATAGCGGCAACGCTGGCTCTTAGCTCTCTTATCCGACCCTCCCCCTGGTGTGCGGCGCCGCCCGCTCGGCCGCTGTGATTCACTCCGACGGCGGCGAACGCAACTGATTGTGCCAACAAGACCAGCTCGCCCGATCATAACCGGAGGCCGTGCCTAAGTAACTTCCTCTCGCCCTTGATTGCTCCCGCTCCCCTCCTTACCTCCGCCCCCGGCCGCGCGTGTTTTCCACGGCTGCCGCCGCCCCCGCCAATTTACATGCGCATCTGCGACGCGCTCCCGCCCCGGAAGACAAACGCGGCTGCGACATAATAAAGCGGCGCGCCCCCCTCGCCCCCTGGCGTTCAGGCGCTCTGCTTCCCTCTGGAGCGGTGGTGCTTTGCGCCAGACATTTAGGGACGCGAGCCTCCACCTAAGCTGAGGGCTGTTCAGCGTAAGAGAGTTACTGAAGTGAACACATGCACGTATTCAAAATACCCGGTTATTGGTTGCATAGTTTTGGTGTGTGTGTGTGTAGAATATTTCACTACTGGAAATAGTGTTTGTTTATAGGAATTTCACGATGCAATAATATATTTAGAGAAAGTGAAATAATTGTATAATCTCAAATAAAGTTATTGAGAACCCTGAAGTGGTCCTTTTGCACTCTGTCGGCCGTTGACAACGGCGAGTAATGGCGGAAAAGAAATCTTGCTGATTGTCTCATAAAAAACTTAATAAGCACTTTCATTCCGGCACTATGTGCTGACAGAGTCCGCATTTTTAAATATTCTGAGTTAATGAGAATATAATAATAATAATAATAATAATAATAATAATAATAATAATAATAATGTCTTTATTACTGGCGAGGCTCAGGCCGTAAGGCCTGTTCTTCCGCCGAACCACTATCACGTTACGTTGGCCAATTTAGCCTTCAACAATATTACAAGAACTTCCTATACACTCATTTTTTTCATTTCATCCACAACTCGTCACTGGTTCCATGCTTCTACATAAAACTTTTTCCTGAACACGACTTTTTAAAAAAGAAACACATTATTTTTTGTTAAAAACGCGTATTCGCATATGTAGTTGCTAGTTTGCATCTAAAGTTACGTGGACCGCGAGGTTCGAGTCGTAATTGCGGTAGATTTTTGACACCGAATAAGTAGCTGGATCGGAAAGTGCACGTGTTTGCATGTCATTTCTAACTATTGGCTACTTTGATCGGCCATGTCCATGGTTTCTTCTGGCAATGGACCATTAGCTTAAACATCGGGCAACAGAACCTGCCATCTTCCCGCTCATCCTTTTTCTATTCATTTTACTCAAGAGGGGGAATCTCCGCAAGCGATTTGTACGTTGGTAGATATTTGGCTGATCGGAAGCAGGAGACGCAACGTCGTAGGGGAAATTCTCGTTTCGCCCTGAGAAATGTCGCAAAATGGCAATTGGCAACTGGGCATACTGCATGACGTCTCCTGGATAGCCAAGTACCGACTGATTCCAGCATTGGAAGCCTACACTTTCGACGTACAGCTAGGCGCCAGATTTCACGTTGCGGCGAGGAAGGAACACTGCCACACCTCGCGATAGAAGATTCACTACACTTACGGGACCAATGACCATAGCAGCTGACGCAGCAAAAAAAACCAACAACAACCAAAAAACAATTAATCAACCATTTGGTCTGTGAAGTCGTAGGCTTCCCGCGACCGGAGTCATGTGAATGATCTTGGCTGTCCGGGTGACGCCGCGTCGAAGGCTGCGTTGCCGACGTTTCGACCATCTTTTCGTGGTCTTCCTCAGGGCTGGTCTCAACCAGTCCTGGGAGTACTGGCCAGACCAGCCCCTGAGGAACACCACGAAAAGATGGTCGAAACGTCGGCAACCCAGCCTTCGACGCGAATACCCGCGCGGCTCCGCCGCCGCCGCGTGGCGCGTGTTTGGGGCCCGGCCAATTGTCGAAGCGCGCGCCCCGCACGGAAGCCCAATACGCTTCGCCGGCCCCCCCCCGGCCTTGCCGTCCCCGCGCACGCCGCGCACTTTTATTGCGCACCCTCTGCGGCGCGGCCCGGGTGGGCGGGGCAGGGGCGCGCGTACAAAAAACGGCGGCGACGCGCGCAGATGCGGAGCGGGGCGGGGCGATGCGGGGCTGGCAAGCCGATACGGGACGAGGTGGGGCGGCGCGTAACAAAACGGGGGGCTTTCGGGGCAATGCGGTGTGGGGGGGGGCGTGGGGAGATGCGTGCAGTGTGGGATGATTCCGACGAATACGTGGCGTTGCGGGGCGACGCGGAGCAGGGTGACGCGGAGCAGGGGTGGGACGGACGGGACGGGACGGGACGGACTGGCCGGGACGGGACGGGACGGACTGGCCGGGACGGACGGGACGGGACGGGACGGACGGGACGGGACGGGCAGGACAGGACGGACGGACGGGTGGGGCTTGGTATCGAGCTCGTGGCGGGGACGCGCCAGCGACAAAATGTTTGGGAAGAGCGGACGTGGAGAGAAAGGGGAAAGCGGAGGAATAAAAAAAAGCTGCAAAGTTATGGTGAAGAGGGGTGGGAAGATGATGGCTCCAGAGGTAAGCAGTTGCCGTGATAAAAACAATGAGCGACGATAAGAGGGGACAAAAATATGTCAGGATTGCTGTTTCCAAACTGTGGGGGCTTGTGAATAAATGATGAGCGTTTGTGTTAGAACAGAAGAAAGCTAGTCGAAATGAGCGTAAAGAAAACTATAACAACATATGTAAAACTTTACAAGATCAAATGCCGTCGTATTCTAAGTAGTAAGTAGCGAATTTTTTTTCTTAAAAAAATAATTTCCTAATAAGTTAGCTCACATCCAGCATAACCTTGTTGTCTGCCTAAGATGTTTCTGCGGCAACGTCGACCAGCAGGTCATAGGGTACGAGCCCTGACGGCGGATTTTTGACAAACGCTTGATAGTTATATCAAATCCACCCTCCGTCTGGAGGAGATTTCTAGCGGCCGGCTGCTCTGATCGGTAGTTTTCTTTCGTTTCTTCTATCAGTAGCACGCGAATGTTGTGTCAGAATCTAAACAAACGGGCCACGGACCGCGCGCAATCTTTCCTTCCCTCTTCCTTCTCCATTCCTCTCCAGATGTACCTCGTTCGTGTACTACACTACCACACGTGTCGGGAGATTAGTGTTAGTCCTCGCTGGGGCGGTGCCCCGCTGTGGGAGATCCCTGGTGGGGAGAAATCTTCCGCAAGTTGGTGTGTAGGTCGGCGGCGGATCTCACCATTCGACGGGGAGAAACCCTGCCACCTTCCAGAATAAAACATTCACTACATTACCGGGAATAATCTCCGTAGCAGATGGCGTGCCTGGAAACACCAATCAATCAACAAAAACAATTGAGTCGCCTTAGGTGGAAGTGGAGCAGATGTTGGCAGACAAGCCACGGCGAAGGCGTCACGAGGAATGAGAACAGCGGACTTGCAGCGAAAGGGAAGGGGGGGGGACTCGGGAAAGTTACGCCGTGAGGTTGGGGGAAGATGACGACTGGGGAGGAAGCACTTCTGGGGATAAAAACAATGACCAACGATAAGAGGGGCGAAAATCTGTCAGGATTGTACGGCCCTGAAAGTGTGAAAGATAGCGGGAACGACCGCCACAGTGCCCAGTACAGTGGCGGCAGGCTGGCTGCGGAGAAAGAGAGAAGTATTAGCAAAAAATAGCAGACAGAGAAGCAGAATTCGAAAATTATAAGAACTGAATGTGATTATTCTCTTTGAAGCGAAAGGTAGTGCGATTGTTGTGTTGTGGGCAAAGCTTTGTGGCCTCTTCAGTAAAGCAAGAAATGTTAAACTTTATTTTCTTCAGAAAAATGAGTTTATGTAATATTTAAAAATTAATTTCGAGAGTGTTATCTCAACTACAAAGTGCCACTATCACAGACGACAATAAAGGGATCAAATAAAAACAAGTCAACATTACCTACCTTAAATAGATACTTCTGAAAAATGATAGCGAACACTGGCTCGGAGCGATACAAAAAAAGACCTAAATGTAATAATAAAAAAAAAAACTGCTGAAAATGAAGAGGCACAATGGAGGTAGAGCTACACAATCGAAATATTCCGCTAATAGAGATAGGAAATACTTGGGCGCAACATAAATATATCCATGCATATTTGTGTACAATTACACATATTTATAAGTTTTCGTATGAAATTATTTAAGAACATGAACTCATACTCTCACCAATACCTCATGCACTCTTACTTACACGGACGAGAAATTAGGGCACATATTTACCATTTTTTAAAACTTTCTGCAGGTGCACGAAGACTAAAAGTATCAGAGGTCTTTAGCGTTCACAATATTACCTCCTATTAATATATAATTTAAGTACTTGCAGGGATTTCATACGAGTTGCATCATTTAACTGTGAACTTCAAGACACTTAGCATATGACAATATCGCCCTTGAGGAAGAATCTCCGAAAATATTTAATGAAACCATATTTTAAACCAAGTTCAGTAGACTACGGAAACAGTGAACTCGGATGTAAAGTATTTTCTGTTATAGAAAACTGAAGTACAATCCACACACAACAAATAAGAGCTAGACGATTTCGTTAAAGTAAACTATCAACATCGGTTATAATGAACATCGTAAATAAAAGTTGTAGAGGGGTAAATTGCCTCCGTTTCGCGTATTCACAAAACACTTCGGGTTTGGAAGTAAAAGGTCTCTAGGGTCTATTTTTATTACATTTACGACCAATGACAGGGATTGAGGGAGCCGTGCCACCGAGGGAATTACTTCAGCTCACCAATGGAAGTTCTGTGCAGCTTAATTATTTCTTGGATGCGGACTAAATGTTGAAAACTACTGAGCTCAATCTATTTAGAACACAGTGAATTCAGTGCAATGACCTTCCGGTACAGAAAAAAGCAAGTGGAATGACAATCACATACACAAAAAATATACAAGTGCAAGAAGCATTAAAGAGTGTTAAAACATCACCAATATAAATTGAATTTAGATTTTTACAAGTTTGTAAATATAAAAAATTGGAATTCGCTTAATACAAGTAGATACAATATAGGCTGTATACATTGCAATTCAAGTAGTGAACAATAATAGTAACATACTATGCACTTTCCTGTATCTCTCTACCATACTGACGCTTTCACCTTGGTCCTCTAATATCCACCTCACCCATTCTACAAAACCCCCCTATATGTTCCCATTTTCTCTTCCATCTCCAGACCTACATTTTCCCATTCCCTAATCTATATCTTGCTATCCTTCGTCTTTCCTTACATTTCTTACAATTTCATTATTATACTTCTTCTATTATATTAACTGAATAATTTTATACTATTTGTTATAAGATGGATTTCTTATATTTCCGTAATCTTCCTGTAAAAACTGATCTTCCTTTCAATCAGTTTTTTATGTCAATCCTCTTAACCTTGACACCTTCGACAAATAACCTTTATTATTCCAAAATTTTCTTTTCCCTACATTCTCATCTTTTTTTTTTCCCTTTCTTTCCTCTCCCTCTCCTAAACCCTTTTCCAACCTTACGTTATTTTGTCCATCTCTTCTAATTTTTTTGCCGCTTTGTCTCCCATTTTACCATATAATCGGGTGTGCAATAGTTTGTTCTTAGGATCCATCACAAAAATATTTCATGTATTGCTTCCAGTTTCCTCCTTTCCTTCCATCTCCAAATTTCTGCTCTCCCACCTCAAAATAGATCCAACAATACTATCATATATATTCATCCCCCAGAAACACATGCCTATTTCTATTGTGATCTTCGTAGCCTCCCTTGTTAAGTCAAAGTCCTCAATGCTTACCGTCGTTCACCATCTTTCAAATACTTCCATTCTATGGTCAGGAAGAAACTAATTTTCTCACATTTCCTCTTTCTTCTGCCCTTTTTAAAATCTATCACTTTGTCTTATTCGTATTCAAGTGCTCTATTTTCTAAAAATGTTTCCAACCTTTCCAACATCCGCACCAATATCTTTAGAGCGTAGTTCTCGTGCGATAAAATGTGAAGAAGGTTCTAAGATATTTTGAAAAATGAATCCGCAGCGCCTTTGGTTTGACTGTATCTCTGAAATAATAAAACCAATCAAAGTTGAAAACCGTATTATATTCGAGTGTTATCGGATACAGTGAACTTCTGATATGGTGAAATAAAAATGTTAGTCCCTAGAAGTTAACTATAACTGGAGTCCATTGTAACACCTACGATACAAAACATCATTGAGAATCCCAGTTTTCATACATTTCCTGTGGGAAGAACTGCTGTCTAAAGAGATCAAACATGGAGAAATGAGCGTGGAAGGCGCGATGGCGCCAGTAGCGCGAAGGCAGTCGCAAGGAGTAGGGTTGGGGGTTGGGGGGAGGGGGCGGGGTTCCGGGCGGAAGGGGACGCTTGTTTGCGCCAGCGGGGCATCCGGGGCCTGTGTAACGCAGCGTCCGCCCCGCGCCCTCCCGGTTCACCCCGCCGTGTCGCGTGCCCAGGAAACTTGATTACCGCTGCATGCCTCCCCGGAGGAAAGTGGGGCTCATATGGATTTCCCATAAAAATGCGCGTCGGCGGTCGTAATTTACTTAGGAGTCGCAATTGGCCACTGATTTCCCTTTATTTAATTTAATTATTTCTTTTCTACGTACTTCACATATTAGGTATTTTTGATACTTTACCTTTATTAATCGAGGGCTCTAATTCTTATGTATAATAATTAACTGAACTCATTTGTAATGAATTGTTTTGGGAATGGCAGTTTGCACCAGATTCTTTAATCTGGCGAATTGCGTGTTGCCTTCTCTTTGGAGAGATGGATTCTTTTGTGAGACTCGTTAAAATTGATTCCATCATCACCTCAGAGCAAAGTCTTTTTCTTTTCATTCACAAATTAATAAATCCATTTACTTAGAAATGTAAACTGGCTTTTTTAACACTTAATTTGGTTTAATGATTCTTTTACTATTTACTGATTAAGTGATATTTCTATATTTAGCACTGCATGTGTTTATCTGATGCATGGTAATGTTAACCGATGATGCACGATAATGTTAACGAAAGTTGTGTTCTTAATAGTTAACGGATGATAACTATGACGGAGATGTGTCGATTAACTAATGAAAAAATGGCAGTTCGCAATAGACACGTTGATATAGAGCGAATTGTACCGTGGATTGTCTTTGAACAAGTATACTAACTGGCATTGGAATGAACTGAATTGTCTCAGAACAATGATCTTGTACTTTGACCTATGAGTTAAAAAATGTCGTTGACTATTGACTAATTATTACATCATGCTTCTAAGAGCGCAGTAGCAACTTGAAAGTTCGTAGTGAAATTATTTCATTGTCTTGTGAAAGGTTCATGTTTAGTATAAAGGTCATATCAAATTCGATACCTTGATCTGGACTTATACTTACGTCAATTATACTTGTATTTGATTGATTGATTGACTTTTTCGTGTTTCCGGGCACGTCAACTGCTTCGGTCATTAGTCCCGTTAGTGTAGTACATATTATTTTCTCGGGAGATGGCGGTGATCTTCCCCCGCTGGATGGCGAGATCCGGCGCCAACCTACCGTCGGCTAGTGGGGTTTCTTCCTAACCAGGACTCTCCCACCAGCGGGGCACCGCCCCAGCCGGGACAAGCTCTAACCTCCCGACCGGTCTCCCGGAATATGTGGTGTTGTAGTGCATGTTAGTGTAAGTGTGTGTGTAAGGGGAGAGGATACGAAAGGAAGAGGAAGGAAAGATCGCGCGCGGTCCGTGGCCCGTTAGTTAGGGTACTGCCCCGACATTCGCCTGGTGTTGATCGGAGAAACCACGGAAAACTACCGATCAGAGCAGCCGGCCGCTAGAATTCTCCTCCAGACAGCAGCTGAATTCGACCTGGCTGAAAAGCCAGTGTCGAAAATCCTGCCGCAGTCAGGACTCGAACCTAGGACCTCCCGGTCAGAGGCGCTGCAGTGGCATCAGTTGATGCACTGAGCTACCGCTACCGGTACTTGTATTTAAATTATAAGCATTACCTCTCAATGTTTTGTGAATATGGAGGCATTATACACGACAATAAAACGAGACAAAGCAATAAGACCAAACGCAATTTCAATATGAATTTCCTCGTTTCGAAATATTGAAAAAGTTAAAACTGCAGTTCGCTTTGTATGATCGCAGGAGTGGGTGTGTGGAGGCACCCCATTGCGTTACGTACTCGATGAGAAAATGAATTGACTATTTGTACTTAATAGGTTCGAAATGAACTCGTGATGCGGAAAATGAACATGTTCGTGCTAAGTGTAATTTATGAACGTAACTGGCTGAGGGGAGTTATTTCCTTTTAGAGGGGACATTTTCACCAACATAGGGGGGCGGGAATATAAAATGTTGGTGCAAAGCACTCGGCACATCATCAAAAGAATAGACAGGATGCTACCTGTTGGGGTTTTGATTCGGGCGATGATTCTAATTCAAGTCAGTTGTTTGAAGAAAGTACTTTTCATTAACTGGTACACAAGCATACTCTAAATGAGGCCAAAATAGCCATATTGTTTACTATATACCCCAATATTATTTTATTTCTGACTCAAAATACATAAAAGAAATTGAATTAGTAAACGAAGTTACGAAAACATATCATATGCTTCTCTGTAGACGTAGTATTCTCTCATGTAGACATAGTTTTCACTTACATATCTTCTTTCAGATACTTAGTTATATCAGCTACAGTGTTATGTGTCGATATAACAGGAGGAAAAAACATTTTCAGAACCTGAAAAATGATGTTTGAAAAATAGTTACTTCTAATTTATTAGATACAAAAATGGAGGATGAGTAACAAAGAAAAACGTTTGCGTTCGAGAACTATAAGACTACCACACGAGTAAAAAATGTGAGGTATGTTAAAATTATATTATTTTTATATCCACGAAAGAATTTACATGCAACCTAAAACCATTAAATATCATTTTGACGTGAGGTATTTTAGACATGTACTGACCCACTAAAGTCATATTTGAGAGACCTCGCGCTCAGTGTTTTTTTCCGACCACATACAATCTGACTCGTGAGGGAAGGGGGGTGTAATTGGTAGTCGGAGCGCACCGTCGCCTCGCCCCTCTAAGAGCTCTATGCACGGGGGGGGGGAAGGGTGCGCTCTGCCACGGCGCCAACTAGAGTTCTAGGCCAACTGCGAGCAGCCCAGGGACCGGGTCACATTCCCGACCTAGAGATACTCCAAACATCCGCCTTCCGCGAACGCCAACGTGGCTGCATTGCCGACGAGAAAAGAGGGCAGCGATGTTTGGGACCGCGTCCACCAATTTGCGGGATTTCTTTGTTTAATATTATGGGCACGATTTAAGGTACAACCTAACGCCTCACCCTTGCAGTGAAGGACTGATTGATTTTTTCGTGTTTCCGGGCACGTCAACTGCTTCGGTCATTAGTCTCGTTAGTGTAGTGCATGTTCTTTCCTCGGGAGACGGTAGTGATCTTCCCCCACTGGATGGCGAGATCCGGCGCCGACCTATCGTTGGCTTGTGGGGTCTCCCCTAATCAGGACTCTCCCACCAGCGGGGCACCCCCAGCCGGGACCAGCTCGAACCTCCGACCGTCTCCCGGAATATGTGGTAGTGTAGTGCATGTTAGTGTAAGTGGTGTGTAACGGGAGACGATTACGTAGGAAAGGGAAATTATTGGTTAAATTTCTCCTTTTTATGTTCAAGTTAATTGTAAATTTCTGCGCAATAACTCGTGAAGAATTCCTTTAAATATTGTGAAGAGATCTTTGGACATGGAAAGGTTAATTTTTCCTTACTACGATTACGTAGGAAAGGGAAATTATTGGAAAACCCGTATTGTGTAATTATAGTATAGAAAAAGGGGATACATTTTATTCCTGTATTTACTAAACGAATTCCTCTAAAAAGTTGTATAGTAATTATTCTTATTTTATAAAGCCCTTGAAGGAAAAACGTCTGTCTGTCTCTCCCTCCGCCTGTGGCCACCGCTAGCGCCCAAACGAAACAATTTTCTCCAAAACTGATATTCCCCTATTGATCCGAACAAACTGAAGGCCCTGCGAATTTGGAATTGATATTTTATTTTGGGGATTAATTTTCATGAACATTTTAAATGCAGGTTCGTATATAGTGTAATATTGGGTAGCCGTTGCGAATAAAGCAAGCAAGTGTATGCTTTTGTAACAGTAGTTTTTGTTTTTTCAGAAACATATCCACATTTTTTCTTTGAATTTTTTTCTGGGGTAGAGCAGAGAACGGTGAAAAATGGCGCGAGTCACATTTTCGACGACTACTGTATTTTCGAAAACTGCAAAAAAACAAACAAACAAAAAACATTGCAAAACTACAGGATCGATGATAGATTTTCTGATGGGATCTCTTCGTTATATATCCTTGACAAACTGTAAGTAAACATTTAGGAATTTTAAAAAATTGCAAATGTAAATAGTCAACTATTTTTTCAAAGCGCTGGAAAAATTGCCCATATTTGTTGGGTAATCGTGTCGGGGCGAAAGAACGGAGAGCTAACTATGGATTTGAGATCGAATCCGTATGCAGATAAAACAAATGCTGGTTGGGAGCTTGTGAAGGTTCCCAACTTGTGATGGCTACAATATCGCGTAGCCATTACAAATAATGCGAGAAAGTATGTGTTGTTGTAGTTGCTCATTTAGGTTGGGTGTGAAAGGCGTAAAATGGGTCAAAACTTGAAACTCGCCCGAAAGCCGTTGCGAAACGATCGGATATGAACATTTCCACGGTCCTTTAGAAACCCAATTCCAGGGGTAAATCAGCACCTTCGAAACGAGCTTATAGGCGGTTGCTATTCTCCTCGAGTACCACAAAATGAAACACATAAATCGTTAACTCCTACCCCGTGGCGTAATTCAGCAGCCGTGGCGGAGCGTGCCAAGTAGGGAACTGGGGCGGCGGCGAGCGGCGGTCGAGCTGGCAGGCGAAGGGACGCGGGTTCGGGTTCCGGATGCGACGCGCGCGCGGGAACGAGGGGGGGAAAAAAAGGACTGCGGGACGGAGAGGGGGGCCCGGGGGAAGGGGGGGGGGGTGGAGGGCGGCACGGCCACACGGGGACGGAGCAGCATGGGACGGTAGAAAAGGGAAGGGGGATGACGAAAGGGAAGAGATTGGCGAGAGGGGATGGGATTGTGAGGCGCCTGGGCGGGCGGCTCGCGGGGAGAAGAGTGCAATTTGGGGGCTGCAGCGGGACGCGGCGAGGGGGCGCCTGTGGATCTGGGTCGCGCGTTGCCATGGCGACACAGCTGCCGCCACGTGCGGCGGAGGGTGGCGGCGGAGGCCGCGATGGCGACGTGGACAAGGCAGCCGAAGCTTTAGCAGCGTGAATGAGGTCGGCGCGGAAATCAAGAGAGATCGGAGGAGATGGGGGTGGTGGAGAAATAAAAGGAATGGTTAGGAAATTGCGAATAATGAATCTCCCTGAATGGCATTGTAGTTGGTTGCAGCAAAATGTGTTAACGATCAAGAGCCAATGGCATAATTTTTGTAATTTGATACTTGACAATTATCGTTCAGTCGTATGGTAGGCGACGCTGCAGGACGGCGAGTCTGCAAGGCAGCGAGGTTGGAGGGTGGCAGGGCCGGATGGCGACGAGGCCGGGGCGGGGCGCGGAAGGGCCGGGCCGGGCGGCCGGTCGGGACGAGGCCGGATGGCTGGCGGCGAGGTCGGGGGTGACGAGGCCGGTCGGAGACGAGGCTGGCGGGTGACGCAGGAGAGCAACGAGACCGGGATGCCGGAGGGCCGTCAATTGTAGGACGGTTGAGGTCAGCAAGGGTACCGAAAATAGCCGAAGGAACACGAATCGCCAGGGGACGACTCAGAACTTAAAAGGGCACCCGAAAAAGGAGATGCTTCAGAATCAGGATCAGGTCTCTTCAGAAGAGAGAGAGAGAGAGAGAGAGAGAGAGAGAGAGAGAGAGAGGAGAGGAGAGGAGAGAGAGAGAGGGTGGGTAGAGAGACGGAGAGCGATCGGGGACGCGGCGGCGAGGAAGCGCCCGTCGATTGTCTGTCCACGTTCCGCTCTTCCTCCCTTCCTTCCGTGAGCCTTCCGGGCCCGTGCCCGCCCCGCCCCCGCCAGCCTTCCGCTCCGCGAGCGCCGCGCGGCCTCTAAATCGACGCTAAGCACGCTATTAGCGCGTCCGCCCCATAAACACATGCCCCCGCCCCGCTCGCTCAGCGCCCCACAGCCCCGCGCGCAGATTCACTCGTCTTTCCGAGAGTGGAGCGTCGCCATAAGGACGTGCTCCCGCTTCGGCTCTCCAGAGCGAAACTCACGTCGGAGCTCTTGTACGAGAACATGCACTTTTTTACGCGGCTCTTGTGTAAGTAATCCATACGGCAAATATTCCAGTGGTTCTTTCTTATCCGTTTTTTCTATATTAAAAAAATATATGTCCAAATTGAAATTGAATAACACCTTTTGGTATGTTTTTGGACTTAGGGCCTCAAACACATGACGAGGGAGAACGTCGAGTTCCCATTAATGAATCAAGAATTTGGCAATTACCAAAAGTTTGCCATTTTCAAATGGAACTACAAGATAAAAATCGAGGTTTGACTGTAAATTAATAACAAAATAGATGAAATTAGTAATTCACCATGTCTGACCAAGAAATCTATTCAGAAAAAAGTATGCGCATCTCCCATACAATTTCTCTGAACAAATTTAATACTGGGGTTCATTCATTTTAGAACAATACAAAAATGTTCTGTGGTTACCAATTATGCATTTACCCTAGTACGGCGTTGAGATTTATTGATATTTCTCCCTTTTTGTTGGGATATTTTTTTACGAAATAAGGTCATGATTTTTTTCAAATTTAAGAACCGAGTAATAGAACATGTCTGTTTCTCCCTTTTACGTAATACTGAAGTCATTATTTGACTCCCCATTTTTTCCCTTCTCTCCATTATTCAACATGACCGTTATTGAAGAACATAATATAACAAAGCTTAAATATGACAAAAAACATTGGCGTCAAGCATAAATGAAATCAATAATGATCACTGGGATATAAAATGAATAATAAAATAATTGAAATAAGCACTGGGGGCCGAATATTTTAGTTGGGAAACCAATACCCTAAAAACTCATCTACCTCGTAAAGATATCCCAATGCAATTGTTCACCGCTCCACTAGAGCTACCGTATGGTCGCTGCCGCCCTCCTGTTCGTGGCGGGGGCGGGCAGGGGAGGGGAGGCAGGTGCGGGCGGGCGGCGCTGAGCCGCGGACAAGCGCGCATCGCGGCGCGCACCTGCTCCTCGCACGCGCCAACCCGCCGATGACGTCAATCACCCCGAAACGGACACCTGAATCGCCCGGTGATTGGCGAGGGGACGCTCGCTATTGTTAACTGGGAAAATTGCATCGAGAGCTTCATCCATGAAGTATGTAAATGATCTTGGCTGTCCAGGTGACGCCGCGTTAAAAGGCTGTGTTGCCGACGTTTCGACTGCATCGCACAACAGCCCTGAGGAAGACCACAACAAGATGGTCGAAACGTCGGCAACACAGCCTTCGACGCGGCGTCACCTGGACAGCCAAGATCATTTACATGACTCTGGCCGCGGAAGCCTACGACTTCATCCATGAAGTATGTTTCTGGATAAGTAAAAAATAAGTTATCTTCTTCAATCACAAAATATTTAACCCTAAATCCAATCACCCTACATGTTTCGAGGACGAAGTAAACACCTGATGTGTATTTAGAAATTGAAATTCATTAGCTAAGATACGTTTATAGGACACTTTGTAGTTTAGACGAAACATTCCTTACCACTATAAATAAGTTTAACACTCACAAACGATTATTAAGATTCTACAAATCTTTTGAGGCTGTGGTAATAATTTGTTTTTATTTCTTAAAAGCAAAACAAAATTGTAAATCAATTATTTTCGGTCATCAGTAGAAGATATAATACGAAAAGATGAATTAATATGTGATTATCTGTGATTGTTTCATGTTTTTAATTTCGTTATTTGAAAGGTTTTGCATACCCTTTGGCGTCTATTCAATCTCGCGTTGCCTTCTTGGGTCTGTCAGGAGACGTTTGTTGCCCAATTGGCAATGTTTGCAAGCTGAGACTGAGGTACGGAATACCGAACATTTGGTGGGCTTGGAAAAAAGTTAACCCACTAACGCCCAGCGTCCTCATTTAAAGACACACATTTATTGTCACCTCAAATTACCTTCTTTTCCAATAATTTGTTAATTTTATTGTTTCAATAGACGAAGACATCCTAAACGAAACATTTAAGCAAGTTTTTTCATTAAAACAAATAAAGAAAAAAGATAAAAAATTAAAGAAAAATCGAACATGTGCATATCTTCCTCAATGGACCTTACAAGATACCAGGCAAAGCGTATGATTTGGATAATATTCCCCTTCTATCACTTTCAGTCCATCGATGTTTCCACTTTATACTCCTTTGCTTAAAGCAGATCAACGGGAACTTCCATTCCATTGTATTATTAATTCAGCAAAATTCCCTTTCTTTGTTCTCCGTCCATTCTCAATGTGTAGTCACCAATACGAAAAATCTGAGGAAATGAAGCCCTAGCGGAGCGAAAGTCGTGTGTGTAATTTAATCCGGAACGAATCGGATTCGAAGCGTCCGGAGCGATCTTCGTCGGAGGCCGCCGCCGCATGGGGATCTCCGGGCGAAGGGCGCAACTGGGCGAAAGGGGCGGTGGCCGCTAATTTCGGGAGCGCTAATCTCCCAACGCGAGTGGCGCGCGCCGCGGAACGCGAATCGCTAAGCCGCTTTGCCCCCCCCCCCCGCCCCGCTCGCCCGCTCTCCACGTCCCTCACGGCCCCCTCGATAGCGCTCGCATCCTCTTGTCGACACTCCTAGCCCTTCGCCTTTCCTCATGGCCCCTCGATAGCGTTCGCATCCTCGAGTCGACACTCCTAGCCCTTCGTCGTTTCTCATGGTCCCGTCGATAGGTCTCGCATCCTCTTGTCGACACTCCTAGCCCTTCGCTGTCCTTCCTCGCCCTTTGTCATTTCTCATCGTCCTTCAGCATCCTTCACTGCCCTTCATCGTTCCACATGACCCTTCAGCATCTCTCGCATCCTTTTGCACCATGCTTCGGCATTCCCCATTGCCCTTCAGCATTCCTCTTTGCCCTTCGACATGTCTCGAATCTTTTTCCCGTCACTCGAAACCTTGGGCAGTTCTCCAGGTGTATCATTCTGCAAAAACTGCTGAGGTTTTCGTTTAGTTTTGGCTGTTGAAGATGTCACGATAAATATTACGACCTTAAAATACGGGTAGCTTCAAAGAGTCTCCCAAAGAAATTTCTTTTTTATTACTCACATAGCGTAGTACTCAGAGCCGTCTAGGATGTGTAGTAACTTACCTAAAAAAAACAAACAAGAATACATGTCAGTAAATATTATATCTAAATAATGAATTAAAAATGCACAAAACTGCTTTGCTGATACATAATATAAGTGAGTAGAAATACCACTAAAATATTCATAATAGAAGATAGTTCATTATTAAGCAAGTACAATAAGTTGACAGGTGAATGGAGCTCTATCACATTAAAATATTCACAGAGGTCATATCGAACGTTTTTTTAATTCATGTGAAAATCATTACAGTGGGACACCATTATCCATTTTCTGAAATACAAATAATCAACCCGAGAAGTGTACTTTACTTAGGATTAGAAACAGCTATAAGAAATATTTTAAATTTTATCCGGTCAAAACAATTTTAGAATATTAGAGGAAAATAAACTAATAATGATAATTTCTCAAATAATAATGAAGATAAATAACTTAATTTTGACAATTGAATATAAAGGTAAATTTCACCTACGAAAGCACTATATGCAATGATGTATACTGGGAAACATTTTACACAAACTTTAATGCTGTTAAAATACTAAACAGAGCGTTACATTACAACCGTTACATTTTTCTAGGCTCCCCTATAAAACTATATTGATTCATTCACGCAATAGACATCAACAAATAGAAGGAAATGATGGTAAATGTTAATCAACAAACTCACGATATCAACCTCAAATGGAACGCAAGGTAATGGAATGTCATGTCGCAACGGATAGGAACGTCAATCATCTTTTCACAATTACAGCTAAATTAGTGAAGTTATTGCCTATTCCATCGCAGAATCTGGGATACAATCTGTATTGATTGTGACTTAGTGGCATCATATCAAGTTTGCAGCATCCATTCTGGCCGTTGCGCGTATAGATTCACTTCGAAGGCCTAAATGTCAATCATGTAATTTCATTAATACAGACATAATACAAGGCGAATTGTACCCATTCCATCACACACAACAGTAACATTCTCTAACAACAGTTCACGATCAAATGGGCAGAAGCAATGTAGGTCACACGTCTCGTAATAATCAACACGGTAATTTGCATGGAATATCTGATATCATTGTAGTGTATTTGGTATTACTGCACACCACCAATTCGTGCATGTTTGCATCAATGCACGAGTTCGTGGTTTGCAGTGCTTAGCCACAGTAAATATATTTCTTGGGAATTCTATTCTCATCTTTAAACTGGAAGTTTTTAGATCCATTTCCTTTTAAGTTCCACATTTGTGTGGTTGTATAAAAGCAAAATGTAGATTTGTAAGCACTTTAATGTGCAATTTTACATTTTTATTAAGTGAGGAGAAATTTGTGAAACTTGAGTTAATACTTTCGGGTAAACTTTTGAAAATACTTTGACACCAAAACTTTGTCTACCACGGAAAGAAGTGAGCGATATATTTAATACATTCCTACAATCAATTTTTTTGAAAAATTGTGGCATTTACCTCAGATTCATACGATGTAATTTCTTCAAAGGTTACACAGACATGTTGCGGGGATTATTTATCATCTTCAGTGTTTTTGCAGCGTGAAACAATTTACATAAAGATATTTTTAAAATCATCACTGAAACTTGCTGAAAACCTTATGTGGGCCAATGCCCTTGTGGAGATTCATTTGCTTCCGATTTAACAAGTTGGAACTTGTTCCAATAAATATGGTTTCATGCTTGAGCAACATATATAAAAATAGTTTCTTGGCTTGACAAAGACACTGAAATGAAATAAACTCAGAAATATAATTTGGTAACTTTTGAAGAAACGACTCTATTGTTTTATGGGAAATAATTTATTTTTGTCATCACTCATACTGCAGATACGAACAGATACTGATGACATCACGAAGTAACAAATTGGGTGAGGTGGCTCAGAGCATCAGCTCATGTCCCTGCAGTGCCTCTATTTGGGCGGTCCTAGATTCAAGTCCTGACGGTGGCAGGATTTTCGACACTAGCTTGTCTGCTAGGTCGAATGCAGTCGTTGTCTGGAGGATAATTCTAGCGACTGGTTGCATTGATCAGTAGTTTTCCGTGTTTTTTCTGATCAACACCAGGCGACTCGAACAAACGGACCGCCCTTACTTACAAGTACACTAACATGCTATACAACCACACATGCCGGGAGATCGGTCGGGAGCTTCGGGGAAAATCACAGCTAACTTCCGAGGAAGAAACATGCACTACACTTACGGGACTCACGAACCGGTTGACTCGCTTGGAACCATTATCAATAAGCAATCAACGAAGTAACAAGCGGAGAATCTCTCCGAGCACATGCTCTTGCCATTTTAGAATTCCGAACCGAACGCCAGCGGAGAGCGTGTGATTGATTGATTTTTTCTTGTTTCCGGGCACGTCAACTGCTTTGGTCATTATTCCTGTTAGTGTAGTGCACGTTTTTTCTCGGGATATGGCGGTGATCATTCTCCGCCGGATGGCGAGGTCCGGCATCCACCTAACGTCGGCTAGTGGGGTTCCCCTAACCAGGACTCTCCCACCAGCGGGGAACCGCCCAGCCGGGACAAGCTTCAAGATCCCGTCCGGTCTCCGGAATATGTGGTAGTGTAGTGCATGTTAGTGTGAGTGAGAGTGTAAGGAGAGGATAGGACAAGGAAGAGGAAGAACAGATCGCGCGCGGTCCTTGGCCCGTTTGGTAGGGTACTGCTCCGGCATTCGCCTGGTATTGATCGGAGAAACCACGGAAAACTACCGATGAGAGCAGCCGGACGCTAGAACTCTCCTCCAGACAGCGACTGAATTCGACCTAGCTGAAAAGCTAGTGTCGACAATCTCGAACCTAGGACCTCGCGGTCAGAGGCGCTGCAGTGACATCAGTTGATGCACTGAGCTACCGCTACCGGAGGATTGTGTGTGTTGAGATTAGTGTTTGCTCTCTGTATGTGGGTCTTACTCCCCCCAATCGCGCCCTCCGCAGAATGTCGCAGAGCCGCTCGGCGTCGCAGAGGCCGGGCCGCAACCGCGGGCGCGGGGCGGCCTGTCCGCACCGGAAGTGCGGCGCCGGGTGACGCAGGCGCGAGGTGGGCGCGCGTAATTAAAAACACTAAATTACAGCTCGACCCCCGCCCGCGCTCGCAGAGTTGCACCGCCGCCTTATCTTTATGCATTCTCTCGGAGCAGAGGCCGCAGGGCGGCGGTTTCCGGCGGTAATCAGCCGTGCGCCCGCAGCGGCCCTGGCGGCGGGGAGCGGCGTTTAATCGCGAGCGCTGAAATATGCCCGCCCGCGCCCGCCCCGCCCCGCCCCGCGCGGGGTCGTGTTGGCGTTCGTTTTATTCCAACTCGCGTCTGCCTTTTTTCCCTACGGTCTCGTGCCAAACGGTTTTCGGCTCGTTCTTCAACCAGCTGATATGGCTCAGTGCAACAATTGTTGCTAATGCCCCGTTTGTCTCTTGAACATATAAGGATCTTAGTCCTGGCTATCTACATAGTGGCGAATATTCGACACTAGCTAGATAGCTGGACCATATACAACCACTGCCAAGAGAAGAGTTCTATCAGTCGACTGGCTGATCCGATGGGTAGTTTTTCCATGGTTTCTCCGTACAATGCCAGGCGAATATCGGAGGAGTAACTGTAAATATGGGGCATGGACAGGTCATTCCTTCCTCGACCGTGTTTCCACCTCTCGCCTTACATTCCTTACAAATTTACGCACACACAGGCCATACACATTCAGTGGCCTGCTCGACACCTGGAGGTGGAATCCAGAACGATCCCAAACGCGTAGATCCACGATCCCAAACGCGTAGATCCCGACGCCACCTAATGCGCTGCACACACGCGACTAATGACCGTAGCAGTTGTCGCGCCCGAAAACACTAAAAAATAATCAGTTCGCTCGAGACGCCTTCGGATGGTAATCAGCCGTGTGCCCGCAGCGGCCCTGGCGGCGAGGAGCGGCGTTTAATCGCGTGCGCTGAAACATGACCCCGCGCGCCCGCCCCGTCCCGCCCCGCCCCGCCCCACGCAGCTAATCCATGCATTGTGATATTTACAGGACCGGAATTAAAGATTTTCTGCTGTAATTTAAACACTATAATTTCTTTTCACTTTTTTCTATACTTATTTATTAATACTTTTAAGGGTTCATTCACATCATTCCGCGTTTAGCCGTAGATTACGCTTTGATGGAGTCTCTTTTTCTGTGCAAGCAGAAGCTATGCAGATTCTTTGCACACATACGAACTATAGTTAGTGGAAGAGAATTGTGTCGACAATTGGTCGTTGCAATCGCTGGAGTTTCTTTGCGCAATCGAAGCAAAATATGTTGCTGAAACGGATGTGTCGTCATAAGCAATGCCACAACAAACGGAGTTTCAGTTAAGGTCAGTATATGAGATTCGATCGGGACCAAACATTTTTGCCGTTTTATCAGGTAAGTCGTCATATATTGTTTTGACAGAAAATGTCTGTATGTCAGGTTATTTTGACGCAGCCTCCTAGTCATCTGGGCACCGGTACGTCTCTGCTCTCCTTTATTTCGCAAAAACCTTTCCCATCTTTTCCCAGTTCTGCGTTCGATTACCCCTCCTGCCAGACTGGGAGCGTTAGCTCAGTGCATCAACTGATGCCACTGCAGCGCCTCTGACCGGGAGATCCTAGGTTCGAGTCCTGATGGCGCCAGGAATTTCGACACTAGCTTTTCAGCTAGGTCGAATTCAGTCGCTGTCTGGAGGAGAATTCTAGCGTCGGCTGCTCTGATCGCTAGTTCCCAGTGGTTTCTCCGATCAACACCAGGCGAATGCCGGAGCAGTACCCTACCAAACGCGCCACGGACCGCACGCGATCTGTCCTTCCTATTCTTTGTCCTATCTCTCCTTACACACACACTTACACTAACATGCACTACACTACCATAGATTCCGGGTGACCGGTCGGAGCTTAGAGCTTGTCCCGGCTTAGGCGGTGCCCGCTGGTGGGAGAGTCCTGGTTAGGGGGAAACCCCACTAGCCGACGGTAGGTCGGGGCCGGAGCTCGCTATCCAGCGGGGGAAGATCACCGCCATCTCCCGCGAAAAAACATGCACTACACTGACGGGACTAATGACCAACGCAGTCGACGCGCCCGGAAACACGAAAAAATCAAATCAAATCAAATCAAATCAAACAAACCCTCCTGCCAGGGGCATCCCACCAAGTGAGTGCCTCGAAGCTCTGCGTAGCGCCGCCAGCGACCCCTTCTCTCGCGGCCCTGGGCGCTAAGAAGATGCGGCCCCACCCCTCCCCTGCCAGGGACGTCGCCACGTTAATTCTCGCAACCATCGCGGGAGGCCGCGATAGCGAAATGAAAACGACGCATGCGCGCTGGGTGCTTAGCGGATAATGTTTGCGTTTTTTGTGCCCTCGCGCGGAGAAAGGCCCATAAGTCATTCTTTTAACTGCGCGCCCCACGCGCTAAGGTCTTTACGCTAATGGAGGAGCGAGAGAGGCAGGGCGGAGCCAGGAGGTCGAAGACTGGAAATAAGGGGTGCTTAGGTTGCGGGGCAGAAGCACCATGCATTTTTGTCACAAAGAGCGTGAATTTGTTTGGAGGAATGAGACGTAATTTGATGTTTCCAGCAGTAGGCAATTTTTTTGTCCTTCGTACGGCGTCAAAAAGTGAAAAAAAAGTTTATATTTTGTGTCGTAATTTAACAAAAATGATAAAAACTAGGGGTCAAACTATTAAATCATATCACGATACTCGAAGTTTGAATCTGATTTCGCTAAAACCTTTCGAGTTATTTAGGTGATGTGGGATGTCCGTCATACACTACTGTGCTGCGGGTTGCCAAACGATGGAATCAAGGCGAACAGGCTGCATGATTGTGTCAGCAGCAACGAAACTTCTTGTCAGAATGGCGATAAATTGTGGATCACTTTCCAACTCAACGGCTCATTTAATATAGGTAACTATATCATATAAAACAGACCGTTACATATATTAGTACATTATTTATTGAAGAAAAATATTTTTTTCATTAAGAAACAAATACTTCTCTTCAATTGTATCTCCATCGCATAGACAGGTGGGCTTTAAAAGTCAAATTAAGTCCTATAAAACGCCTATCAAAAATCACTTTAACACCCTACACACTTACAGCACTGCTCACAATAAATAATAAGTTAATATATTAACTGGCTCACCGAAATAGTTCAGTGAAATATATCGGTTTTAATAACTAATCTCAACTGCAACCAGCATATAAATATGAAAATACCAGCAAAATCTAAGGTATATTAAAGAAAGTTCATCATTAATCGATCTTTCCATCTTCCATTCCCAACAGCCGGCCCTATTTACAAACCCATCGTTAGACCAGTTTGGATCTCAGCTACAAAAACAAAAACATTAACAAACTTCAAATACTCCAGAACAATTTTCTTGGAACGATCATAAGTGCTTCTAGGCCCGTCACAAACTTACAAGTCCATACAAATTCCAAATTAACTTCATAGAACAGCATGTAATATACATATCCACCCAGTTCTATGCCTTCATACCAATTTCACACTAGCCAACTTCAGACTCCGGAACCCCTCCCTCACAGAACCAGAATTAAAAATAGATATTCTTATCATGCAGTCCTTGTCACATTTTCCGATCTAAATTGTTTTTAGAGGTATCTGAAGATGATTTCTTCAACAACAATAATAATAATAATAATAATAATAATAATAATAATAATAATACAGAAACAATTATATTTTTAAAATATTTCATTCCATTCATAAAAAGAAGGAAAAATTCATAACGAAAAAATGTTGAAACTGAATGCGATGAATAACATTACGACACCTTTCGAAGTGAACGTCATCAAAACACTTTTTTTAATTCATTGTATTAAAATTGCATTACTGCTTGAAATACTAATATATTCTAAAAACAACGAATGACATAATTAGCAGATTATGTTATTTTACTACTAGTGTGCAGCACAAGTTTTATGTTTATTGCCAGCAATCTCGATGCTCTCTGGAAATTTGTGTAATAGAATGTATTCTCGTATGTTCTGAATTATCAACCTGGAATTTCCTGAAAAGTGCGATGTATAATGTTGGAAACCGCCTCATCTCTAGAAGATTATATTTTAAATATGGCAATACAATACCGCCAATATACGTCTCTTCCATTTACGACCCTTATCGCGCAACTGCATGGTGGAAATACTCAACTCTAAGTATCGAAATGCGGAACCATTCACGATTATCACGCAGCAGTTTCTCTCACATACATCAGGTGAAACGGCACCCGAAATCACTTGATCTCTATCGAACGAGGGATATTTCGATTATTACCAAAATATAAGGCAGATCTCTCATTTACGCCCCTTATCACTTCACCGTAACAGCAGGTTTTTACGAGTGATTTATTGGAAGATCCCTTTCGATGGGAGGGGACGGAGCTGCATCAGAACTGGGGGAGCTAGCGTTTCATCAAATTTCGTCCATCAACAGCGCGAACACTCACATGCTGTAACAAACAAGGATGAAGAGGGAAGGAGGAAAGGGGGAAAGGAGGAAGGAGGAAAGTAGGCAGAAACTGCGATGACGGCTACGGGGGCGCGAAAAACAGGGGGAGCAGGGGGCGGAGGCGGGAGAGGGTTTAGGGGGCGAGGACGAAACTAACAGGGGCAACAAATGCGGTTGGTAATAAGTGGCGGGGCGGCCATGGTGTAAGGCAGAGTGTGTTCAGGTAGCCACGGGAGAGGAAAGAGCGGTGGCGACGTGTTGGAGACATTGGGGGAGGCTTCAATTAATATTTCCTGTTTCCTGACGCGTCTAATGCGTGCCATTATTCCTGTAAGTATAGTGGATGTAAATCTCTAAAATGGGATATTCGGCGCCGACCTACACGCTGGTTTGTGAGTGAATTTCTTCCCACCCTTCAGTTATAATTGTAGGTGGAGCGCCGTCCAAGACGGGGCGAGCTTTAAGCTGTCGACTTCTTATCTCGCCTTGAGGAAATGTATTGCCTACAAATATGTGTTTATAACACAAGGAAGACGACCGAAACATCACGCGCGGCCCGTGGCCCGTTTGTTACGGTACTGCCCCAGCACTTGCCTGGTATTGATCGAAAAGAAAAACGGAAAACAATTAATTGCAACCGACCGCTGGAATGCTCCTCCACACACTGAGGGTATTCGACTTATTTTCCTAAATCGCCACCATCTGGCTTCGAACCCTAGGACTTTCTGGTGCTGCAGTGGCAACAGTTGTCGCCACGATCCACCTCAGCGTGTGTAACGGAGCCCGAGCGACGGCGGCAGCGCGTCTGGGAGAGTTTGGTTTGGTTTGGTTTTTCGTGTTTCCGGGCGCGTCAACTGCTTTGGTCATTAGTCCCGTTAGTGTAGTGCATGTTTTTCTCGGGATATGGCGGTGGTCTTCCCCGCCGGATGGCGAGATTCGGCGCCGACCTACCGTTGGCTAGTGGGTTTCCCTAACCAGGACTCTCCCCAGCGGGGCACCGCCCCAGCCGGGACAAGCTCTAAGCTCCCGACCGGTCTCCCGGAATATGTGGTAGTGTAGTGCATGTTAGTGTAAGTGTGTGTGTAAGGGGAGAGGAAGGACAGATCGCGCGCGGTCCGTGACCCGTTTTGTAGGGTACTGCTCCGGCATTGCCTGGTGTTGATCGGAGAAACCACGGAAAACTACCGATCATAGCAGCCGACCGCTACAATTCTCCTTCAGACAGGGACTGAATTCGACCTAGCTGACAAGCTAGTGTCGAAAATCCTGCCGCTGTCGGGACTCGAACCTGCGACCTCCCGGTCAGAGGCGCTGCAGTGACTTCATCCCGCGACTGGAAGCACGAGCGGTGACGCGGGCTGCTACCCCCTCTCGCGGACTCCAACGCCACATACCTCGCTCTCCCACACTGCCCACGGAGACTCAGGGCAACAGCTGTTGCTGCCGGACTCCCCGGGCGGGTGGAGGAGACCTCTCGCGGCGGGGCGATGCAATCGGCGGCGGTCGCGACGATCCGAAGTGGACGCTCAGCGGGGGATCTCGTTCGCGCGGCGCTCGCTCGCCCCAGAGGCCCCGCGCGAGGCGCAATCCGCCGCCCACCGCCCACCGCGCGCCAGGCGCGTGATGTATGGCCGCGCCGCGCGCACAGGACCCGACCTTTTGGGCTGTGGCGGCGGCCCCGGTTTGCTTTTGCCGCACAGTTGGTTCTACTGGGTGACACAGGAGCAGGAAATGTTTGGCCTTTTGCTTAAAAGATTTTTCTCATTATTAAAAATAAATATCATTTGTTTCCAGGTCTCTCTAATAGAATATCTGCAATCACTTAAAGTGATATTGGTGTATTCACCCAATGCACTGTTGAGTTACTCCGTATTGAAATATTTATTTCCTCTCATTCCTCTTAATACAGACTTAATGTTTTTTACCCCTAAGCTATTATCTTGCATTAGAAGATACAAATAAGTGATGACATTGTTGAAAACTTCTGTTCGCCGTGTTTTCATCACTTTCTTCACACGACAAAACCATTCGAATGTATGTTATGTGTCTAGCCTGTAATGTGAAGGATCTTCGTGTCGAAAGTAGAAATAATCTGTTAAGAGGGGGTAGTCGAAGCGCCATTTTTCCAAGAAATTTGTCACACGATGTCGTTTCGGCCATATTTAACTCACGAGACCAACTGTCTCGACCACCCATGATTCAGGGTATTAGTTATGTTGTACGAATATCACAACTAATCACACGTGACAGTGGCAAATAATTGCTTGCGAAAAATTAACGCTTGTAGATGATCATTGAACCTGCCAATAATAACGGCCAAGAAGAATGAGAAACAATTATAAGAAAAAAAATCCACGAGAAAAGGACGGCAAAAAGCAACGGAGCGGAGATGGCTCAGCTGAAATATGCTGAGTACCAAAGACAGAAGTTCAATTCTGCACAGCTCCAAATGCTCAAGCCATTGAGAGCATAATTGCTCCGAAAAGCCAAATATTCGAACATTGTCTCCCAGTCCGCTTACTGTTCGTCGTAATAAAAAGAAATAAGAGGAAGATTTAGAAGGAAAGGAAACTCACGAGAAAAAAACAACAACCTAGAAGCAATGGGGCGGAGACGGCGAAGCCGAAATAGACGGAGTACCCAAGAAAGAAATCTCCAATCTTGGCGCAACGCCGCGCCAGACGCTATCGGATATCGGTCCCCGCTCCTGCCCCTTCTCGTTGGCTGGCGGCGCTCGCAGGTGCAGGGGAACGAATTAAGGAGACCGCAAGGGGGGGAGGGGACGGGGCTGAGGATTAAGGCAGCAGAGCGGCGGAGGGGAAACCCCGGTTCGACCGCGATGAAATCGACTCTCGATGCGCTTGTAGCCCGCCCTGCGGTCGCTGTTCGTTACAAGCTCGCTTGTCGCCAAGCGGAGCAGCCCGTGGATGCACTAAATAGGACCGCGATTGGGATCTGGTTCCCTCGTTTACAAAGCGGATGATGGTAAGACATGATAACAGATACATTATAAGACATGATATCAAGCACAAGTGAAACACTATCCTTATGCAAGGCAGATATTTTAGGAATTTGTATGGTTGGATTCAATTAATAATGAAGATTAAAATGATGTATCCTTATTCGCAAAAATTAATTGTAAGAAGAAGTCGAGTAGCAACTGGTGACTTGCGGCAGTAAAAATGCTCCTGTTGAGGGTGCGGAAAATCAACCCTGGAGGACCTGGCTGTTCTCAAACAGCGCAGTGGGTACTGAAGCTTCTTTATTCTTCGTTGCCTGACGTCCACAGTGCCACCATCAGTCATTTACGGAGTGTAATACTGTAATCGTAAAGTCAAGTAAGAGAAATTGCGTATTTAATTCACAAATATTGGACTTTTTCAGTAAAAATACAAAGTGTTTCATTATATTTTTTTTCATTATTCTTGGATTTCTAACGAAGCCATCGACATCTCACACATGCCCAGAAGCTGCTTAGTTTTTCGTCGAATTTAGCGTGGCGTAATGAATAATATAGATAACCCGTTTAGATTGCACATTGATATCAATAGTGCAACAGTTCATTGTAGTACTATTGAAGATATTTCTATGGGATTAAATGAGAAAGGTTGTATATAGAACTAATATATGGATATCTACAATTCAGTACTTAAATGTGAATTGATTAAAGTTGATATGCTGATTCTAATTTTGGAGTTCATGAGGTCGGACATTCTATGACATTTGTATCTTGATCATCGCCTGAAACTATCCTTGCACGACCTCCGAAAAAAAGCACTGCTAGGAAATAACTTACTCATTTGTAAATTATGAAAATGACCCTTTTAAATGAATCGTTTATACTTTTGCGTAAATGTATTAAATAGTTATTTTTCTAATACAATGAAAAAACAGAGAATGAACCGAACCTGAAATGTGTACATGTCATAAAGTAAGATCAGTTTAACTGGAATTGAAAACCACTCGGTGGCAATGATTTACAAAATTAAGACACTGTTTTATGCTGAACATTCACTAATAAAGATCACGTTAGAAGATCAAGACAGGAAATATACTGAAGAAGCAGATTTTATTAAAAGTTCAATTGACGAATAAAGAAAGAAATAAGATAGTGAAAGGAAGAAAACGAGAATAATAGAAGTAAACGAAAAAGAAAAAAATCAGTAAACATTGAATCACAAGAAAGAAATTTAGAAGACTATAAAAAGGACGGAGGAGAATACAAATGTGACAACGAAAAGGAATAAAAAAATATAAAGCGAGTACAAAAATGATAAAATCAATACAGCAAGGGATAGAAAAAAGAATAAACCCGAAAAATATGAAAGAAAACACTCACAAAGGATTTCGGAAAAGAAACAAAAAAGAGACGGAATGGGCGAGAGGGGAGGGACCTTCGCCCCAGATCTCGCTTGTCATTGCCAGTTAAGTCATCCGTCGCGTCGTAGGCGCTCTCGCTTAAGGCGGAGCCGCCGGCGGTGGGGGCTGAAGTGGGGCTCTCAGGCGGTCGCCGGCCCCTCTCCGATCGGCCTCGTCCTCGTCTGACGCCCTCGCCCATCGATCTCCGCGAGCGCTTTGACGCCGCCCTCGCGCCCGCCGCCGCCGCGCGCCCGCCGCTCGCCCGCCCGCGCCACCTCCGCCCGCCCTCGCGCCCGCCTCGCGCCGCCTCGCGCGCCTGCCCACCGCGCCCGCCCTCGCGACGCCCTCGCGACGCCCTCGCGACGCCCTCGCGCACGCCCTCGCGACGCCCTCGCGCCCCCCTCGCGCCGCCTCGCGCCCGCCCTCGCGCCGCCGCGCCCCCTCGCCCGCCTCGCGCCGCCTCGCGCCCGCCCTCGCGCGCCCGCCCTCGCGCCCGCCCTCGCGCCCGCCCTCGCGCCCGCCCTCGCGCCCGCCCTCGCGCCCGCCCTCGCGCCGCCCTCGCGCCCGCCCTCGCGCCCGCCCTCGCGCCCGCCCTCGCGCCCGCCCTCGCGCCCCCTCGCGCCGCCCTCGCGCCCGCCCTCGCGCCCGCCCTCGCGCCCGCCCTCGCGCCCGCCCTCGCGCCCGCCCTCGCCCGCCCTGCGCCCGCCCTCGCGCCCGCCCTCGCGCCCGCCCTCGCGCCCGCCCTCGCGCCCGCCCTCGCGCCCGCCTCGCGCCCGCCCCGCCCGCCCTCGCGCCCGCCCTCGCGCCGCCTCGCGCCCCCCTCGCGCCCGCCCTCGCGCCCGCCCTCGCGCCCGCCCTCGCGCCCGCCCTCGCGCCCGCCCTCGCGCCCGCCCTCGCGCCCGCCCTCGCGCCCGCCAGCGCTGCGCTGCGCTGCTGCCGCGCGTTCGGTGAGCTTTGGGCGGCGCCCGGCGCGCGTGGCCCGCCGTCCCGTTCTCTTATCGCCCCACGGACGCTGCACCTTCTAATCCCTACTGGTGTTCCCCAAGGTTCAATTTGTATACAGTAATACAGTAAATAAAGGTGTAATTTGTATATTTGTATATATTCAATTTGTATCTCTCTCTCTCTCTCTCTCTCTCTCTCTCTCTCTCTCTCTCTCTCTGATCTATCATGATCTAAGATTTACATTTGATTCTTAATCAATTATAACTAGTTCTAAAGAAAAAGATGATAGAATTATTGTGAAAATGAATGACTGCTTTCTAGAAACAATCATTTAAAAAAAACATAATTTTGTGTAAGAATGTCTTCTCTTTCGAAATGATTGTCTGATTTCATAGCATGAATGGATAATTAATGAGCACAGTTTATTTTCGTAATGACTCTTCTGCACATCGTTCTCTCGCGAAAAATTCAAACAGGCTTTCGCGGTGACCATTGCTGATCCTCTTATTGCGAGTCTGCAGAAAATTACCCGCGCTCTGCCATTACCGACACCGGGGCAGTGTGGAGATAAATGTAATGTCGGGGTATGCACGGAGCGGAAAAGCTGATGCTGAGAATGAAATAAAGTAGTGTATTTAACCTCGTTCCAATAATGGATTCTACAAAGCCGTATTTTACTAAAATCCGATGTTGAATACCGCCCATTTAATATCGCTTATCCATAAAAATACGGACGTTCATTGTGAAGCTACGTAATAGAATAGAACGGAATTCTGCATATGGACCCCCTCGTGTGTTGGTTGAAATTTGCCTGCCAGTTTTTGCCGGAATCGTATAAAATGAATACAAGGACGTTATGCTACGTTTGGCAATGAATGCAAGGACGCCTTGCTACGTTTGGCAGGGTCTTGGTTCTTAAGATCATAAGCTCGCTGATATGAAATCTATATTCTGACGCCGATATAATCCTGAAAATTGGAAGGTTATTTTTTGCCGTCGACTAAAGCGTTTTCCACAAAACAAAAAAGGGAGATAAGCTTTTTATAATCTCCTCCATTTGAAAATGTTTCGAAATTGAATAGAAGAAAATTAAGTCTCGATCGGGAACTTCCTTTCATTATGGAAAGTAGGGTATTTTTGGTGGCTGGAATATTGCGCAAAGAGCAAAGGTCGCGAGGCTGCTTCTAATGTACATTTTATTGATTTCCTCATAACGATTATGCTTTGTATGTGTGCTCTTGGAAGATCAATCTTGATTCAATTATGACTTCTCCACTATAACGCCCTTAATAATATTTTTCATTTAACATGCCATCTTCCAATTACAATTGCTTACAATGAATCCATTAATTTGCTTCCTCAATCTTGATAATCTGAAATTCACACTGAATGTCGAATATTAATACAGTATATATATATATATATATTATATATATAAATATATATATATATATAAATATATAAATATATATATATATATATATATATATATATATATTTTGAAATACGATGTAATTCTTAATTTTCTGAATACATAAACGTCAAGATGTTTCTCGTTTTAAAGGTCTACTTTCCTTTTCTTAACTACCCTTCTTTTTGTAATTTTAATCGGATATTTTATCCATATTCTGTCCACTGAAGGCTTTTTAGCCACAGCTTTACAACTTTTCATACTACTTCATTATCTCAATGGGTTTGGCTTTCTCATTTTGCCCCTTTCCTTGTACTTTTCATGTAATGAACATTCATCACTACTACTGTTTTTTTCGTCATCATTTTCGAATTCCCTTGATAACTTTTTCCTCCGAGATATTTGCCGCGTCTCGGACACAAAATCTTTCTTTTCTTGTTTTCCTACGAAAAAATCAACCCTGTCTTAATTTGTCTATTCCATGAATATTATTTCATTGTGTGCCACGTTTTGTTTTTTGTATGCATTCCTAACCCCTTTCCAGACTCCAAATAACGACTGACAACTTCTAACTTCAAATTATACCTGTTTGGAGAAAAACATTTTACCTCCTCCTTCCAACATCACATCGTTTTACATAGTTGCATTAAAAACCCTTTAAGATCATACAGTTCCTTTGTTTTTGCTGTTTCTTCCGTCTCGCCCTAACCTTTGATTGTCCCTCCTCTAAGTCTCCCTCTGCGCGAATCGGTCACCACCGTACTGGACGCTGCTGCCTCTCAGCCCCTCCGCCCAGCCACCCCCTCCCCTCCGCGCTTCGCCGCCGCCAACGCAGCAGACGCGCGTTTTACGACTGGGCCCCTTGAATGCGCGTGCGACAGGCGTCGGGCGGCCCACGCCACGCCTCTCCACACCGCGCGCGCCTTTACGAGACCGGCTGCTACGTCGCAGAAGGCGAACCAACGGGAGGGGAAGGAGGATGGGGAGGAAGAGAACCGGGAAGCAGGAGAGGCCCAGCACGAGGATGCGAGGAGGAGAATGTGAGAAGGAAAATGGGGAAGGAGAGAGAGAGAGCGAGAGAGAGAGAGAGAGAGAGAGAGAGAGAGAGCGAGCGAAGGATGGGACGAAGAGAATGACGGGTTCAAACCCTTCAGGTGCAGAATAGTACCAGCGTATAGAAAATATAATGCGGAAGCGAAAAGGTCGTGGGTGAAAGAACTGTAAGCTCTTGCAAAAAACGTGACTTTGAGTTGGCAAAGCGGCGATGGTTCGGAGGGCTTCAGTTGAACGGGGAAAGGAAACGTACCTGTAAAAGCATCAAGAGACGCTTTTACTGCGTCAGGAGACGACACGTGAGGTTGAAGCAACCAGGCGTCGTGTCAGGTGACGTGATGGAGGTTACAAGCATGCGAACGGCATGTTGATGAAACCAGTTTTCCTGGCAAGCAAAAATGAACTGTTTGTGGCAATTGTCAGAGAGGATAGTCATATTTTCAGTCAGTAGAAGTGAAACAAAGATTTTGACGACAGGAAACAATGATTTTTCAAGTGCTTGACATGCCAGACAATATGACAAGGAAGCCAAAATATTAGAAAACGCGATGAAGAGCAAGATACATGAGTTATGAGAGATATTGGAAGGAAAGAGGAAAATGGCTGCAACATAGGATATGCTATGAAAGCGGTCAAAATCTAAAATGAAAACGGGTTAGTCGAAATCAATATGCTATATTTCTATATGCTAAGGAAAGTATCGGAAGCAATACGGGAATGTGAAAGATACTTGTCAGTGAAGGAGAGAAAAAGAGAAAAGAGAAAGAAGAAAACGAGCAAGAGAAAATAATGGAAGAAGAGGAAGAAAACGAGCAAGAGGAGACAAAAATAAGAAAGGGAAGGGAGAAAATAAGAAAGGGATACAGAAAACAGGAATGGGGAGAAAGAAAGCTGAAAATCGGAGGTCGAAAACACGGAAGTGGTGGGAAAAACAAAAATGAGGAGGAGCTAGAGACACGAGAGAGGTACAGGAGAATGAAGGAGTGAGAGAGGGGAAGATGTGAGCAAGGGCCTTCCGGAAAGAAAAGCACTCTCCCCATGTCTTCCCCCTGGGCCGGCGAGCGCAGGGTTCGCGATGCCGCGATAGGCTTCAGGCGCTCATGCAGAGGGCACCGACGACGCCATAAACCCACGAGCCCTGCCCAACACTCGCCCTGCCCGGCCCCCCGCCCTCTGCCGTCGGCTTTCTTCCTCGCCGCCAGGGCCCTGCTCCCCGCCTCCACGGCCCCTTATCCCGCTCCGTCCCCCTCCCTACCCCCCCCTCGTCGCCGCCGACCCCATCCCTACCATCGACTTCCTTCCTCGCCCCCAGGGCCCCGATCCCCGCCTCCACGGCCCCTTATGCCGCCCCTGTCCCCACTCCCTATCGTCGACTTCCTCGCCCCCTATCCCCACTCCCTACCACCCCACTCGTCGCCGCTGAGCCCATCCCCGCCATCGACTTCCCCCCACGGCCCCTTATGCCGCCCCTGTCCCCACTCCGTCGTCGACTTCCTCGCCTCCACGGCCCCTCCTCTTCCGCCACCAGCCTCACTCACCGCCTCGGCTCCCCACAGCCGATCCCGCTCCCTGCCAGCCCCGCCCACATCGGACGCCACCATCTCCGCCCAAGCTCCCCGCCGCCGTCCGCAGCTCCCCCGCGGGCCCCGCTGCCGTCCCGATCCCCGCCGCACGTAAAGTGCGCGTCCGGACAAAGAGCGCCCACCCGCCGGTGCCCAAATGAAAGGTCCTCTGCCACTGCGCCGCGCGGCGGGCGCCGGAACCAGCCCCGACGGCAGTTTACTTACAAAGAGAAGGAAGTGTTTTTTCGCCAATGTACGACTTCCATGAATTGGATAGTGAAAGGGAGCACGCGGAGTTAACGCGTCTAAATTAGGTCCTAAAACGTTTATGTCCCACCGTCATGACTCAGGTTTGCCATAGCAGAGCGCGAGGTCCATGGTTTCTTATCGCAGCCAAGGAGATTCGTTTATGGCTACTTATTTCCTGGCGTGAGTTTCGCGCTGAATGGTGAGGCAGAGAAACTTTTACAATTGAGATTTTACATCGAATACTAAGATAACTACTAAAATACTAATGAACTTGGTAATAAAGACCATCTCGTTTTCTGAAGAATAATGGATTGTAAACTCACTGCCAAAAAACCGCAACTGTATTAATATAGTACTATGAAAGTTATCGCCCGAGTTCAAATGCCTCATCATTTTCAATCGTTTTCTAAAACAATACATTTTCAAGCATTGGGGCCTTCCGAATATGCTCTTGAAAACAACCGTTCATGTTATCGTGTATTTGCATTGCTAAAAGCTGTGTGACCTTCATTCCAAAATTATACTTCTTTCCTCCTGTGTAGTCATTTCGCATTGCGGCCGTCCTGTGTCTGTTTCAATCATTATCTCTAAAGTTTCTAATCTGTCCACAACTCCAATCTCTCACTCCCGTTTACATCTTCCCCTGCTCCCCACAGGTTGAACTTTTGACATTTCTCTCTGCTCTGGGAGATGGCAAAGCTCTCAGTTTGGCATCGTCAACAGGAGTTGACCGCTGCAGCTTCTTCGTCGCCCCGCTGCCCGACCGGGCCAAAGGAAAGTCCAAACTTGCTCATCACCGAGAACTCGATCTCCAAAACGATGCTATTTTCCTGTAACTCCTCACCTCCTCTCACACCTAACGAGCAGGCTGGAGTTGTCCAGCTCTTCAAATAAGAGTTCGCACAAGTTAGCCCCCCTTTTGGCAAAGGTCACTTCGTCGTCGCAGTTAACTGACTAACGAGCGTCTTTTCCAGGAAAGTTTTGTTTCTAAGAAATGCGGGAGTAAATTAGTTCAGAAAATTACTGTGTTTTTGTTTTCGTGTTAACATTAGTAAAATTCTGTGATTACAACTTCCGTAATATGTAAGTGGCCTTCCATGCATGTAGTACTACATTTCGTCCGTACAAAATTGCGAAACCGAAATTCTGCTTTCGAATTTCGGTGCAAAAACTGTGTAACTGAAATAAAAAAAATAACTCTCGTATTATTTCAAGAAATAATAATTAAAAATTTTCCCCATTCAAGCGTTTGTTCAAGAACTTACTCCGCAAGTTAGAAGTTTAATTCAGGAGACATTACTCTGGAATTCAAATGAACGTTCAGATACCCTTATTCTGTCACATAAATGAGAGACGTGAGAAACGTGCGGATTTCTTCTATCAAGAAAACACTGTATGTTGCTAAAAATAAAAAAAATAAAATAAAAAGCTGGCACGCGACGAAATTCATCCCCTCTTCATGAAATTGCATCATATGAGACGAGGGTATTGAGGAAGATGAACCTTATAGGTAATCAAATACTTCCAAGTGCTTGTAGGTAATATCGCACCGGCATCACCCCCATCTGTCTGCTTCCCCTGCCACCGCCATCTCGAGTATCACTCACTCAGAGCACCACTCCCCCGCAATCATCACCTCAACCCTTCCCATGATCACCACATAACCACTGATGTCACTGCAGCGCCCCTGACCGGGAGGTCCTAGATTCGAGTCGTGACGGCGGCAGGATTTTCGACACTAGCTTTTCAGCTAGGTCGAATTCAGTCGCTGTCTAGAGGAGAATTCTAGCGGCCGGCTGCTCTGATCGGTAGTTTTCCGTGGTTTCTCCGATCAACACCAGGCGAATGACCGAGCAGTACCCTACCAAATGGGCCACGGACCGCGCGCGATCTTTCCTTCCTCTTTCTTGTCCTATCATCTCCCCTTATACACACACACTGCCACTACATGCACAACACTGCCACATATTCCGGGAGACCAGTCGGGAGCTTAGAGCTTGTCCCGGCTGGGGCGGTGCCTCGCTGGTGGGAGAGTTCTGGTTTGGGGGAAACCCCATAAGCCGACGGTAGGTCGGCGCCGGATCTCGCCATCCAGCGGGGGAAGATCACCGCCATCTCCCGAGAAAAACATGCACTACACTAACGGGACTATAGACCGAAGCAGTTGACGCGCCCGGAAACATGAAAAAATCAATCAATCAATCCACTGCCAATAGCGAAATAATACAGCGAATGATACTAGCTCATTCCATCTAACCCCATGCACTGGCAACATCTCAGTGCGAGAGAAGGCGGCTCATCCCCTGCCCCATGCGGAACGCGTCCCCCGCGCGGGCGAGGATCACGGCGCGGCGGCGGACGCTAACTCTGCGCCCGGCGGCGATAACGGGTTTGCGCCTAAGCGGGTTAACGCGCCCGTCGCTGATTGGCTCGCGGGGCGGCGCCGCGTCGGATGGCGCCGGCAAGTCGAGTTCGCCAGCGGCGAGTTGCCCCGAGTTGCTCTGGAGCTTCCACAGCGGCCCCGCGCGGCTGACCTGTGACCCCTGGAGGCGGGCGGGTGGACTTGGACTTTGGCGCCCGCGCCGCACCGCTCGTGCGATAGCAGGGCTGTCGGTGGGGATTTACAGCGGGAGCAATACTTGTTGGCAACAGGTATTCGGGGTGCTGGAGCATCGTGGACGTTACTTGCGTAACTGAATTCCCTTCAATAGACACCGGTTCAATCTAATACTTCTGTTTCCATGAAATGCCTTGGTTCTTACGACGCTAATGTTGTTGGGAATTGTAGTTGTTTTTTTTTCAGTGAGGATGCCGACGTAGCGGGCGCTCTAAGTACTAAATGCAAATGCTGCAGGTTCAAATCTCGTGTAAAGTACGTGGTTATGAGGTGGTTGCCTGAGTGCATGATGCTAATATGTTGACGAAGATGATCTCTTTTATTTCTTCTTATAAGAACGTCAACAACACCAAATCAGCATTCCCACAATGATGATGCCACCGTGAACCTTGTCACGGCCATCAAAATAAATAATTTCTTATCATTAACCTCACCTGCTCAATTTTACCATCATTCATTCAGTGGAAGGCAACTGCACACCACCACTGGGGACACTTGGTCAACAAGTTGGGGGGGGGGTAAACATCTTGTTTACTACGCTCAGAAATGAGTATATTCATCATGATTGGGTGGATACTGAATAATGGATGTGTTTTCCTGCTTGAAGCGTGATTGACCGATATTATGGCGCTTGGTGAAGGGCCTCTTATGGCTGTGCGGCCAAATAGCTTTGTTGTCTTTCGCAAGCGAAGTGTAAAATCGACTAAGATAATGCCAATGAAAAAAAAGAAGAAAAAAAATGACAAAAAAAACAGCGAAGAAACATTTGGATGAAACAGCATGGAAGAGTTAACCTCACCGACCCAATGTGATACGTGAGGCGGATTCTACCTAATCACTAAATGTTATTTAATCGACATGAACCTTCCAATTTTCGTTGTACGAAAATGTTCGGGAATCTTCTTTATCAACTCACAGATATCCACCGAACTTGCAGATCTATTTTTCGCGGTTTTTATTCAAACACGTTAGCTATTATACGCGTGAACAATATAAGCTTTAGATGACAGTTAATACAGAAGCTTTACATGCCTCTAGGTAGGTTAGATAGAATCTCAGGCATGTCATATTCACCATGAAACACACAATCCACTGCATATATCAAACTGACATCCAGGATTACTTACTCGGACTGACTTTATATGCTGCACGTGTACGCTGGTTTAGAATAGGAGGCGTAATTTCCCATGTGAGGGAGTGGTACATCGAAATTCATGAACACCGAGGAAAAGCCTATTTCCGTCGGCCTGAGAGGGGGCGCTTTGCTTTCCTTATTAGAGGCGTGCGCTCGGCAACAGCTTGCAGCTACACGTGACTCGCTGGCAGCGGGGGGGGGGACGAGGCGCTTGTTTTGGCGAGAGGTTGAGTACCAGCCACGTGGAGCGCGGGAGAGGAGGAGGAAAAGCTAGTGGGTGGCTAATTTAGGAGCAAGAAAACCCAAAACAGTTCGCATGTAGCAATTTTTGGATTCATAACAAACATGACCAGTTGTTATTCTTGGAATACCACATTAAAAATAATCTCAAGATGAATTAGTTACATAGAATGAATGTTAACTCGTAATTTATGAATTTTGTCTCACTACAATGCTTACCTTGACATAACAAAATTGCTAATTATTACACACCAGTCTATTAGGATATAGACAATTTTTTTAAAAGTTAGAAATAATGCGAATTGTGAGGATAGGAAAGAACATATTTAAGAACTTAACAGAAAATACTGAGTAATACTGTTGATTTACCATTACTTAATCCTTTGTGGAAGGCTTAGAAAGTTTAACAAAAATGACAGAACTCTTCTCTTTCCAATTTAAGGGAAAACGTAACTGATACTGTTATCGATGTTCGATTAGCAGGGAAAGGAAACAAACGTTTTGGTAAGCAAATCCCAAAAAATGGCCCTGGCGTCCCACGGTATGGAAAATGGAATAACAAACGGGGAATTTTCAGAAAAACAAAGTGCTCCCGTTTATTGTACAAAAATTTACGGCCCTGCACATCCGTAAATCATCTGTGTCAGTTCTGGATGAACGGGTGGGTAAATTCAAACAATAAACGAGCGAATACAGCGATTGAACAAAAAATTGTCAATCAAATCATGCCTGGATAAATCTAGCTTTTCATGAGTCAAAAATACGCTACGATTGTCACATCCATAAATGTAATATGTAAATTATATGAAGAGTTAATGCCATCAAAATCATTTTTGTTCTCATGAGGGACTGTCTCCTTATTTTTCATACTTATATTAGAAACAGATATCCATCCTTTCAAATTTCGGACGATTTTATTTCCAAAAGCGTATTTACATTTTTTAAGTGTTTGAATTAGTCTAAATTGCTTAAAATGAAGCTACTATAAAATATTAATCCTCTTTTAAAAAAGATTTTCAGCTATTTCATGTTTTCAAACATGAATTCAAAAGCATTTTGATGGGCAACGCAACTGACATTTTACTTTGTTTTTCCGTTTATTTTTGTATTTGGTGGGATTTCAATAAAGTACTGTAGACATATCATTGAAATATTTGAATGATCACATGCGATGCATTAAATGTAACTTTTACATTACGACTCGTCTAGTATGACATCCCGTGCGTTCAGATGCACACTGCCTGTGACGCAAGCTATTATATTGACATCAGCCCAGTAGACAATGAATACCCGAGCGAGCGAATACTTGCTAGTCTTATCAACATCATTCCCTACGCGAAATGTGCACTAAGCGCCTTCCCGTACAGTACTCGTAATACGTAGAGAATAATCTTTCGTTTCTAATCTGTAATTTCATGTTTTGGACTTAGGTATGGCTACCTGGCTAGATCTTTCATTACGAGGACTCTGCTATTTGAGTGACATGTGATCTACATTGCAACTTTGACCTGGCGACTGTGCTATTTCCGCGAACAACGGTTCATATTTGTAATTCTTGTAGGACAAGCCAACTATATATTGCATAATATGTTATAAGGTTAGACTTTCAGTGAATGTAAAAATACTTTTTTAAAATATTAGAGGGTTAAAAGTGAATACTATTACAAATAAATTAATCACATAATATAATGAATTTGAAGACATATCTTATTTCAGCAATTTATTTACTCTGCACGCCAAATCACACAATCTAAGATGAAGCGATCTCAGAAACACGCACAACCATTCACTAAATGCACACAAACTGTACATACATGTGCACGCTATTTGGTAGCAATTCTGGTGTACTTCGAGTATGTTGATCAAACTGACTCACTGGAGTTACGCAAATAAGCGCGCGCCTGTTTCGGAATTCAACCGGAGGCAGAGACCGCCACAGTGGGCTGCTCATCAGACAAAATTATGTCCAAACATCAATCTGAAAATGAAGTTAGTCCTGGGAGCCTAGCCGGCTTGATGCGGCTAAATGAGTTTTGCGGTTGGGTAGTGATTCCGGGTGTGTCAAGTGATAAGGTCATTAGATCTGTAAGTGTAATGAACGCTTTAATCGCGTGAGCTGGTGGTGATTTCCCCCGCCGGATGGTGAGATCCGGCGCTCATCTACCGTCAGCTTCCGGGTTTTCCCCAATCGGATACCTCCCATCATGGCACCGGGCCATCCAGAACAAGCTCTAAGCTTCCGACTGGTCTCACGGCTTGTGTCGTAGTGTGATGCATATTAGTGTAAGTGTGTGTGTAAGGGGAGAGGATAGGACAAGGAAGAGGAAGGACAGATCGCGCGCGGTCCGTTTGGTAGGGTACTGCTCCGGCATCGCCTGGTGTTGATCGGAGAAACCACGGAAAACTACCGATCAGAGCAGCCGGCCGCTAGAATTCTCCTTCAGACAGGGACTGAATTCGACCTAGCTATCTAGCTAGTGTCAAAAGTGCTGCCACCGCGGGTACTCGAACCGAGGACCTTCCGGTCAAAGGCACAGCAGGGACATTAGTTGATGCACTTCGCCCCCTCATCCGGTCACTCAAACCGATATTCGTGGATAGGGATTGTGCGTTAGGAATCGATAATTTTTTCAAACAATATTGTATACGTATGATTTAGTATCGTGTATATTTCTCATCTCTTTGTGAAATTGAATAGAAAAATATTTTTATAATTGTAGTGAATAAATAAAATTACTTACTTCAATTTCTTTTCAAAAATAAAAAAAATTAATGGATTTTGAGTTACGTGGAATTCACGTAAGTCCTTTACATATTTATGTATTTATCTTCGTTCACCATAATTTTTTTCCAGGGCTTTTTTCCATCGAGCAACCGGTTACCCCTTTACGTCTCGACCCGACGCATATTCGACAATACACTAAGCACCAATACACTTGCGAGCTCCTCTGATCTGGGGTCAGCAAAACGCGAGGCCCTCCGCGACAACACTTACACGAGACACAAGGGACAAAGAACCATGCCCAAGCCGGGACTCGAACCCGCGACTCTTTTACCAAAGCGCTGAGTCGGTATACGCTCTTAGCCACCTCGGCCATCCAGGTCGGCTTATATTATTACAGTTTCCAAAATATTATACTATTTTATTATTAAAAAAATCGTAAAAAATACATGATGAGTACTTTATAAGTAGTTGAGAATTACAACAACGTGATCATGAGGTTCTTAAATATACACCCTAAACAAATCTATTGTTCACGGAGGACATATTTTCAGCAACAGTTTCGCGTAAAGGTTTGTTCCATTTACAGTGTGGTAAATTTTAATACGTAACCATTAATATCGGAGGAAAAAATATTCCTGATAAAAGTACCCGGCTCGCCTCGCCCGGCGGCCTCGTTGAGCGTTCGCCGAGCCGCGGACGCAAAAGGCAGCCCTGGGGCGCCGCGCCATATTGTGGCGTCCCCTGCGCCTCCCTGCGGCGCCGGGCGGAAATAAATCCCCATCAGCGCCACCTCATCCCCATCGCTCGCTTCTCTGGCGCCCGCTCCGCGCCGCTTCACCCGCTTCACCCACTTCACCGCCCACCGCGATCGGCGCGTCGCGTCGCCACGCCCTCCTTTCCTCGCGTTCGCCTGTGCACTCGATTTTCATACACTTGCACGCTCACTGTCAGTTTGCTGTTGGGTAGGTTTTCCTAGTGGGATTTTATTGGGTAGGTTTTTCTAGTAGGATTTTATTAGGTAGGTTTAGTAGGTTTTTGTTTATAAATCCCAAATACTTCGGTTACCATTTCAGTTAGGTTCGCTTTTATTGCTTCGTTTTTACTTCCTCGTTGCATATCAAACATCTTTTGTCTCATATTTTATCTCTCCCTTATTCTACATCATATATAATTTTCCACTGCGCTTTTTAACTGTCCCTAACACACATATATAACTACCAACTATATAATGTCTGTGTGAGTGTGTGTGTGTGTGTGTGTGTGTGTGTGTGAACCTAGGTGTGATCTCTTTGAGATCTTCTTTTTCTCTTCCCTCTTTTGCCATCGTTTTTGTGCTCGTCGTTTCGTAGAATAAATATACACATTTCCCATCATGTCCTTTGATTACATGCCATTGTTCTGCCGTTGCTTCTTAGCATTGTTCTCTCGTCGGCGTTTATATCTTTATTTCAGATTCAGGGATCAAGTTCTCTGATAACTTTGTTTCTGTAACGCTCAATATATTTCCTAATACATTTTCTGTTTTCACCTGATTCCAGGCATTCATGATTACTTTAATAATACTATTCGTACGTTGACTGCATATCTTCTTTCTGGGATATCTTACACCTTTTTATTTTCTCCCTCCTATTATATTTTTCTCCATATTCTCAAGACATTTTTCGTTTTAATTTTCTTCACACCGGCATCGCTCTCTGGGACACAATTCATGATCCAAACCACATCGCCCTATATTCATCACGTTCTCATTATACCGTCCTCTCTTTTGATATCACATGTACTTAAAATCGGTGTCTTGCCAACGTCCCGATCGTCACTTTTAGAGACGTTCCATTTGGACCGCGAGCGCGGTCTTTTTTCGCCGCACTCGTCAACAAACCCCTTTCCTTTGCCCCTCCCCCACTCCTCCGGCGCAGGGCCCTCGTTAGGCGTCGGGGGTGGGTGTAGAGGGGGGAGGGGGAGGGGAGGGGAGGGGAGGGGAGGGGCGGGGCAGCAGGGCACGTGCGCGGGCGGGCGCCGCTCCGGGGACGCGGAGATCGATTGTCGGCTGTCGCCCGCGGGCGTCTCTCGTCCCCGCCCCTCCCCCCGCCCGTCCGCGATCTGCGATCCCCGCCCCCGCACCCGGACGCAACCACACGCGCTCTGCGTGAAACACACGTCACAATATTTCGGTCAATGTATCAAATACACGGATGAAAAGATTTTATTAGTAATTCTCTCGAGTTTAGGTCATATATTTTTTTTGACCTTAAAAATCAAATGTCAAGTGGTTAGAAATCTTTCGTAAGTTAAACAATTAAATTAATATGCTCTGATTCATTTTCCACGCCGAAAAAGCGTTTCTCTTTGGATGATTTCATCGTAGGAAATCTTGGCTCCTCTTGACGCAGCTTGTATGATCAAAATAAGTAGTCGCGGAAACGGCTAAGCGACACAAAGATCCCTGTATGTCGCTATAGAGAGTGTAGAGAATGTGCATTGTACGAATTGGGTGTGCTGGATGGTGGTTTTTAAACACAAGAATGCATTCCAAGACATTGCTATGAGAAAGGAATATCAAAAATCTGATACCTAAGTAATTAAAAAAAACTATTTATTTGTGATTTAAAATCAGGAGAATTCCTACTAACATTAAGAATCAAGATCAAGAAAGTCAGCGGATAGAAAAAGAATAATATTCGTGTTTACGCAGTGTACTCTGGTTGATTCGAATTATTACAAAATATGGAGGGACATTGTTTTCTTTCAAAAGTCGTATTAAAGCGAATATTGATTAATACCAAAATGTACGTTTAAATGGAAATTTCGAGGAGTACAGGCGGTTAATTCCAAGCAATCATTTTAAGATTAGTTCTTACTTCTTGTGCTATATTGTTGGATCTTAATTTGTTTAAGAAGTGCGTGGTCTAATTACGGGCAAGTAAAAATTAAATGAACATGGCTTTTGAATGTTTTTCACAATTGTATGCACCCATTAAATTCATTCTCACACTGTATTCATACATTATCAAAAAAAGTCGAAATTATTGTACATTATACAATTTGCACAGAATCAATGTAAACAATTTTCACAAAACTATGCAAACACTGTCAGTCATAAAAACTCAAATCCTGATAGATATTTTAAGGCCAGTGTGCTTTGCAGGTCTGAGGGCGGCATGGAGTGGAGAAAAACGCCCATTTATTTTCCGTAAACCGAGCTCACCTGAAATCCAGTGGGCTGCTCCAAGTCTTCCCGCCTCGTCCTGCTCCTCATCCCTCTTTATTCCGTGCCTCCCCCCTCCCCTCCGTCGTTCCGCCGCCGCGCGCTGGACGTTATCGCGCCCGGCGCAGCCTCACCTGCCGCCGCCTCGGCGCCGGGCTCGGCAAATTCCGCGGAAAACGCAACCCCCGAATTTCGCGCTCCTGCCGCAATTTTCGGGAAACCCCTTCTTCTTCTTCTCTTTTTTTTTGTTCGCTGCGCCTGCTCCAGTCCGCGACCCCTTCCCCCGCCTCTCCCCCCACCCTCGCCCCAACCGGCAGCTGGGGAGGTCATTAGCGGGATTAGTCGTCGCCAGAGAGCGCGCGAGGGCGATGCCTTCAGAGAGGGCGAGGGTGGGGGTGGATGGGAGGGAGATGGGGATAGATGAGATAGAGACCGTGCGGATTGCAAAAGCGGGCAGTAGCAGAATGTCAGGCTGAAGTACTAGCCTCCCACTTTGTTGACACATTTACCCCTAACAATTCCCCTAAAGATCCCAAACACGATGAAATTCTGAAAATGTTCAATGCTCCCCTATATAATGTTCCCCACCTAATACAATTATATCCCCTAATGAAATAAGAAAAATTAATAAAGGATATGCCAAATAAAAAAGCACCAGGCCACGATCAGATCAATACACAAACCTACACAAACCTTCCCCAAATCATCCTTCTATAAACTGGGCAAAAACCCCAATTATCCAACAAGAATTAAAAACAGATATCCACTTCACTCATTCTATCAAACCTGGAATAATACTTTTCTGAGGTGCTTCCTCTCCCGCTATATATTTTTTAAAATAATTGTAATGTGTATAATTTTAAGTTCGTTTAAGTTAGGATAAGATAGATTAAGTCCATCAAACATTTGCACAGTTAATATGTAAACTGAACAATGTAATGTCAAACAATATAATAATAATAATAATAATAATAATAATAATAATAAAATAAAAGCAGAATGTCCATACCGGCCCAGTTGTCTCAGGGTCGCTGTTGCCACTGCAACCACCGGCAGGTCCTAGGGTTCGAGCACCGCCAGTGGCGGATTTTTGAAACTAGCTACGTCGAAATCAGTTGCTGCTTGCGGAATACCTATGGCCGGCTGATCTGATCGATAGGATTTCGAAGTTTCTCGGATGAATATCAGGCGAACACTAATGTAGCAAACGGGTCACGGACAGCACGCGATCTTTTCTTCCTCGTCTTCTCCCATTACACACACACTACGCTACCACACATGTCGGGAGTTTAGAGCTTGGTGGTGCCCATCTGGTAGGAACACTTGAAGGGGGTTGTCCCAGCAAGTCGAACTATAGAAGAGCTCTCGTTCTAGTGGGGCGGGAACACCGTCATTTCCCAGTTACCGCTTCAGAACATCCACTACACCAATCGGTCTAATTACCATAGCAGTTCACGTATCCGGAAACAAAATAAACCAGTACTTCAATTAATACGTCGTTACAGTTCGTAGGAAAAACAAGTAAAAAAAAAAAAGGATAAGAAATGGAAGTTGTGAAGATACGTATGGAATGAAAAAAACAGAAGATTACTGAGATCGATAAATACGCAGGTAAACAGTATAAAAGTATTAAGGCAATAAAGGTGAACTCTGGATGTTACAAATCCTATATTTAATGTGGGTTAATACAGATTCTTAAAGTAGAGATTGCGAGGCACGCTAATACATTTATATCAAAATATCTGGATGACTTTGAAGTTAAATTATCGAAAATATTGCCAGAATATGAACACTCCTAAGGCTAATATATGTCTTCAGTTTACTTCTTATCCTCACAAATGTTTCACGCACAAGTATAAAATATATTGTAATATAATTAATAATTCAAATCACCCAATACGTAGACACACAAAGCAGGATGTGTGATTTAAAGTTGTTTGTTTTACGTACGTTAATAAACATTTTGGTTGGTTACCTTAAATTAGATACATTATTTTAATTTTACATAGAATAAATGGGTTCTAGCAGGTAGGGTGATAATATTTTACTTAAATCCCCACCCGTTTACTCTCCTAGACTTACAGTTCACAAAGTGTGTTCATCGACGGATACTTCATCGTCTCGTTTCAACTTCCCTCGGCAACCGGGCAGCCGCGATCGCTCAACCTCTGGTTGCTGCCGGCTACGCGCGTCCCGTCTGGTTTGCAGAGGGGACTTCCGCTTAATGAGCAGAAAATCCTTGATTGCCATGGAGCTACAAATTAACTTAAATTTTCCACGTTATGAACGACTTGCGTTAATGTATACTTGCGTAAAAAACGTAGTTGCGGAGGGTGTATATGGTAATCGCACATTTCATGAATACAACGGCGCCTCTGATGCCGAAAGACGAAATACATTAATATGGATTCTCAGTTTACGATAATTTTTCTTTTTGAGTGATTGATGTTGTTGCATACAGGCGAGAGTAGCGCGTATATAAATTTGTATCACGAGAACAAATAACACAGCTTCCCACTGATGTGTATTACAAAATTTAACGATGCCATATCATAACCTTATCTGTTGTACGAATGATTGATGTCGCAATATCGAAAAATCTGGGAATAATCGCATTATTAACTGAAAACCAATTTGGTAAAAAATAAAAATAATTCGTTACGATATCTAATTATTACAGTAAACACTCATTAACACGAATTCCAAGTGATCAAAATAATCGGAGTTCGTATTATAAAAATTCGTGTTATCCGATTATTATTAATGACTGTATTACTATAATCCCTTGCCGGGACGCATGTTTTGTTCGTGTTACAGCGAAATTTGTGTTAAGCGAATTCGTGCCAACGAGGCTTTGCAGTATTATAGTTACTAGTGTGCAAAGGGTTTTCCAAAGATCAGCCCCCTCTATTACATGAGAAATAACTACTAGATCTGTTTTCATAATTCAATAAAGTTGAAGTAACTAAAGTGTGCAGACAAACTGCAGTATTATATAAATGGCTGTGATTAACCTGAACAATAGTATTCAAATATTGCAAGAACTTACGATCTTTCAAAATATTTCATTCTTCTGAAGGGACACTTATTTTATTCGGAAACGCGTCTCGCCCCGGTGCTTCTTCGCATCCCTGGAGAGCCCTAGATTCCACCGCCCTAACAAAGGTATACAGACTTTACGTTATTTTTTAACGGTAAAAGCCTCCATTTTAGGCATAATGGCCGCAGTGATTTGCACTAACACATTTCGTAGGCATGGTTTATACGTTCTCAGGAGGAATCCAAATCTCCGTATCGCGAATCGTTTAGGACCCGCTAAGTGGGCACGCGTTCTGAATCGCCCTGTACGTGCTCCGTAGAAATTCGCGCGTCGCTTTTTCATCCCTTCCGGAGGGCCCGCGTGGGAACGGAGCGGCTGACGGACAGCCCGAAGGCGGAGGCGGAGGCGAGGCCGGAGGCGGAATGCAGCGAGGGAGGGCCAATGGGGTTGCGCGACGTAGCAACGCGGACGTCGAACAAACGGCCTCGCGCAGCGGAGAATGACGCGACGCGGGCGGGGGCGAAGTGGGGTTTTCACGGGGTGAATTGGCATTGAGTGCTGTAACGTGGTGCGGCGTGGAGTGAGCTGCCACAATGTGGGTACAACAGCGGGAGGTGGAGTGATGCAGTACTGGGTGAGGGCCGCGAAATGGGTACATGTTGGGTACCGTGATGCAACGTGGGATGAGATGGTGTGGTGTGATACAACGTGGGGTGAGGTGGCGTGGCGTGTGTGGCGCGTTTAGGGCCAGGGCGTGGTTTAGGAGACGCGATGGGAGATGGAGGTGAGGAGAGGGAAAAGGGAGTAGGGTGAGGGGCGTAGGGTGAGGGGCGTAGGGTGAGGGGCGTAGGGTGAGGGGCGTAGGGTGAGGGGCGTAGGGTGAGGGGCGTAGGGTGAGGGGCGTAGGGTGAGGGGCGTAGGGTGAGGGGCGTAGGGTGAGGGGCGTAGGGTGAGGGGCGTAGGGTGAGTGGCGTAGGTGAGGGCGTAGGGTGAGGGCGTGGGTGAGGAGGGCGTAGGTGAGGGCGTAGGTGAGGGGCGTAGGGTGAGGGCGTAGGGTGAGAGGGCGCAGGGTGAGGGGCGTAGGGTGAGGGGCGTAGGGTGAGGGGCGTAGGGTGAGGGGCGTAGGGTGAGGGGCGTAGGGTGAGGGGCGTAGGGTGAGGGGCGTAGGGTGAGGGGCGTAGGGTGAGGGGCGTAGGGTGAGGGGCGTAGGGGTGAGGGAGCGTAGGGTGAGGGGCGTAGGGTGAGGGCGTAGGGTGAGGGGCGTAGGGTGAGGGAGTGAGGGGAGGGGCGTAGGTGAGGGCGTAGGTGAGGGGCGTAGGGTGAGGGGCGTGGGTGAGGGCGTGTGAGGGCTGGAGGGCGTTGGGTGAGGGGCGTTGGGTGAGGGGCGTTGGGTGGGGGTGGGGGGGGGTGGGGGGAGGTGGGTGGGTGGCATGGGGTGAAGGGGGGGGGGGTCGCGTGGCGCGGCGGGGGCGCGAGGCGGGGAATGCCAGGTGGGGCGCTGATCTATCTCCGCCGCGGACCATTTGACTGATGACCGTGCGCGGAGCGCAGGCAGGCGGGCGTTCGTTCGCACCCTCTTTCGCCCGTTGACCGCGGCGCAGCGCAGACCTATCAAGTGCGGAAAGGTTCGAGTGGAGGAAAGGTAAATGAGGGGCAAAGGAAATGGAAGTGGGTGAGGCGGATGAGAGTCATCTGAGTAATCAGAACTGTGAGATTTGTGTAGTGTTATACTAGTACAATTAACTCGAAAGAGACATCCGCAAATAACTATTTGGTGGAATTTCTGTCATATGTCATTACCTCATGACGTAATTGCTTCTTGAAATGACGTAATTATAATTGTGTATTTGGCGAGGTCGACATAATGCTTCAGAGAGGTTGTGGGCGTTGTGGCACAGGATGTGGCAGGTGAAAGAGAAGCGTGGGTATGTGGGGACGCCGCGTCTGGCAGCGAGGTGATTGGTGGGCGGGGCGGGCGGGTCGGACGGACAAGGATCAATGTGGCCGCTCGTCCATCTGTTCGGTCGACCGCTGCAAACAAGCGGCTTCGGGCTGCGTGCGGCACGCTCACCGCTGAGCCCCACCGCTCCGCGCCCCATTCCCGACCCTCGAACCTCCACCCACCCAACAGCCCGTCCATCCGTGGGACACCGACCGCACCCGTTGGCACGAGTGCCTATCCCTTGCCAGCCGTCACGCCAAACCCCTTGCTATTCACCCCGCCTTCAAAACCTATCACTAGCTTTTCAGCTAGGTCGAATTCAGTCGCTGTCAGGAGGAGAATTCTAGCGGCCGGCTGCTCTGATCGGTAGTTTTCCGTGGTTTCTCCGATCAACACCAGGCGAATGCCGGAGCAGTACCTTATCAAACGGGACACAGACCGCGTGCGATCCGTCCTTCCTCTTCCTTGTCCTATCCTCTCCCCTTACACACGCACACACTAACATGCACTACACTACAACACATGCTGGGAGATCAGTCGGGGACTAAGAACTTGTCCTGGCTATAGCGGTACCCGGTGGGAGATACCTGTTTAGGGAAAACCCGGTTAGCCGACGGTAGGTTTGGACATTTAGCAAGTGAACACCGACACCTCTCATGCAAAACACACGCACTACCTTACGAGAATAATGACCATACTAGTTGCCGCACCCGGAATCACTAAACAATCAATCAATCAATACCTATGAACGCCACCCACGCGTCCTCTTAATCCCGGCCCGACGACTCATTTTCCCAAGCACCCTACCCTTTCTCATACATCCGCCTAAATCTCTCCTATCGGCCTAATTCCTATTCAACCCTTGCCCAATCCCTGCCGGTCTGCTTCCGCCTCCTCCCTCTCGTTTTTCTTCCCCCGCCCACCACTTTCAACACTACACCTCACTTGCCTGTTCCTTTTTCACGTTTCTCTCCGCATCCTCTCCTCTCCACATTAGTGGCGTAGCTTAAGTTGGTGTCACCCGGGGCAAAACTAATGGTGTCAATCCCCTCCAATTAAATATAAAAATATTTATATCTGATTAGTTTATACATTATTTAATAAAAATACAAGTATATTCCCATGATATCAAAGATAATTTGTAAATTATTTTATCAAGACTAACGATAAGATAAGATAAGATAAAGTAATTGCCGAAATCGAGACTTTTAGACCACTGAAGAGTTGGGGCTCACTGCTTATAGTTTCACGTTCTACTTTCATTATTTCATTATTTTTCTTTGATTTCTTAGTATATATGATTTTAATTGTACAATTATTAAATTAATATCTCTCTCTGTATATATATATATATATATATATATATATATATATATATATATTGAATGGCTGTCACCCCTAAAATGGTATCGCTCGGGACGCACGCCCCCTGCTCCCCCTCCTGCCCCGCCTGAGCCGCGTTCGCCGCGCTGCTCCTGGGGCGAGCGCCGTGCGCCGTGCGCCGTGCGCGTGCGCTGCGAATGCAAATGGAGGGCCGGGCGGGCGTCACTTCGTGTGACCGCTTCAAATCGAAGTGTTTTCTGCGACGCTCGTAATAGTGCTCGCATGTCATAAGACCTCGTTTGTATACATTTGTTGTATGTTACGCTGAGTCACGAAGGGGGAAATTCTGTTTCGTGATGAATGCATATAAGGAAGAATGTGTGTTCGCAGTGTATGTTTACTTTGTCTGTGTACTTTTGACGTGTTTAAAAAACTTTTAAACTGGCGTGTTATCTGAACGTTACAGATTGCATTCCATGATAAAATATTGCACATTTCACGGTTATATAAACTGAATGAAGAAATATAGTTCAATACAATTCAGATTCATTTTTGTAAATTTAATCTAAGCAGTACGGCATCACATGTAACTACAGGCCAAGCTGCACCAATTTTTAGGCCTTTCTTCAATGATCCCTTCCATTTCGATTGACAAAGCGAAGACAATTCATTGAAGTACAAGCTGTGGACAGGATATGTTAAAAGTGACAAAATCACCCAATTGAAATTCGCAGCCCTAACTTCACCTATACATCCAAGATTCTACTCTCCTGATGTTTCCATGAAACTGGAAGAGAGTCGTGATGTTTCTACATGATTCGTTTATTTCCATGAAGAAATCGATCCGCGGCACAGCTAAACCATATTCACTGTTTTTTCTCTGCGTCTAAACGAACATCCACTTTCATTGACAGAATCTCTGAGCCTACTCTGTAGATCTGGACATCCATTCTTCGGTTGTAAACAACACTGTTTCTCTACAATTTTTCGGAAACTTCTTGCCTTCATTGTCTCTCTTTACTTTTGGACTATTCACTGGAAGTTTATCCAGTGAGGAATCTTATCCACCCACCAGCGGGGCACCGCCTCAGCCGGGACAAGCTCTAAGCTCCCGACAGGTCTCCCGGAATATGTGGTAGTGTAGTGATTGTTAGTGTGTGTGTGTGTGTAAGGGGAGAGGATAGGACAAGGAAGAGGAAGGACAGAGGTCCCTGGCCCGTTTGGTAGGGTACTGCTCCAGCATTCGCCTGGTGTTGATCGGAGAAACCACGGAAAACTACCGATCAGAGAAGCCGGCCTCTTGAATTCTCCTCCAGACAGCAGCTGAATTCGACCTAGCTGAAAAGCTAGTGTCGAAAATCCTGCCGCCGTCAGGATTCGAACCTAGGACCTCCCGGTTAGAGACGCTGCAGTGACACCAGTTGATGCACTGAGCTACTGGTACCGGTCGAATACCATTCATCAGTTCCTGAACTTCACCGAGGCTGTGCGAGTTTCAAAGCCCAGCAGCCGCGCTCTGCGACCTGCTCGCTACGGGGTCCGGGGCTGCGGACGGCGCGGGGGCGGTGCGGGGGCGGCGCGGGGGCGGCGCGGGGGCGGTTCGGAGCGGACGCAACCGTCGCTCCAAGATTTACGCGCTCCGACTGCTCGGCCCCCGTCGGCGCCGCCCATTGCTCCGCGCGCCAAATAAGCCGTCGCGCCCCCTCCGCTCGCCTTCCCTCTCCCGCCTGAGTTCTTTCACCCATTCCCTCCCGCTCCCCTTTTTCTACTATTTCTTCCGTCTGACACCCGTTCCATAGACTAAACAGGTATCTCTCTGTAATTCTTTTCTCTATGCCCGTTCCCTTGTTCGCTTACATTCTCTCAACCCCCGATTTATTCTCTCCCGCTCACGTTATCGTCCTCAATTCGCATGCGTTTTCTTGCTCATTCCTTTCTACGTTCTCCGCTCCCTTGTTTTTATTCTCTCCCCATTTCCGCCAAGGATCCACTTCCTCGACAACATTCCCTTTCATCAATGCCTCCTTTCACTATTCTCTCTCAGTCCGGGCTCCGTCCCTCTATCGCTCCTGCACCGCGGCATAAACTGCGGCCTCTCTGCCTCTATCTTCTTCCTCCACCTGGCTTGCGTCCCCTTTTCGTGTCTCCTCCAGTCCGTGTTCGTTTTGCTCATGCCTTCGCTCTCTTCTCCTTTTCTCTTCACGTTCTCTGGTGTACATTCACTCCCCCATTTCCACCCTCGACCCTCACTCTCCTCGAAATTTTCTATCGAATCTCCTTTTTCCCCCTCTCATGTTTCCTCCTCTTTTCTTGCTTGTCCTTCGTTCTCTTCTTTCTCGTCTATATTTTTAGCGTCACCCCGACCACGTAACTCTTCCTTCCTCTACCATTCTTTCCTCCGTTCCCGGCTATCTTCTTACCCCCATTATTCCTCCCGCCATGTTTCCCCCTTTCCAAAAACCCCGTCTCCTTTGGCCCGGTTCCTTTCCCCTGACCTACATTCATTTCTCCGTCACCGCGAACGTTCCGTTTTACTCCCCCACGCTAATTCCCCTCTGTGTTCACTATTCTCTCCCCAACCCCGCGCATGTTCCCCGTTCTCCACACCACACATCGACTGTACTCTCTCCCCCGACGACGCCTACTCACGTTCGCCTCTGTCTTCTCTCCTCCGGCCGTCAAACGTGCCACCTCTCTCTTCTTAGCCCTGCACTTGTAAGCTTCTGCACTTGTCTGCCGAAGAAGACAGTTGGTCGTTGATTGACTGATGATTCCGGGCGCGACAACTGCTAAGGTCATTAGTCCTGAAAATGTCTTGGGAGGGGCGATGGTCTTCACCTGCTGGATGGTGAGATCCGTCTGCTTACGGAGTTGCCCCCAACCAGGCATCTGTCAACGGCAGGGAACCGCCCCAGCCGGGATAAGCTCTAGCTCCCTCCCCCGGCATGTATAGTAGTGGCCCGTTTGTGAGGGTACTGCTCCGGCATACGCCTGGTTCCCCCACCCGATGGTCATTGAGAACTTCTTACTTTTACTTCGTGCTAGCAGAAGGAATCCTTGAGTTATTGTTTTGATGAGCATTTTTAAAAAGGTTAATCTGAAAGAACTGATATTTTCAACAGGCTTGAGGCTCCATTGCACAGTGATTGGCTACATAATTAAATACAGGTAAAATAAAAATATATTGTACTAGTAAAAAGTGAAATAATCTAATACACGTTATATATCGATCCGAGTAGTTGAAGTATGTAATCTAATGAGGAATTTGGGTAATCACTTGAGCTGAACAAGATCCTTTAATAATTCTAGTCATTAATCTTGAATTATACAGTTTAATAATTTGTTAAGGGTCGTGGCGAAATATGAGACATTTTCCCGAAAACTGACAAATGTCGAAAACCCAACAATACACTTAATAATTGTGCAAATTATTCCCATTTCAGGTATTTTCGATTGAGTTAAAGCTGCATTTTCCTTTCGCCGGCCCGCGACGTTCTCCGAGATTGGGCGCCGCTCGCAGGAGCACAAAGGCTGATGGACGGCGCGCCGCCCACCGAAGCGAAAGGACTTTCTCCGCTTCACTCGCAGCTCGCGCTCGCCCCTTTCCTCGCTTCTTCCAGCTTATTTTCTTCGTAGACACTTTCTTCGTAGACCTTGTCTACAGCAGGAGATCTCTAAGGAGACACTCTTTCCCAACTCATCTTCTTCCTCGCTTGTTAATCACGTATTTTTCCTTGATTAGTTTACTACGTCCACAGATATATCAATTCACTAGCTTAGAATTCATTGCTCTTTAATAATGTTTAGAATTCTATCCGTGATCTCTATTAGCATATTTGTTTTTTCTTTAAATACCAAATCTCAGATTATATTTTTTTCTTATACAAACCCTAGCATTCAACTAATATAAATCGCCATTTAACTCGTGAAAACCCGTCTTCCGTGTCTGCTTTCAAACAATCAACTTATTTCATTTCCTAAATGATACTCACATAGCTTATCATTCTACATATCTATATTTTCGTAAAGAAAACTTCTTCTGATTTACATTATTTGGTGGTTATAACAGACTAATAGTTCCCTTTTTACTGACATTTCGATCCCACTGATTTAAAAACCTTATTTTTTAAACAAAACATTTAATTATGACATCATTTTGGTTTAATTAGTACATTTCGGCGGGATTTGTTTATAGACAGATGTTCAAGAGCTTTTAAATATGACGTTGATTTCTCAATGAAAAAAAAAATATTTCCTCTAGGTAAGCTTCAGCACTTTAGAAAACTAATACCTAAAATGTGTAACATATATAATGTCCAACCGTTTATAATAATTGTTTAAAAAAATGTATTATGATCCAGCTCTGTAAATGCTCTTCAAGCTTAGATCCTTCTTGACTCTACAGCACTCGGAGCCTTCATTCCCACATACCCACCATTCAGAGCACCCCACCCCTTCCCTCAAATTACTCATTGTCCATATCTATCCTCATGAGGTACTTCCATTTTCTACTCTGTTTTCTGAGCTACATCGGTCTCTCATCGACTTGTAGGTGGTTCTAAGAGTTTAGATCTTTCCGAACATTACCTCGTGAAGGGCCTTCGTTCCTGCACGCCCCTTGTGCGCCTTTCCGCCCCTCAACTCCATCTCTTCCCGCCTGCTTCTCCCGCTCGCCTGCGCCAAATTGTGCGAATTCCAGGAGCGCAGGTGGCGCCGCCACAAAAGACGCGGACGAGGGCGCAATCAAGGGCGGAAGAGGTGATTTTCCGCGGGCCGCCTGCAGGCAGTTGCGCGGGGCGGGGCGGGGCGGGGCGGGGCGGGGCGGGGCGGGGGGGGCGGGGGCGGGGCGGGGCGGGGCGGGGCGGGGCGGGGGGGGGGGCGGGGCGGGCGGGGCGGAGTGAGGGGCGGGGCGGGCGGGGGAAAGGGGCGGCGGGCGCAGACGCCCCCGTGCGCTGGGGTTCGGGTTACCTCGCGCAGCGTGCGGTGCCTCCGCGTGCAACGAGCCGAGTGCGTTCGATGGAACGTTCGCGGATGCGGAACGGATGAGTTCGATCCGGAAATGATGAATGTGCTAAGGGGTTGATCAAGAAATACAAGCTGTTGGGGGCGGGGGAGGGGTGTTGGTGATGTTGATACAAAGTTGAACGTACTGAAGAATGTACAGTAAACCACAAAAATAGAACTATCATTTTAAAGATATTTAGATAGAATACGGAGACTCGATTTACAGGCTTCCTTTTGACGAAGAATTTCCGTAGTTTTATCGAACGCAGCCACGTGCAGAAGGGCTTTTAGAGCGGTGGAGATACTCAGTACAAGTACGCGTTCCCTAGAACGTCGATGCTATTCGTCAAAACGAAACGTGTAAATCAGTTGAAAAGTATCTAAAAGACACGATCTATCGAATAACAGACACCTAAGATTCGGGGGCCATGTCACGCTGGCACAACCATCATAGCACAATCGCATCAAACCAAGTGGAATATTTAGTACTCATTTATTACTAATTTTTACCCAAAAATTAAATTTTTTGAAATAAACAGTCACGCTGGCACAACCCATCGCAAAAAATAAGCACAAACGATCCAAACTAATACGAGTGTTTAGAGCACATTTATTACTAATTTATTACTCTAAAATGAAATTCATTACTCATGCGGTTTACCAAAAAAAAAAAAAAAAAAAAAAAAAAATGTCAAACACAATTAGTTATGCAACCCGCACGACATTCGCGTATATTACTAAAGAGTACCAACTACCTCAAAACACTACAACCAATTACAAAAATACATATACAATCAATAGTACACAGTCAGTTCTAATATTTAACCCAAGAAAAATTTTGAATGTGAAAACGAATTTAAGAAATATTGTAAAAAACTAAATCGTATTGGTCAAAACATGCGACAGATTCAACTTCAAAAATTGAGAGAACTAACGAGCACAATCGCATTAAACAAACACATCATTTCACAGATATACCACACTATTACTTAACACTAAACAGAAATTTATTACTCCTATTATTTACGAAATAAATAATTTTAAAAGACGACATACTTATGCAATAACGAACGGTATTGATGAAGTACTCTTAGAGCATAGTAAGCCACAAGCAAATGAACCATATCCTGTACAAAAGAAGACATTACGTTCCGTTAGCTACCATCATGTAGCAAATTATGAACGCTGAAACGCATGAAAGAAATATTGTGTAAACTCAAACGAGCGTTATTGCGTATGTATGTCGATTATAAAAATTATTTATTTCGTTAACAACCGGAGTAATTAATTTCTAGTTTGTTTTAATTAACAGTGTAATACGTCTCTTAAATGATGTGTTTGGTTTAATGCGATTGTGCTTGTTGGTTCTGTCAAATTTTTAAATTGAATCTCTTGCATATTTTGACCATATCGTTTGAGTTTACACAATATTTCTTTCATGCGTTTCGGCGTTCATAATTTGCTACATGATGGTAGCTAACGGAACGTAATGTCTTCTTTTGTACAGGATATGGTTCATTTGCTTGTGGCTTACTATGCTCTAAGAGTACTTCATCAATACCGTTCGTTATTGCATAAGTATGTCGTCTTTTAAAATTATTTATTTCGTAAATAATAGGAGTAATAAATTTCTGTTTAGTGTTAAGTAATAGTGTGGTATATTTGTGAAATGATGTGTTTGTTTAATGCGATTGTGCTCGTTAGTTCTCTCAATTTTTGAAGTTGAATCTGTCGCATGTTTTGACCAATACGATTTAGTTTTTTACAATGTTTCTTAAATTCGTTTTCACATTCAAAATTTTTTCTTGGTGTTAAATATTAGAACTGATTGTGTACTATTGATTGTATACGTATTTTTGTAATTGGTTGTAGTGTTTTGAGGTAGTTGGTACTCTTTAGTAATATACGCGAATGTCGTGCGGGTTGCATAACTAATTGTGTTTGACAATTTTTTTTGGTAAACCGCATGAGTAATGAATTTCATTTTAGAGTAATAAATTAGTAATAAATGTGCTCTAAACACTCGTATTAGTTTGGTTTTTTTTTGCGATGGGTTGTGCCAGCGTGACTGTCCGCTGGCACAACCACCTTTATTTCAGAAACGGGAGGAGTAATAAATTTAATTTTTGGGTAATAAATTAGTAATAAATGAGTACTAAATATTCCACTTGGTTTGATGTGATTGTGCTATGGTGGTTGTGCCAGCTTGACATGGCCAGATTCGGGAGTCCTGATTTAATTCTGCCAGTACTAAACCGAGAAGAGTAAATGGCGTATACCTTCGCTTCAGAGCACAGAATATTTATTATCAAATGATGAAGGGGTAAAAATGCAGAAATTTTCCTTGTGTTTGTTGAATCCTCGGTAAGGAAATTAAGAAGAAATAATCTGTCGTATAATTTGATGTATTGCAGATAGACTCAACGCGGCCATCGCAATGTGCCTTTACTTGCTTTCCAGACGCTATCATTTTCCACACGTCATCTCTTTGAGATACGTAGTTTTTGTTGCTATTTTCATCATAAAATCTTAATGTTTTCCCCAAACTATATTATCTACGGTCAACAGGACGACTGTTTGGGGTCGTTCCGTTTGCAAAACCTTCGTGAGAATCCTGCCACGTGATTCCGCTTCAAGGCAAAGGGAGCGCGCGCCGGGGCCGCGCTCTTGAACTGCTCCGCGAGCGCCTTCGCCACCGAGATGAGCGGCGCGCCGCTGCGATCCAGAAGCGCGAAGCTCACACACCAGGCGCGCGCGTGGGCGCAGGCCAGGCTTTGGCCCTCGGCCCTTCGCCCTGCGACTCAAAGGGACGCGGCGCTAATCGAGTGAGGCCTCCCCGCCCGCCTCCAGCCCATTCGCTCGCCCTGAATTCCTCGTGGCATGGCAGATGCCTCTGACCGCCGACAAGATACATTTTTACGACGTATGCTGTTCGCAAACCACTTCCAGAAAGGATTATTGTTAGTGATGACCGAATTTATCCCTTTAAATTTTAAAATAATCGTATTTTGAAACCAAGCTAGAGCACTTTAAAGCATTACAAAAATTAAGATTTAGCATTTTGTAGCGTTTGTTGAGAAAACTATTATTAAGGGAGGAGAAAATTATTATTTTGAGCTTGCTTTTTACATTTTATCATTAAAATCAGGAAATAAAGGAAACTAATGTAATATTTCGCTATTTATCAACTTGAACCAATATAAAAGCGTAAGGAGTAACTCGTGCGCCTTAAGCATAGGGCCTTCCCCTTCTTCGCGTGACCTTATTTAATTAAGATGAATAATTAAAAATTTATTGAATTTCCACAAAAAAGTATTTAATGTATTATTTACCATTTGGACTGTACAATTCTAAACAACCTGTAACAAGTCTTGAATCGCAGCTTCTGGGACAATGACCCCCATCTCGCTCAGGTTTTTCGTCCAGTTCCCGTGATCCTTTGAGAAAATGCTGAGATGGCCCCTTGTTTTGCTTCTGGACATAAATGTATCTTCATTACCTGTACACGTCTTCTAGAATTCAGTGGGAAATATAGTTATTCAATGTTGTGTCAATTCTCCATGTTGTCGCGGCAAGAAGTATTATTCCTTGACGAAATACATGATGAGGGTTAAGAGCCGAAATTTATCCCTGATTTGTGAAAAAATAAAATACGAGTACGTGATACTGTATGTAAATATGATTCGATAAAGTTTGCAAAACTCCAAGTGAATGGTGCAGAATATAGAAAATAGGCATCTTCACAAACTCGAGAAAAGCCTCCGCAATGAAAGCCATTTATCCACAAACGAGTCCACTTCAAAACGACACGAGTGCGGCCCCAAAGACCATTCAACAGGCTCGAAACGAGCCTGGCGCTCACGAAGTTCGTGTTCCTCCGGAAACTCTCTTCATTCTGGACACGAACCCGGAGCCCGGGGGCGGCCGCCATCGCGTGACTGCCAGCCCTCTGTCGCCGCCCCCGTCAGCGACGTCCGCCCGCGAAAACCAGGCTATTTATTACCCGAATCGAGGATTCCTCAAGATGCCGTGAAAGGCGGGACCCCGGAACACAATCCCCTGAATTACAAAAACACGGCGGCGCCAGGTTATTTTGCATGACGTTCCGGAGCGCTCGCGGGAGGGGCGGGGGAGGGTGAAGGTGGCCTAGGCGGCGGCAAAGACGGGAAGGCGAGAGATGGCGGCGAGAAATGCGGGCGGCGAGGCGGCGAGGCGGCGAGGGCAGCGCGGGCAGTGCGGACGGCGAGGGCGGAGCGGGTGACGAGGGCGGCGAAGGCGGCGAGGGCGGCCAGAGCGGCGAGGGCGGCGAGGGCGGCGAGGGCGGCGAGGGCGGCGAGGGCGGCGGGGCGGCGGGGCGCGGGGCGGCGGGGCGGCGGGGCGGGGGGCGGCGGGGCGGCGAGGGCGGCGAGGCGGCGAGGCGGCGAGGGCGGCGAGGGCGGCGAGGGCGGCGAGGGCGGCGAGGGCGGCGAGGGCGGCGAGGGCGGCGAGGGCGGCGAGGGCGGCGCGGGCGGCGAGGGCGGCGAGGGCGGCGAGAGGGCGGCGAGGGCGGCGCGGGCGGCGAGGGCGGCGAGGGCGGCGAGGGCGGCGCGGGCGGCACAGACGGCAGGACACGGCAAGAGAAGTGCGGGCGGGGGGTGGGTGGGTAGGATTGGAGGTGGCCCCGCCCCTCCATTACACGAATGAAGAGGGGGATCCGCGGACGCACAAAAGGGCTACGCAGGGCGGACGCGTGGGCGGCGCAGGCAGAGTGAAAGGAGGCAGTAGAGAGAAATGAACAGCTCGATGAAAAGGAATCAAGGACGAGTGTACGTCTTTCAGAACGAAGGAACCTCAAGGCGACGGTCGATGAGAATTTCCGTCGTAGATGGTACGGAGGTTTTGTAATATGCCATACTGGTCTGTTCAGAGTGAGTCCTTACTTACCCAAAAGTATTACTATTTTCATTTAAAATTTATAGAACGGTGGTCTATTGTTGTTTCTTCTATTCACTCAGGATAACTGACAGTTTCATTCAATTTCATTTATTACACACTATAGAGGATTATACGAGTAAATTTAAGTATGATATTCCCTCTCCTCTAAGATGTTTTGACAGTTACAAAACTAAGTGCGTTTGGCTTATTAAAACAATTATAGAAGAAAAAACATTTTTATTTTCTGAGGAGTTAGAGAAAATTGTGAATAAAGATTCAACGATTGCAAATAAAAGTATCCAAAGTTTTTATGACAATCATTTATTCCAGCAATTGCACAACGTTTATCATAAAAAACGTTATCATAAAAAACTTTGGATACTTTTATTTGCAAACATATATTGACAATCAAGAAGAAATATTGATTTACAAAGATTCAACGACTTAACAAACATAAGAAACTATTCTTAATTGAGATATGGGAAGAGTATCGTACGATAGTACCTGCATTTCAGTTTAACATATATGAGAATTTAAAGTACTAACCTTTCAGACAATGATACATTTTTGGATTAACCGAACTATGAAGTCAATCTATCAACTAAATATAGGTATTAAAACGAGAAAATCCGCTGTCATCGCAATCATCCACAATGCTACCACACCCGAGTACTAGACGATCTGGTGCTAGATTTCGCGGTGCGTGGCAGTCATTGCATCTAGGACAATGATGAATACTGTGTTTTAACCTCAACTGAACCAACCCGAGCAATCAAAATTGCTGCATTCACAAAAATTGTTAAAATTAACGTTAGTTTATATTAATCACCGGAATACCCATAATTCCTCAAATCTCTGTCTCTTCTAACATTCCCTCCCTCATCTCATTCTCATCCTTTACCGTAAACATTCTCTGAACGGATTTTGGCATTCCGGCCGAGCCGCCTTTCAGAAATGCCACCTCGCTCGCCTTCCGACATTCCGGCATTTTGTCTGCGCGAAGGCGCTCGTCCGCCCGCCCGCATCTGCCGCCGCGCGCCGCGCGCCGCTCGCTCTCCCCGCCGTCGTTTGTTTGTTTTCGGGAGCGGCCGCGAGCCGGAATGTATCCCTCCGCGCGGTGCTGCCCGCTCCGCCCCCTCCCCCCGCGCCGTTTAATGCCTGTAACTGTTATACGGAGCTGGCACACTCGCGTTGGTCTTTTGAACGACTGATGCGGAACTGTGCGTGTTTGGTTACCCTCTGATTCCCTAAATCTTGTGTGATTAAGGGAAGAAATTACAACACTGTCATAGTGGTGGAATAGATATACTTTTGCAATGAAAAGGCTGATGAAATGGGGTATTCTAAATCTGGGAAAATTGTAACAAATGATTTAAAAAAAATCTTTTATAAATGAATGAATCAATAATATGATACATGAAAAAATCTCGATTTAACAAATGGAGCCAATGCTATGTTATTAATTTGATATTTATATAGACCATAGAAAAGCGACCTGTAAACTGACTCTGCAAACGTTAGAATGTCAGACGGTAGTTGTTTTCAGATTCCAAAGGAATTTGTTTTTAACCAGAACATCGAGGTTTTTCAACAGTTTCTATCGTTATGTATGGTGTGTTCGATTGACCCTCGAATACGGAAACTCACTTAATATGCGTTGAAGGAAAAGACAGGAGATACAATACTTTATGATATTCAATAAATTCTATCGATTAAAAGGCAGGTGATAGCTGATCTCAACTGAAAACATTGTTTCACATAATGAATGTAAGTGATATAATTCCGTATCATATTCGTTAAAAAATCGCCTGATTCACTAAACGAAAATTTGCTCTTGGGAAACTAAAAGTTTTTTGTCCTTAGACCGGAGAAAGTTATTTATTTACAGCATAGGTATGTATATGTATATTAATAATTATGGTACATAGCATAAAATAATCAATAATTGAAATATTTACACATCCTCTACAGTCGTAGACTAATGATTGATTGATTGATTTTTCATGTTTCCGGACGCGTCAACTGCTTCGGTCATTAGTCCCGTTAGTGTAGTGCAATTTTTTCTCGGGAGATGGCGGTGTTCTTCCCCCGCCGGATGGCGAGATCTGGCGCCGACCTACCATCGGCTAGGGGTATCCCCCTAACCAGGATTCTCCCACCAGCGGGGCACCGCCCCAGCCGGGACAAGCTGTATGCTCCCGACCGGTCTCCCGGAATATGTGGTAGTGTGGTGCATGTTAGTTTAAGTGTGTAAGAGGAGAGGATAGGACAAAGAAGGACAGATCGCGGGCGGTTCATGGCCCGTTTGGTAGGGTTCTGCTCCGGCATTCGCCTGGCGTTGATCGGAGAAACCACGGAAAACTACCGATCAGAGCAGTCGACCGCTAGAATTCTCCTCCAGACAGCAACTGAATTCGACCTGGCTGAAAAGCTAGTGTCAAAAATCCTGCCGGCATTAGGACTCGAACCTAGGGCCTCCCGAACAGAAGCGCTGCAGTGACATCAGTTGATGCACTGAGCTACCGCTGCCGTTCGTAGACTAATAATAATAATAATAATAATAATAATAAATAATAATAATAATAATAATAATAATAATAATAATAATAATAATAATGATGACTGACGTGTCTCACAAAGAATTCCGATGAATAAATGAGGAACGTTTCTTGCCTCGGCAGCCGTTTTGCTTTCCGGCGCTCGCATGCCACTCGACCTGGCCCCGTGCTGCGAAGGGAAGCCCGGTGCGCTCCCGCCTCCTTCCGCCGTCCGTCGCCATTTCAATTCGTTTCCGGCACAAAGGGCTGCCAAGGGCCCGGGACGAGGCGAGAGGATCTCGAAACAAGAGGCGGGCGAGAGGGCCCATGCACGAAGCGGGCTGACTGCGGGCTGTTGGGCGGATATTGGCCCGGGAGGCGAAGGTGGGGCACCGCTCTGTTTAGGCTTACGACTCGAGGCCGTTCGCCGCTGCACGTTCGTCCGCTTGTTGCTCTTCGATGGGTTGTCCTTTTATCGCACGCGCGTATTCCTTTCTGTACAAAGTTTGCGACGAACTTTGGAACTTTTGTAGGTTCGCTAGTTCCTTTTCTTATTCTTTCTGTGCCCAGATCTAACAGCTTTAGTTCACTATTTAGTTCTTTTGTTCAAATACAAATCACTTCACAGTTGAATTTTTATCAATTAACCTCGTTTAACCTCCATTGTCTAGCAGCTGTACTTCGATGTTTGTTGAGTGTTTATTCGTATTTTATTTCGTGAAAAGTTCGCAACCTTTTTGTTCAGAACGCTCGCTAGATCCATTTTCTATTTCGAGCTCGGGCAGAGCTTTTGTTCGTTACTAACCATTAATTTCTTCACTTCAAATATCAAGGCGCTGGTTAGGGAACTTTTTTGTGATCGATGTGTAATATTTCTATGAATTATTTAATTTTGGGGATTTTTCTTACTGCAAAGGTAAGGTTTATATAATTAATAAATATTATCTTTTTTATCACCTTTTTTAAATGATATTGTTAGACAAAATAATTCGTGTCCCTGGCAATTAATTTTTGGTTAATGTTTTTTATTGCGAAGTATTTTTAACCATTTTTCTATCCAAACCTCTGAGTCATTAGATCCTCATCTGCGTCGACACTTCGAAATTGTACTTGATTTTTTAAATAATCTTGATGTAACTGAAATCATTGATAACCCGCCCGTTCTAATAGCGTTAGCTACCTTAAGGACAGTAATCAGTTATCTACTAATAATTCCATTTTCAAATGCAATCATCATTTACTGACCATTCCATGTACAATATTCGTCCATTTACATCGAAACTGCCGATTATTACGTAAACTTGGACGCATACTCTTCGATCAATAGGCGCAAATGAATCCGCTTTACCCAGAACACTGCGAGTGCGGGTCTCTCTTTGGCGGCCGCAGCTTAATTCAAGGGTCACTCGGACGGCCGTCTCTAAACACTTCCCTCGCCGATGCCAGGACGCGCGCACCACCGCTCCCGTCAAAGCCCTCGCCGCCACCCCCCACCTCTGTCGGTTAATTCCCCCCGCCCCCATCCCTGCCCCTTTCCTTCCCCCACAGCCCTTCACCACTTCTGCCATCACAACCAGCAGCTCTCCTACTGCCACGGTTACTCTCACAGCACCGCCACTGCCATCGTGACCACTGCTCCCACTCTCTCTGCCACCACCGCTGCTCTCGCCCCCATTTGCATGCCCTCTCGCACTGCTCTACACCACATCCACCGCCACCGCGAACCCAGGCACTACTTATGCTGTTTTTATCGCATTCGTCAACATATTAGAGGTCCTTCCACATCCGATTTCACTACCCCAGAACTCACTACAAAAACAGTGTGAAGGATACACAGTTTCAACGCTGCTACCGCCCTTACTGCCCCTTCTCCTGCTTCTAGAAATGGTCCCAGCACCCCTGCTGCTACCTCCCCCCCCCCCCAGCACCTTCGCGTCGGCGCCGCCATCGCCACCTCTGCTGCATCCTTCTTCGATGCCGCCCTCGTGGCCGTTGGTGCGCCCTTTCCGTCACCTGCCCCTCCACTGCCGCCGCCGCCGCCGCCGCCTCCATCACGCAATTAGCTGCGCGCCCCGGGGCAACCGCCGTCCTGTCCCGTCCGCGTCCGTCGGGACGCAGCCCAGCGCCGCACTCTCGATGTGTATCAACACGAGAAGGAAGCGGGCAGTCAATAGCGCGACGATCTAACTTTGCGCTGGTGGGTACCGCAGCTCGAGTCGATGCTTTCCCGGATGGAACTTGTGTCAAGTCTTGCTTAGCTCTTTGCTCGTGTCTTTGGACTAATCTGCTATTAGTAATGACATATCGCTTTTCCAAAAGGGAGAAAGCATACAATTCTGCATTCGTCAGACAGTACTTGTAGCGTGTCTTCAGTTACTGACCTAAGATATAGAGGGACATCTGTAATGTCGACGAATATGGCGAAGACAGCATAGGCTTTCGCAGAGATCCCCATACGAGCGGCGATGTTTAAGAAATTGGTACATTGGTGCGCTTACTCAGAGATCATTAGCATTCTGTGCAGCATATTTTAAGTTGAAAAACGCGCAATCTAGACGCATGACATCACTCACAGCCAAGATCACAATATCAACATCAATGTTCAAAATTAATATACTTCGTGTGTTGTATATAGAGAATCGTAAGTTCAAAAAAAGTACAATCTACAGGTTATACCTACAAAGCAAACAGCAAAGAAACGCAGAAGTCGAACTGCCAGGTAGAAGAAACCGCGAAGCTCACAATTGCTAATATCGGCTATGATAGCTCAACGTCACTGCAACGACGTTGACCCGAAGGTTTTAGTAGAGAGAGATGGTGGCGGATTGTCTACAGTAGCTAGATACGAGCAGTAGATCGAAATCGGCCTTTGTCTGGAGCGTCCAGCTTCTCTGAAGGGACCGGGAGCGGTAGCTCAGTGCATCTACTGATGTCACTGCAGCGCCTCTGACCGGGAGGTCCTAGGTTCCCACTCCCCACGGCGGCAGGATTTTCGACACTAGCTTTTCAGCTAGGTCGAATTCAGTCGCTGTCTGGAGGAGAATTCTAGCGGTGGGCTGCTCTGATCGGTAGTTTTCCGTAGTTTCTCCGATCAACATCAGGTGAATGCCGAAGCAGTACCCTACCAAACGGGCCACGGACCGCGCGCGATCTTTCTTTCCTCTTCTTTGTCCTATCCTCTCCCCACTAGCCGACGGTAGGTCGGCGCCGGATCTCGCCATCCAGCGGGAGAAGATCACCGCCATCTCCCGCACAAAAAAACATGCACGACACTCACGGGACTAATGACCGAAGCAGTTGTCGCGCTCGGAAACACGAAAAAATCAATTAATTCCCTGAAGGGCACTTTTCGTAGTTTCACCGATCCACTCCAGGCGAATGCCCAGTACCCTGCTGAAAGAGAGATTTGGAGGAGGAAGCACCGGAAGTGAACCTGTCGATCGACGCAGGATATCACGATCCAGCGGTGCAGGAACACCGCCACCTCCCGCCTAAAAAATAAGAATTTCACCGGAATAACGACAAAAGCAGTTGCGGCCGTCGGAAACACGAAATTCAGCTACTGATTAAAACCTTACCCTCGAGTGGAGACTCCTTGCATTCGCGTTCGGCCCCCCGCCGTCGCCAGCGCCACGTGCGTCTGATCTCGAGCTGCTTCGCGGGCGCCGGGCGAGGGGCGCTTGCGGCGCGCGCGGGGGTAATTAACCTGAGGACGCGAGGGAGCCCCGGAGGTGGCGTCGAGGGAGCCGCACACTGGGGCGAATGACGCCCTCACCAAAAATTTAAAAAATGAAATGTTGTAATGTAAATAAGGCCTCCTATTATTTTATAAACAATCAAATTATGTTGTGTAAGAAATTGGGAAAATGTCGTAAAATATTTTTTTTCATTATTAAAGAAAATAAAGTAAAGAAAATGTATTAAGAGATTTTTCCAATTTATTACGCAAAATAATTTGAGTGTCTATAAATACACAGAGGACCGCATTTACATAAATGTATTAAACAATAAGACAGTCATAGTATAAGAAATGTAAAAAAATGAAAACTAATTTTTAAGCCATTGCACTTTAGTACTACGGATATGCACCCAACTGGACGGGTGTTAAGAATCTTCTTTTTTATTTTCGGGTAATATACAAATAAAATAAATTAAAATATAATGAATGATAACATTAGGCACGTATTAAAATATTCAATTTTTGTGAAAAGAAGTCATATTTTTTAGATGAAGGAATTTGCATTACCAGACTGATTATTGAACATATTTCAGTTGACCACGAGGCAGTCACCTGACTACTTGATGGAAGGACACGTTCTGCGACTGATTATGTAAATTCATAAATAAATTAAAATTTGGTGGATAGTGAAAACTATGGTTTCAAAATGCCTTTTCATTGTCCCGATGGACTTTTGAAAATCCATAATAATATAATGAAGTTTCTACGTATAGAATAATGGAAGATTGCAGAATGGCATTGATAAAAAAAAGCTCACATGTCTAATTAAAAATGATGTATTCAACCATAAACGTTTCGTAAGAAACATGATAGGAGGACGACTTTAAATCCGTGCAAGCAATATCAAAATGTTGCATGAGACTAGGCAAACCAAGTAGTTTAAATGTGTTTGTACTTTTCGTAACGAATTTCGTTGTGCATATAAGATGGCTATAATGATTCAAATAACATTCTTGTATCATGTGAATATATGTTGAAGGTAAATTTTAAAGTAGAAAAATATTATATTCTATCCGATTCACTCTTTTTTGTATATTCCTTTTTTTTTTCAATCTCGACCTCCTTGAGCTTACGGGTGAAATAGGTGCGTTAGTAGATCTTCCTTTTCCTCCTTCTTCGCTTCTTCCACACAGAATGTCTTCTCCATCTTGCAGAGATACCATCTACATTTGTATGTCTATATATCTGCGAACTTTATTTACACGTAAGAAACTTTAACAGTTTTTTCTTGAATGAAACGCTCTCTTCGAAAGCAAGAATATGTAGATTCTTAGCTGTCAGGGACAGTTATTCACAGGGAATCTATTGACTCCAGCCGCAGAAACCTAGACGTTCGACGAGCCAAGCTCAGCAGGGAGTAAAATTATCTATAACTCACAATAACGTTTGCATAATTTGAATGACCATGTTTTCGTTAAAAAAGGGGAAGTATTAAATTGGAATGAATCATGATGAAGTGAATCGCGTGTGTGAATTTTCTAATAAATGTCCACGTTGCTACAACAAACTAAAATTCCTGTTTGGGATTCTTTTCCCTGCCTGTACACAGCAACATGAATCTGTTGGTGGCGAGCACGAATTTTGCCGAGTGTTGTGTCGTTTGGGTGCACTGCGAGGGTTCGGTCGGAGCGCTTCACCGGGCGACGGAGGCGGCGGAGCCTTCATCGCGTTCGGGGATGATCAGGAGGCCGAGGGCGGCGATACAAAGCGAGGGGGCGGCGCCGGAGACAAATGACATCAGAAAGAGGATACTGAATGCGGCGTTGTGCGCTGAGAAAGAAGGGCAGATAAATAGGAAGTCTGAGAAGGGAGGGCGGCGACGTTATGCCGGTGCAAATTAGTAGCGTGACTACGGTGAGATAACCTGCAAGTGAAAGGGGAGACGTATTCAGGGGTGAGATATATAATTGTTCGTCTGTCGTGTATTTTTTTGTTACAGGAGTTTTATAGTTAAATAATTTTGGTAATTCAAAATTACAACAAACAACTAGAGAGCTTCTGCAGCAAATAGTGTGTTCTCGTGTTATTTGTAAATGGTATTTCATTTTATACTAACTGAACACGAAAGAAAATTTTGAACAGTTGAATCCAATTGCATTTTTTTATCGCTGAAGAGGGAGACCGTTTATTTCAGACAAGTGTCGTTAACTCAACACATGCCACAGTAAGTTTTCGAAACTCACAAAAAAATTGTGAAGTTAGAAATGTATTGATAAAAGTTAGACGAGTGAGTTAAATTGGATGAGTGACAAGAATAAAAATGACGAATTACACAAAATATGCCATGACAATTCTTCAGATTATTACTCATATGAAAGTATGCGTGAAATAACATCTTTGATCCCGCTTATTTATCTTCCTCCTGTTGTAGAAGCATAAGAGTACAAATCTGAAAAAGGCAGCTGAAAAGAAAATGGTGAGGGCGCGTGGAAGAGAAGGGAAAGCAAAGGCTACGGAACGAAAAGAGCTCATATTACTTTGCAGGGTCACCCTCGTGTCGGTGTTGTTTTCCTTTATACAGATTTCCCTTCGTTTTCGTCTTCTTGGATTACAGAGTAATGCTAATCATTAATCACATAAACGAAATCACCGGAACTCATCTTACTAAAGCTTGTGTAGGCTATGAAGCACTTACGCAAATTCGAGACCGAATTTCTTTCTATTTCTACAGATGCGAACGTCTTTAAATTACTAATTTAAGATGGTAGTGCGGGGTAAATTAATAACTACGCTTCGATAATGAAGGTGTAATATGACGATAATAGAAATGATAACTATCATTATAATAACAACGTTAGATTTCACCCTCTAAATACCGCATTATTAAAATATTTGGTTACGTAGGAAGAGATTACATCACAATGCAGATAATGTGGAAGTAACATCTAGATTTACCGTCTGAAAAACTATCTAGTCTAGTTTTTTTTATAATCAAACGGTGAGTCGTGTTACAAAATTAATCTTGTTCCAAGATACATTTCAAACACAGCAGTCTAAGTTCACAGCACCTGGCCGCATCTTTAGTGTCATACTAGTAATTTTTAAATTCTCGTATCCAAAGTTTGTCAAAATGTAATCGGTTTGTAAACTGGACACATTGTTACAAAGAGTTAAATTATTCAATACTAAATAATCTACATTTAAAATCTGGTGTTCCATATTTTCTTCCAAGGCTTAGTACACTACATTCAGACGCCGTGAGCATGAAAATAACCAACGTGAGAGAAATGTAGATAGTGGATAATATGCGGAAAAGTTGCGAAGACACGTGTACCGGTTTTTGCTTCTCGTTGAAGTATGTAAAACACGTCAGTATGTCTTTAACCTTAATCTTTTTTAACATGCAAAATGGTCCCTTACATATTCATGTCTATTTTAAAGACATCCGTCTCACAATTTTGTGTGCTTTTACGTTCAATGTACCAGCGCGTATAATAGAACAAGTGTGTGGTGAGAAGGGGACATCTTTGTTTTAGTTACATATTCTGGAGTGGCAATGGTCATTAAGGATGGTTTGTATTACAATCATTTTAATGCATTATGTTTGACTAGCTAATACGAAACAATTGATTAGGAGGTTTCAGCTGTAGTATCAGATATGGTTTGTGGTGAGCTAGCGTTTCTGGGATGTAGGCAACCCGCACGTTAGTACTGTCCAGCAGAAAGCATTCATTTTCACATTTAGGAGTCTTCCTCTTTCTAGGGTTTTTATCCAGCCGACAGCCGGTTACCCTTCACGTCCCGATGGGACGCATATTCGACCATACACTAGACACCAACACACTTGCGGGCTCCTCTGATCTGGGGTCAGCAGAACGCGAGGCCTTCCGCGACAATACGTACATACAAAGACAAGGGACAAACAACCATACCCAAGGCGGGACTCGAACCCGCGACCCTTCGGACCGAAGCGCTGAGTCGCTCGCTCTTAGCCACCTCGGCCATCCAGGTCATAATTATTGTAATTTATCGCATTATTGATCCAGTTGAACAAGTATTTGTTCAGTATCTACGTAGAATAAATTTGAGCACCAGTTTTCACAGTCGTAGAAATTGCCATATTTAATATTCATTAAAGATCAAACATCCAGTGTGCTGTCGAAAAACAATTGATTAGGATTTCAAAAGTATAACGACGTGTGTTCATAAAAGCGAGTAGTTCGTTTCCACAATTGCATGATGAATTAATATGGAATTATGGACACACGACATGCGTATTTATTTCATCAAATTAATTGCGTGTTTTTGTTCGGCAGCTACGTGAAATCTTCTTGACTGCATCTGAACGAGACTGGCCGATCATCAGTGTATAAGGAATTCCCTAAAACTCGGGGTGGGGGGTGGGGGGGGCAAATGCCACGCGTATATATGTAATGAAAGTAATTCAAAATAAACGTTGGTAAATAAAATTCTTCACTACATGTTCATTGCCAAATGTTATAATTTTCTACTCTTCTGCAACTTTTGATGTTCATTAAATTTACTCTGAATTATCTCGTAAAATGGGACATAAGATGAAAATAATGTATGAATTATTGTCCATGCAATTGATAACAATAATTAGTACATGATCAAAAGACATTACGAAATTTCAAATGTAGTAGTTCTGAGTTACGTATTTTCTCTTTGACGGCGGTTAATGTTGTGCAGTGTTTGGATGCTTTTTTCGTAAATGACACCTCTAATTTTTCCAACGAGATTTAAAAATTTTCTTTCGGAAAACAAAAGTATTTTTTTAAATGGTGATGTGAAAATTGAATTCTCCTATCCGTACTCCCTGCCGTTCTGTCACAAAACAATGTTTCACTTTTAATGTTTTAATTAAAAACTTGCAATTTAAAGCTTTCTAAGGACCTTATTTTACTAAACAAATATAAACATTTGTATAGGCTTTTAAATTCTGAGCATTTTCCTTCAAAACAACAAAAAAGCTCATCAATATTGGATGCTCTTTGCAAACGTTATAATTTTTGTTTCAAAACGTATTTTACAACTTTCGCGTTTAGATGTAATTCGCGTATAAGTTTCATTCTGTTCCAAGGCATCCAGTAATGCATGAAGTGGTGAGAAACATACAGCCGCATACGGCATACGCGGAGTTCGTATGTGGAAGCTGATCTAAACAGTCAAGAAGACAAAAGTATTTTTTTTTTTCAAAATTGCATGGAAGGTATGTCCATTTGTAGTTTGCCAATTTTATTCCAATTGTTAGGCGTCCTTTTATTTTTTAAGGAATGTATTTATCACGCCATGCACGAAATACGGCTTTTCGTGCTTGATTTTCGTGCGCGAATAAGCTATTTTTTTCATTCTAATAGTGTGCAAAATATTACGAAGTATGCGCGAAACATCTTTCGCAAGCGGTTTGTTATGAAACGTTACGCAACATGCGAGGAGATGCTTCGCGAATTTCTTACATAACTTAGTATTTTCATTATTGTAAGTGGCTTGTTTTCCAAGAAATTTGTTAGAATTGCAAGTGACAAAAATGCAGTTGATTTCAGCAGTAGTATTTCCAACAGCTGTTTCCTTCCACTCTCGCAAGTCGGCGTTTTCTAAGCACAGTCTATAGAAGATGTCAAGCAACCCAAAAACCCTCAAAAAACGAAGTGTCGTCTGGTGTCGCTCCGCGTGCAGCTTCTTCGCGCTTCGCCCAGCCGCAACATTACCGCATTTCTTCAATCTTCCTTCCTTTATTTGATTATTCCCCCGACCACAACGACTCTGCTCAGCCTGTTCATTTCTGGCCCATTGCAGTATTCATGAGCCCTAAATTCCACGGAGCGCCGGTTTAAGGCGGAGCAGAAGCCACGAAAACGCAGGCACACCGCCCGGGCCCGCGCCCAAATTTCCATTCCCCTCTCGGCGGTCTCCCCCACCCAACCGTCGCTCCCGCCCCGCCCCGCAACTGCTGCCGCCCACTCATCCCCAATCGCGCCCTGTACTCGCCCGCTTCCCATCTACCCCTTTCCCCCCTCCTCTTCCCTCCCGCTCACAACAACGTTCCCCATCCTCCTGTAACTCGCGCCCTCTCTTCCACTCCCACCCGCCTGCCACCTCCCTCTCATCCTCATCTGACACCCCGGCACCCGCCTGCCTCTCCCACTCGCAACCTCAGCAGCTCCTCCCACCTCTATCTCCACCCACCACCGCCCTCTTCATGAAAGGAGAATCCTTCACTGTAGTAAACGCTTCCCGGAAAAGGGGGAGTCGACGAGCGAGCGAGGGGGAGGGGGAGAAAGGAGCAAAATTTTCAATTAAAAATCTAAATACGATTCCCATTACGAGTCCTGGCCCGGAGTCCTTAATTGAAACTGCAGCGTTGGCCGCGCTCGGCGCCTGTCGTCGCCCCGGGAGTTAAAACGCGGAGCGGCCGCGACGGAGGTTTAATCATCGCGTGAGCGACGGCTGCGACAAGAGGCGGTGGCCGGCAGAGGAAACAGATGTAGCGATGACGGTCGCTTTGCCCCAAGAGAGTCCACAACACTAGCTCATTGATTTGTTGAGCTTCTTAACCACTGGTGAGAATGCTGCCGTGGAGAGTTAGTTAGTTAATTCCTTATTTTACGTGGCGAGACTCGGGCCATCAGGCCCGCTCTTTCGTCTAACCACGTACGCTCCTTTCACCACCTAGCGGAGAAAGGAGGTATTATCTTGGGCGACGAAACAGGCGGATCTCAATTTTGCTCAGAGGCTTCTTTTAGGCTTGAGGATCTTTTACATGCAGTAAATCTACCAACATGGGACAGCCGGCTTTACTTCCCCTCCGAAGGAAGGCGTACGAAGGATGTTTTCGCCCTTTACAATCTACGGCTTCGATCGGGTTTGAACCCGCAAACTCGGGTACAACAGTCCGGTACGCTGACCGTTGTACCATCGAACCCGCAAGTTATACTACCGAACCGCACCGAGAGTTTGTTCCAAATGAGATTGCGTTGGCCGGAAGGTTAATCGTGGCGTTGTAGTACCCGCCCGCGAGGTAGTACGGTGCGATGGTACAATAGCAAAGGAAGAAACATGTTAAGTTGCACTATGATAATAATCGTCGAAAATGAAAACAAACTCTGTGAGTCGTCTAATTATTAAATCCCGACCGTTGTGGGTCGTTTATTCCATTTGTAAATTTGCAGTAAACGGCAAAGAGAGAGGGATTGGGCAAGAGTAGATATAATGAATGTAGATATTCAGATCACGCTGCTAGAAAACTTGACCAAAATGTTGTCTATTGCTCTAGTAGTAGGCAGTGTTTTGTCCTGCGTTCGAAAGCATTTAGTATCGTCCTTGTTCATGTCGAAATGAATCTTTTGGGAGTGAAAGTAACACCGAACTAGGTCAAAAAAGTTCGAGTAATTTTGTACAGCATGTAAAACGACCATTGCTTTCAAGTCCCTTTGGAAACGAACAGTCAATTAAATAATTAATTATAATCACATAAGTAATAATTAATCCGCGAAAAACTCCTAATCCGTTCTCTTAAAATTGCCTGATCTCTTAAAATTGAGAAGAGGTCGTTGGAGTGCGAAGTGGCACAGAGGAGGTAGTCTCCCGAGCGATTGATGGCGACAAAGCGACAGACAGAACGTCGCGTGGGCGAACAAAGCTGCGTTTTGTCGGGCCGAGGAGGGAGCACAGCGGGGCGCACTTCGTCGCAGGCAGACAATGCCTCCAGCGGCATCGTTACGATCGCGAAGCTTTGTGCCTGCAGGGACTCGAACCCAGTAATTAGGCTTATTCAAAGCACGCCGTTCGTCTTCCATTCTCTTCTCCTTTCACGGTGGCTGGTCCTTTCTGTCCGATGAGATCATTGCAGCTCTCGGGCTTGCATTGGTCCTATTTGGCTTTTCTAAGCCGTGACTTCGGATTGCGAGAAAAGGCGATTCCCTTGTAACATTGAAGCATTACAGCTCATTTCAGAGTTGCTAAAAACTAGTGAAGCATTGTTATGGTGAGTGTACTGGAGTATGGTGGTGTGTGTCTTTTATTATGTATTCCCTTTACCTTTTAATAGATGTATTGCACTTGCATCTACGATAATCATAATAGAGAGAGAATAATAAGAAAAGTTTTCTAAACACCAATAAAGCTAAAATGGAAGTATCACAGAGTAGAACTGACGAGAATTGCATCAAAATTTCAAACTTCACGTCGGGACTCAATGCAATTGGGACTCAATCTACTTAAAAAAAAAGGGGTTTTCTAAATTTCAGCTTCATTGAAGTGGTACGAATGTTATCGTATTGAGACAAGCAGTTTCAGAAAATCACCTTAAGAAAAATTAAGATGAGATTTGAAATAACCCAGACGATAAGCGAACCATTGTAGAGGAAACTGCTAATTTAATATCCTCAAAACCCTCCGGTTTCTGTTAGGAGTAGCAGTGTGAACAGCGCCCAGGCGGGGAATGAGCAAACGGGAGCGCAGCGCCGTGTACGAACCGCTGCACCCGACAGGCGACTCCCTGCCGCGTGCGCCTGGCGAGGTTCCTGCGTAGATTGCGTTGGTGATACCGGGCGCGTCAACAGCGGTAGTCATTATTCCCGTAAGTGTAGTGAATGTTTTTTTCTCGGGAGATGGCGGTGATCTTCCCCCGCTGGATGGCAAGATCCGGCGCAGACCTACCGTCGGCTAGTGGGGTTTCCCCCTAACCAGGACACTCCCACCAGCGGGGTACCGCTCCAGCCGGGACTAGCTCTAAGCTCCCAACCGGTCTCCCGGAATATGTGGTAGTGTAGTGCATGTTAGTGTGTGTGTGTGTAAGGAGAGGATAGGACAAGGAAGAGTTCGGGATAAGCTCCAAGCTCCCGCCCGGTCTCCCGGAATAGTGGTAGGTAGTGCAGTTAATGTGTGTGTGTGTGTGTAAGGGAAGAGGGAAGGATCAAGGAAGGGGTAAGGCTCAAGGAAGTGAAAGGAACGATCGCGCGCGGTCCGTGCCCGTTTGTTAGGGTACATTCGCCTGGTGTGGATCGGAGAAACCACGGAAAACTACCGATCAGAGCAGCCGGCCGCTAGAATGCCCCTCCAGACAGCGACTGAATTCGACCTAGTGACGTGAGAGACGTGTCTGATGGAGTGCGCTTGAACGTGATGCGGCGCGACGGTCGCGGAGAGCAGCGCACCCTTATAGGCCGTCGCCTTTTCGTGTCCTCTCGCTCGATAGCCCCGCCAGGCAGCATTGAGGACTTGGGGAGAAATGATAAGAACTATAAGCGTTAGGGGGAGTTCATCTTCTAGTTTTTTGTTCCAGCCGACAGCCGGTTACCCTTTACGTCCCAATGGGACGCATATTCGACCGTACACTAGACACGAACACACTTGCGGGCTCCTCGGATCTGGGGTCAGCAGAACGCGAGGCCCTCCGCGACAACACATACATACAAAGACAAGGACAAACAACCATGCCCAAGGCTGGGACTCGAACCCGCGACCCTTCGGACCGAAGCGCTGAGTCGGTACTCGCCCTTAGCCAGCGCGGACACCCGGGTCGGCTAGGGGGAGTTACGAATATATTAATACATCATTTGGGTAGATTAGTGATTTCAAACCTATACCGCATACTTCGTACTCTGACAACTAGATACACTCAAAATGGCAGAATCGGCAACCCATATGCGCTACTCTCTGTGACAAGGGACTCTAGTCGCGAAGAAGCGAAACCGCGTGAAAAATAACACGCGAAAACTACTTCCTTCCCTCATTTTTCTTTTAGGAGCGGGCGAATCATTTTCATTAGTTAGTTTTAGTAATTGGCTGCCTTACAAGGAATTATTTGAACTAGTGTTTATTTGGTTTAATTTTTTGAAACGTTGGCATTTTGGATATTACTATGCACAAATGAAAGGAAAGAGAACCAAGAAAATGAAGAGAAACCTACGTCTATTACAAGTCGGACAATCTGTCTTGAACATTAAGAGAGCTATTTACTGAAATACTGTAATACGTATCAACAAACCCATGGAACCTGACACTTCTATAGAAAGTTTTCGTTTGATGGACTGATTGTATCAATGTGTATACTTCCAAAGATAAACTCCCCCAATTTTTACATTATATTTTTTTCTTATAAAAATTTATTTACATCATGTTTGCATTGAAATAGACAAAAAGAACCTCAACAAGTCGAGTACATTGAGGGTAGTAGAACACGCGAGGTATTTCCACACAAGCACTTGATCTAATAGGTGAACATGTAATAACACGTTCCTCCTACACCTTGTCTCTCAGAAACTCGAAGGAAAGGGATTAACGCATCGCTCAAACTGAACTCTGAATATATAGCTTAGAATTCTGCCATAATAATCGCGGAACAAGCAATACCCGTGCGTAGAGTCTTGGAAACATTTGCGTAGCAATAACGAGATAATTGTATTTGCGAGCTCTAGCTTCGAGTGCCAACCGAGAGCGAGTAACGCCAGGCGCCCTTTCCCTTTAGGGCAGTGTCCTGCGTGAGCTACAACCGGCGGCGGCGACCAGAGATAGCTTGCGTCAGCTTCAAGCGACAAGTTGCGATGCCCCGCGACAGAGCGCGTGGTGTCCTACGTAAGCGACAGGGGGCTGCGACAGCGAGTCGAAATGTTTCAAAGGAAACATTAAAGATTTCTGTTATGTTCAACAAACTCTCCACAGATATTTACTCGGCCAGTTAGTAATAGGTTTAATTCACCCTCAACCCGTGAAATAAGACAGACTATTTGCAATTATTTCAATAGCCCTGCCGCTTTGGTTACAATGGAAACCTAACCTCATTTACGTCTACAGGAATACTGGTATATAATACATCGTGATGTATGTACTACGCCATATAATTAGCATCTGACAAATTCACTAAGAATAATATAAATTAACATAATTTATTCAATAAAAAACCAACTTATTTGTTATTTTCAGTGCATTCGTCTCTTCCTTCCACAATTCGCCGCTCACAATTCTACTGTGGTAGTTATTCAATCTCTTGTTCCACAATTCAATTGTATTTTTCACATCTTCAGTTAAACATTCCGTTATATCGCTATTAGACATCTTTGAAATGGGAAAGTGAAGACCAAAACAGCGAAACTATACGCGCGACACAGCGACAAGCGGCGACTAGTAGCGACAAGATTCAAACACTTTTGAATCTCGGACGCCGCCGCTTGTAGCGCTTTCGTCGCTTCTTCGCGGATGTCGCCGACGCAGGACGGGCCCATAAGATACTGTGTGTTTGAAATTGGTCGCTTGTGGCTGTCGCGTGTCGCTGCCGCAAGATGTAGCCCACGCAGGACACGGCCTAACAGAGCGCGCAGCGGGCTCAGAAGGAGGGAGGCCACCGCCGCCGCTGCGCCGCAGCTCGTTCTGGGCCCGCCGCCGTGGGCGCTGCCACAGTAGGTCAGTGGGGTCAGCGGCGGCGATCGAGGCACGAGGCGAGAGCATGGCCAGTGTCGGGGTGGAGGTGGGGTGCCACGATGGGAATGGGAACGGGGGAGAGGAGAGAGCGAGAACGAGGAGAGGGTGGTGGAAAGGCCGTGAGGGAAGAACGGATGAGCAAAACCAAGAGTGATCGGTGTTGGAGTGGGCTAGGGGTGAGTATGGGATAAGAGAGGAGGGTGGGAGATGGGAAAGAGTGAGGGCGGGGGGGGGGAGCTGGGAAGGCGAAAGTAGCAGTCAGGGGAGGGCGTGGCAGTGAGCTCGGGTGGTGAGGCGGGGTGTGGCAATAACGGGTGAGCATGAGGGCGATGACGAGGAAGGGAGCGCGTAGTGCGGGAGGAGTAAAGGCCCATTCACAATGCAAACATAAGCATAAGCATGGCGTTAACATAAAAGTTAGGACTACGTCTACAAGTGGACTCATTCACAATGCGTTCGCATAAGCATAACACGTAAGACGTTAACTTAAGAGCTTGCAAGCTTCAAGCTTCTGTGCTTATGCTTATGTCAGACATAAGGAATGAGCCAATCACAGTTCGATAACTCAAAATCGAGTATCGAAGTCGATAGGCGAACTATTCGTGTGCTGCGTGGTTGTGTTTGTCGTATATGTTTTGATATCTCGAAATCGATTCTCATATCCAACCAATAGTAAACTAGAATATTGTCATAGCCAATAGAAACTCTTATTTTGCCTATGTTTATGTTCGACATTTGAACAATTTTGTGTGGTTATGCTTATGTTTGTGATTGCATTGTGAATGAGCCTTAAAGGTAAGGTTAGGGGTTGGGCGGCATCGGGGCTGAAGCGGAGGCAAGGGTTTCGGGTGAGCGAGGGGGTGAGGCGGGGTTAGCAATGGTAAGGGGAGGCAAGGCGAAGCTGGAGGCCGAAGGAGTAGGCGAGTGGGGAAGAAGCGAAGGGGAGTGCGGGAGGGGGCGAGAGGGGAGAGCGAGGTGGGCGAATGTGAGGCCGCGGGGCGAGGGCTGGCGAGAGGGCGGGGGCGGGCCCTACAGGCGCAGAGCGGCGCGGCGCGGCGCGGTGCGCAGGCGATGGGGCCGTTCGCCAAATGAAGCGCGACGCGTCGGTCGCGCCGCGTGCCTCTTTTGTCGCCGTGGAGGAGGGGCGGGGCGGTGACAGCGTCGGGGTCGGCGTCGGTAGACGCGCTGCCTGGCCGGATCATTCAAAGAGACGCAGCAGCCACTGGCAATATTGTGCGATAACAGGAAAGGGTCAGTTTTGCAAGAGCGAGAGGAAATCAAAATCATTTCCTAAAAAGCAATTAGAAATCGCATTGCATTAATAAGATATACAACACAGATTTTTGCTTAGTCAAATGTTACAGATTTTATTACGAAACTGTGTGGTTCCAGACTCTTTATGTAAAGAAAAGAAGGAAAATTATTTTGTCTGTACAATGAAATTCAACAAGCGTCGTGAACTATTTGAATAAATAGATTCCTTAGAGAAAGATAGAGAAGATGTAGATAGAGAAACGTGCAGCTTAAAACGAGGGAGATGCCCGAGAATGGAAACGCGGCTGTGTGATGGAGAGCATCTGGGAGAGACGGAGCGAGAAAGGGTGAAATCCTACGCAAATTGGATGGCTGGAGTTCTGACGAATGACGAGAAAAAGAAATGTATGTCGCGGTGTCTCATTCTCATCCTTTCATAGGAATGACAATTTCTCACTTCGATATGTCGAATTTGCATTGTAATGGAAATCCGAAACAAATATGTGGTGAATATTAGAAAAAGTATTCTGGTATTTTTTGGCGCTGTTTTTCTTCGAAGTATTCTGGTGCTGTTTTTTCTTCGAAGATGTGCCATTCGATGAACAAGGGAGAAGTTACTAGTTCGCAAACTCTAAGGTTTGCAGACTTTAGCAAACATAATATAATCACATGGACAACTCGCCGATCCTTTCTTTTGAAAACCCGCCTAGGTGGGCAGACAACAAATATTCACGTAAATCAGTAATTTTCGTCTATCTGATTATAATGGAGTTTTGATTTTGGAGTAAATACTTGAAAATAGTTATTTACTCAAAACTTAATATTTTTCCATGTATTGCTTTCCTCCCAAACACATTTCAAAATAATACATTGTGTGAAAAATAGAGGAATTCCCTACATTGTCAGTCCCTCTTATCCCTAATTTAACGGACGTTAGACAGTTCCCCGACTGGCCACTACCCCGCAGGGCCCAATGAATGACAGGCACAGCCGTACGCAGTGTGTATGTGTGTACGCAGAGTGTGTGTATGTGTGTGAGAAACCGCGGCAGGGACAGAGAGCAAAGGGCACAGCAGAATAGAAGGCATTCGGGTCGGCCATTGATTTGCCGATCTGCCTCTCTGTGGCTGTGTATGTATGAAGGGCTATTGTTTACGTCGATCCATTTGTGGGCGGATATTAATGTGTTGTTTTGGGAAAGTGACGTTTTGATCGACTAATTTCGAGGTGCAATGGGTCAACGATATGATGCTGCGTTCAGGTGTTGCACTTGTAATATTCTGAATATCTTTTATGTTCGGACAAGTTTCGGGTGTCTTTAGTGCATTTCAAAGAAAGTTCACGTAGTAAAACTTATGAAATTTAGGGATTTAAATTAATGATTTGATGGTCATGATTCAGACTATTAAAAGATTGTAATATTTTCACTGCTTTTCAATGAGAAATACTATTCACCTTCGTATGTTTGGCGAACATGCGTGTGATAGTGACAACGTTGTGGTTGGGTGTTTATAAAGCGAAAACAGTTGCTTCACTTTCGGTTTAGTGATGAATGCCGTTTAGATAGAGATATATTGAAGTCAGCATTTTTCCTATCGTAGTCGTATGCCTGATTTATACTTTTTTAGTTGCCCCTGGAATAACCTCACTTTCTTTCTTAACCTACAAAAGATATCACCATGTGCTACAGTTACACTGTCCCCACAGATTCTTTATCAATATATAATACTGATGACACGATACATTTTGTAAAAGAAACAAATAAACAGAAATATGAAAGTCTTTTTATTATTAGGGAATTGCAAAATACCGAGCAGATATGTCAGGTAATAACTGATGTCTCTAAGCAAACTGTATTGAATCTTAACTATAAATCGACTAGTTGTTTTGTAAGTAGCCTCGTATTAATAACGTTCTACAGGGATTGTCAACTGCACATTTCACATGAGTCTCACACCAGGTTCATTGAACAAGCAACTGACATTTTTTTTAGTTTTAAAACAACAGCAAATGCAATATAAGAAGAAATAAAAGAAGTCATCTTCGTCAACATATCAGCTTTATTAAAATAGCCGGCTTTCGACGGCTTTGCCGTCATCGTCAGTCTCGCTGCTGTCGGCAAAAGTCGAGCGACTGTGCCAGACGACTGTGCCAGTCGCTCGACTTTTGCCGACAGCAGCGAGACTGACGATGACGGCAAAGCCGTCGAAAGCCGGCTATTTTAATAAAGCTGATATGTTGACGAAGATGACTTCTTTTATTTCTTCTTATAAGAACGTCAACAACATCCAATCAGAATTCCCACAAATGCAATATAACTGGCAAAATAGAAAAAAGCAAACAGCTCATTTGTTTTGCTGGGTGTCAGTTTATGAGTACACGCTGGAATTATTAAAGGATTTTGCATGATTTTTTTGTGAATTTGAGATCCACATATTAGAAATCTTAAAATATACAATACGCTAATGCATCGTTTGTTTGAGTACAACACAACTGACACACAACTGCTATGTTTGATCTCGTTCTGAAATAAGTAGTATCATCACAAAATTTAGTGAATTACCTTTTTCGCTCAGAATGCCAACAGTTCATTTTCAATCACGGTTGTCGCAACATATTCACATTACAAGGAGAAAGATCCATATAACTTGCTAGATAATTGACAAATGATGCACGTTAGTGTATCGTATAGAATTATTAGTGAGAGATTCACCGGAACTCCCTCCAAAGATCCATCGCGTACATAACAAAGAGGAAACATGGAATTCGTTGATGAAGTATCTTTAAGGAATAACTGATGTGCTGAATATTGATACTCATACCAAAACGTAAGCCACATGAAAAGTTTGGATACTTGCTATAAACTGGTTGTAATTCAGTATACTAGTTTCGATGTGGAATGTACTTTCCCGTAAGAACTGCCACTATTCACTTTTGTGTCGAAATTCCTCATTGAACCAGCAGTTCAACTACGAATTCCACTGCTATCTCCACGGTCACGGTCCATTGAATTGACAATGTAAAATCATTTATCACTGTAATATTGACATACCAACATAACGACCTCAGAAAAAAATTACTGCTTTCGAAACAAAGATCAATATTAATTAACATTACCATCTTTCGCATCATTCTCTGCGTGTAATTTGCTATTACTCATTGACCTCCCCTCATGAATGCCTATCACCAAATTGCTCACAACGAGCGAATGAACAGGTACACAGCGTATCGGACGGCATCATAAACACAGTTTAAAGTACACGTAGGTGTATCATTGCGTTTACCAACTTGTCATACGTATATCAATTTTCAATCAGAAAAAATTAGTTGACCACTTACTCGAAATACTCTATATAGAATACTATAATTTAGAGTATCCTGCGCGCAGAAATTTACACCTGGGCGATGACGACCACCCGTTCGTGTCCGTCCCCAAATTCCAGCCCCAGGCAACAGCACCTGTGGGGCGGGGCCATTAGGGCGACACGGGGCGCGCGCGCTGACACGCGGCCGCAAATGACGCGTCCCTTTTTGCGCCTTCTGATTAGCGCCGGTTAATAGGGCCGTGCATCACCCGCTCCCGCCCCTCGCGCCATCGACGCCCGCGGGCGACACCGCCACGCAGTGGGCGAAGCGGCCGGAGAATTGGGCGAAATTTGAAAAAAACAAAAAACAAGTGGGAATGCGAAAATGTTCCTCCTATAATAACTCAACGATTATTCAAATGTTTAAAAATATTGGAAATCTTCCTTTCGATTGATTTTTTCGTGTTTCCGGGCGCGTCAACTGCTTGGGTCATTAGTCCCGTTAGTGTAGTGCATGTTTTTCTCGGGAGATGGTGGTGATTTTCCCCTCGCTGGATGGCGAGATCCGGCACCGTCCTACCGTCGGCTTGTGGGTTTTCCCCCTAACCAGGACTCTCCCACCAGCGGGGCACCGCCCCAGCCAGGACAAGCTCTAAGCTCCCGACCGCTCTCCCGGAATATGTGGTAGTGTAGTGCATGTTAGTGTAAGTGTGTGTGTGTTAGGGGAGAGGATAGGACAGGGAAGAGGTAGGACAGATCGCGCGCGGTCCGTGGCCCATTTGTTAGGGTACTGCTCCGGCATTCGCCTGGGGTTGATATGAGAAACCACCGAAAACTACCGATCAGATCAGCCGGCCGCTAGAATTCTCCTCCAGACAGCGACTGAATTCGACCTAGCTGAAACGCGAGTGTCGAAAATCCTGCCGCCGTCAGGATTCGAACCTAGGACCTCCCGGTCAGAGGCGCTGCAGTGAAATCAGGGGATGCACTGAGCTACGGCTCCCGGTGGAAATGTTCCTCCTCCTAGTTATATTACTCAACAATAACTCAAATGCCTAAAAAAAGGACGTGTCTACGTATTCACAATAAAGAAAATAGAAAACCCCCGAAAATGTTTCATGTCGTTCAGTATTGAGTCGAAGACTAATGATATAAGGAGGTTTAGACATTTCGAACAAAATAATCACTATTTACTGTCAACTCAAGAGTTAAATATATTTGTGAAAATGTAATGGAAATTATATATACCAATATCGGTACAAGTATATTAAAGGGAAATATAGCAAAGAAATCCTTCTGCCCACCTTACCTTAAAAACGTAATGGAACACATAATTATAACCATTTACTGTTTTTGAAAGGACACATGTGTCAGACGATTCTTAAATACTGCGTTTACCTACATTCATAAATCTTTGCATTTAAAAGCACTCTTCGAACTTAAGAAACCGCACTACATTAGATTCTTTAACAGCACAAATTCTTGGAGGATCTAATGGGATTTTATCTTATGGAATCGGAGATACGAAGTGATAGTTCTACACTGCGGGTTGCTCGCTGGAAAAAAGATCGGAAAGTTTGTCAAGGAACAAAAAACTAGCTGCTCTAACTCACAATATCGTAACTATTAGAACTTTCGATCATCTCGCGTCGCCTCAACGGTTTGGACCCTGTTTTTGGCCAATGAGAAATATTAATAATTACTTATTAATATTGTAATAGATGGATTACATTTTACAATTTAATAAAATCATTGACACAAAGATAATTTGGCTCATTTAGTTAATTTACGAACATTTGACTTGAAATCGTTGGGACAATTTCATGGCTTTGTCAGACACAGTATGTTCTACATTTCATAACCAGATTTACGTTATGGAAAGTTACAATTTACTGGATGGAGAGATATCGGACTACAAATACGGAGGGAATTGACGAACATGAAAATGAAAAATAAAAAAAAAAAATAAAAAAATCATATCAGTGAGTAAGTGTAAGAGATAAAGTATCAGTGAAAGAAAATAGCTCTTGGCTAAGGACAAGAAAATGACGAAGAAGAATAAGAAAGAGAAGGGAAGCCGGCCCGGTGGCCGAGATCGCTAAGGCAGTAGTGTCGTAGTGATCTCGGACCGAAGGGTCGCGGGCTCGAGTCCCGCCGCGGGCATGGTTGTATTTGTGTTCGTCCTTTCACCCCTTATCATCAATCACCATATCGTTTCATCCACATAGTTACCATACCGTTAACAGCAATAGTGGTCGCTAGTGACCTTAGATGTTGAAGCGACCTTAAATAAACCAATTCAAAAAAAAAAAGAGAAGGGGAGACGGTTGCCGTGCGTGTCCAAGGCCCACTGCGGATCGGGTGACAATGCGCGTCGTACTGTGCGCCAGCGTGATCGATAGACCACGGGCGCCCGTTTTTGAACGGGTCCCCGTAATTGCGTCCAATCAGGTGGATGGGCATTTAAACGGAGCCTCGAAGACTCACGTGGAAAGCTGTATCATGTTGGCGTTGATGGATAGAGTTAATGATTTAGCACACTAGTGCTCTACACCGAATCCTGAACGCCGGAAAAGCGATTTTGTGTTTTTCAAGTTGTTGTACGTGTTGTATTTTCTCATAGAGATTAACGTGTGAAAAACAGATAGTGTGAAAAATTTTAAATATATACAATTTAACATCAATTCTCCTTTTCCGTAGTTTTCGTAAGTTGTCGATGACATTTTTGGTCAGCTTTGATTCGATTTTCGTACGTCTTTCGGTTTTCATACAGTTCAAAATTGTCTGTTTCAAATTCTTGCTTCTGCACCTGCCTTCCTGTCACTAATTTCCTAGAACCGAGCACCTACTTAAAGCATTGCTTTTCTGTCTTACTCTGCATTTCTTTCTGGTTTGGAAAGATTTTGGGCTTGGCCCTACCTACTTTGTCTCCATGCTCATTGCATACCGTGATCACATGATTCCAGAATTACATTTCTACCAATATAAAGTTTGTCATCTGACGAGCTAATCTGAAGGCCACAGAATGCATATTATTTTTGATCTGTCACCCTGGGTACTTCTAAAATGAAATGATGAAAATACAAGAAAACCACTATCTGAAAACATAACATCTACTTCTGTATTGTCAATGTGTTCTTCCGAAAGGACCGGGAGCGGTAGCTCAGTGTATCAACTGATATCACTGCAGCACCTCTGACTTGGAGGTCCTAGATTCAAGTCCTGACGGAGGCACGATTTTCGACACTAACTTTACAGCTGGGTCGAATTCAGTCGCTGTCTGGAGGAGAATTGTAGCGGCCGGCTGCTATGGTCGGTAGTTTTCCGTTGTTTCTCCGATCAACACCAGGCGAATGCCGGAGCAGTACCCTAACAAACGGGCCACGGACCGCGCGCGATCTATCCTTCCTCTTCCTTGTCCTATCCTCTCCCCTTACACACACACTTACACTAACATGCACTACACTACCACATATTCCGGGAGACCGGTCGGGAGCTTAGAGCTTGTGCCGGCTGGGGCGGTGCCCCGCTGGTGGAAGACTCCTGGTTAGGGAAAACCCCACTAGCCGTCGGTAGGTCGGCGCCGGATCTCGCCATCCAGCGGGGGAAGATCAACGCCATCTCACGAGAAAAAAGCATGCACTACACTTACGAGACTAATGACCAAAGCCATGTACGCGCCCGGAAACACGAAAAAATGAATCGATCTTCCGAAAGGCAGGAAAAATTCGGAAAATCTCTTTACAAGCTGAAGGCAATTTCGGCAGCAATTCTCGCCAAGCGCCCGCTCATTTGGCGGCGTCTGCGCCGTTGTCGAACACGTCCGCGGCGGCGGCGCGGCCCAGGAGAGCCCTTAGCCCGGCACCGCCCACCTGCTGTTGGCGCGGCGCGGGCGTCGTGGCTGGGGAGGCGCTGCTGTTAATTTGGGTTAGTTTGGCCGAGCGATCGACGCCGCTTAGTTGCGTGGGCGACGGCGGGGAGCGCTCCAGCCGCAAGCCACTCACCGGCGTCGGCTCAACTGTCAGTACGTAGGTCTCCCGAAGGTGTCCCATGTAGTACTTACCTGCAATGAAAGAGAGCAAGGTTATAATGCTCAGCATTTGAAGTTTTTTAAAACGTAACACTAAATGAAATAAATTAGGATTATGCATACTCCTAATTACATATTTATTTAGTTAGGATACGTATTAAAATTTGTTTATTTCATACATACAGGTACAGTGGTTAAATTGCATAATTGAATTTTATTGTAAAGAACATTTAAGCTAATTTTATTAATATCTACCTTGCCCGTTATTTTTCAATACATTATGCATTTTGGAAAAGTGTGACATGAGAAAGAAGGATAGACATACGGCATAATGGAAGAACATATTTTAAAGAAGAAATGATGTATTGTAATGTTGGATTGTATATTGATATTGTAATTGTGCTATTGGAATGTATAAATTATTTTCATTAGCGAATTACTTATCAATAAGCACATGTGATCGTTACTATAAATTATGGCAAAACCTTAAGATCACGAACTGCGTAGAAGTATGCAAAACCTTAAAATCAAGAACTGCATAGAAGTGTTAAATATAAAAGAGAATAATACACTTTGTTTTATCTTTTCATGGTCGATCATTCATTTACGTAATTCTGAACACTCAGTATTGCCGTGTGACATTTTTTAATTTGAATACTGCATGCTGTTTTACAACGTTATTTAAAATAGTAACATATTGCGCAGCGATCTTCTTTTCAGCTGCATCCCTGCGCAGTTGGAGACTCAGTAAACAAGAGCATGATGTGAAAACATGACGTTCCCTTGTTGTGGGAAAGAACATGTTTGAGGGGTCCCAACGCACACACGAGCCAGTTGCTTCTCGCAGGGCGTCTGCAGCGAGAAGAGGTTGGCCGCGATTGCCGCCGCAGCGCGCGTGCGGCCGCCTCGTCACCAGCCACCCCCAGCGGCACCGGCGCTCGGCCGCTGCAGCCGCCGCTTCCCAGCGCCGCTTACGCCCGCGGTCGGCGCTCGCAGCCGCCCCGACGAGGATGATCAACCCTCCCCCTCCATCGACGCAATGCACGCCCTGCCTCGCCATCTGCAGGATCTGAAGAGGAGTGCCACGGGCAAACAGATAGGCGGGTAGTACCGGTAGCGGTAGCTCAGTGTATAAAGTGATGTCACTGCAGCGCCTCTGACCGGGAAGTTCGAGTCCTGACGGCGGCAGGATTTTCGACACTAGCTTTTCAGCTAGGTCGAATTCAGTCGCTGTCTGGAGGAGAATTCTAGCGGACGGCTGCTCTGATCGGTAGTTTTCCGTGGTTTCTCCGATCAACACCAGGCGAATGCCGGAGCAGTACCCTAGCAAACGAGCCACGGACCGCGAGCGATCTGTCCTTCCTCTTCCTTGTCCTATCCTCGCCTCTTACACATACACTGACATGCACCTCACTACCACATATTCCGGGAGACCGGTCGGGAGCTTAGAGCTTGTCCCGACTGGGGCGGTGCCCCGCTGGTGGGAGAGTCCTGGTTAGGGGAAACCCCACTAGCCGACGGTAGGTCGGTGCCGGATCTCGCCATCCGTGGAGGGAAGATCACCGCCATCTCCCGAGAAAAAATGCACTACACTAACGGGACTAATGACCGAAGCAATTGACGCGCCCGGAAACACGAAAAAATGAATCAATCAATCAATATGCGGGTATTGCCTTCCAAATGAAAATGAGATGAGCACGATAATTAGGAACTTGCCGGCCTGAATAGCGGAGGTCGCTAAGGCAGAAGGGCCGTAACTGCTTTGGCTTCAAAGGTCGCGGTTTCGAATCCCGCCTCAGGCAAGAATTTTTGTCTATATTGTTAGTATGTGATCCTCCACTGTTATCCCAAAGTTAGAATTAGCGGTCACCACGTGACCCGCCCAATAAACAACCTAACCAATCATCTGCATGAGAGAAACATACACAGGTATTACATACTCGTACCATCCAAGTGAATCTTTCCTCATGAACGGTAATCAATTAACGGGATCAATGAGAGATCACAAACCACACTATGCAGTTATGTGATTGTTGTATTTGCATGATCCAGGTTAGATGTGCACACAGATGTTTCTTTGGTTGCTTTAATTTTCACCAACAAATACAACGAAAGTTAACGACAACAAATAAACAAATATGAAGTTAGGTAGGACGGCGTTCTTGTCGTACGGTGTCTCTGTGGATGACGGTGGCACCGACCACGTAGGTCGACGACCCTCAGGGTCAGGACAACTCTAGCGCGGTGCGGCGATAACTTGCCACCGGTTGGCAGCGAAGTGGTTGGCTGCGGGACAGGCCACGAAGGTCTCGGCGGCGCTTTCCGGGAGCCAGTTATGCCACGGCCTGCGGCACGTCGCAAGCACCGTGGGTCGTGTCCAATCGAGCAGAGAGCGCTCCGCTGCCGGACTCGGGGTTTTAACCCTTTGCCACCTTGGGGTTCATATTGATAGCAAGTTAACGTGGAAAAAGCACATTGAAGCCAATGCAACATACGCCAAAAACTATACCCATTAATTAACTTCCGCTCAGCCTTAAATTTGGAATGTGCTATCTTAATATTTAAATCTATTGTTAGACCATCACTCACATATGCCTCTCCGGTCTGGAATAACACAACTAAAACCAACATTGAAAAACTCCAAATAGTACAGAACAATTTTTTTCTAAAATGTGCAAAGACCCCTTGGTTCATATCAAATACACATATTCAAAGGGAACTTCAAATAGAACCCCTAATTGAACATATAAGAAAAAACTGTAACAATTTTTTTACTCTTCTTTCATCCTCTCCTTGCAGTACAAAATTCACAATGGGAAAAACTTTAAACAATCCCAAAAGAATTCGCTCTCGATATCCCAAAGACATGTTTAAACCCCCATAAAAAATCAGTGTATTAATATGTAAATCTTCATCCCAATGTATGTATAGAGTGTATCTAGATTTAAGAATGTATAATGTATGTAAAATTTGTGTATTGTATGTCAAATTGTTTAGTTGTAAGTATTAGAAACATAAGTATTAAATCCTGTAAATTAGCTAATAGTAAGATACAAGAGTGAGAGATTGTATGCTCAAACGTGAATGCCCAAACGTTATGAATTACAAATAAAAATGTACAAACCCCTGCGAGTCAAAACTGCCGAACAGGAAGAAAATAAATTAAAAAAAAAAAAAAAACCATCGCCACCCGTTCAAGGGGAAGGGGAGGGGCTACGCCCCTCCACTAGCGGCGCGCAACCCCAAGTGCCCTTTTAGCTGGGGGTTTATCACAGAGATGCAGGTCATTTAATGTTTGTTAACGTACGTTTCTCAATGTTCGCGAAAGGAAACGGAAAATAGGCCTTCGATAATGCATATCAAAGTTACCGTAGGTACCACACTAAATTTTCCGCCAAACAATTCAAAAATTTTAAGAAGAATATCAAATATATTTGTTTTCACATTTCAACGTAGCCCCCCGGATGGCTCATGAAGAGCCTGCTAGCTTTCCGTGGTGCGAGCCTGGGTCCCATTCCCGGTCGGAGCAAAAGTCAGCTGTAGCTTTTCAAACGAACCGTCTGAGTTTCTGTAGCTGTGACGAAAGGAAAGCTCACAAGGCCATGTATGCTAGATAAAGTGAAGGAAATACGCCATGCCCACCACATGCCTGCCCTCCTTACAGGCGTGAATATTAAATAAAAATAGGGTCTATTGCTGGGAACACTGCTAGTTGGCCAAAATCGGATTAATCCCATCCTAAAGCGCCAAATACATATGCACATTTATATATCACAGTTTCGATGCCTTGATATTACGTCATGAGACGTGTAATATACAGCGTAACTGATCGACCCTAAAGCGACAAATACATATGTACATTCATATAGACATTTAAGAGTTTCGATGACTTAATATTACGTCATGTGACTTGTAATATTCTGCGTAATTGATCGACCCTAAAACGCCAAACACATATGTGTGTGTATATATATATATATATATATATATATATATATATATATATATATAGAGAGAGAGAGAGAGAGAGAGAGAGAGACATGTAGTTCAGAGTTTGAATGACTTATCATTACGTCACGTGACGTGAAATATTCTGCGTACGTGATTATTTCCGAGAAGCAAATAGCTCTAACAGAATACGGGAATACACGGAATTCCCCAAAACTCTCAAGGCGAACCAACGGCCCTCGTCTTCCCGTCGACGTCAGCCACCTCGATCGCCACTCGGCTGGCGCTCCGCTGGATGCTCAATCCGGCCCTCTCCTCGCCGCTCGACGGGAGATCGGCCTTCGAGGAGTCGATGTTTACGCGCAATCGATATGCAGACGCAGCGGTTTATGGAGTCGTAAAGGAGCTTAACAGCCCCCGCCCGTCCCGCCCGCGCTTTATGCCGCACTCCGGTGAAAGGAATCCATCGCCACTTTCAGCCGGCGACGCGCCTGGCGCCAACACAGCCGGTGACATCGTCTCTCGGGCGGATGCCGCCCGCGCCCGCACGACCTCACTGGACTAGCGGTTACTTCCATTTCTATGGAAGTCCGTCAGCTCGAACCGAACGACGCCGAAGGTGTTCCTCTGTAAGTGGTAACAAAAGGTCCGCTGCTGATTTACGGCACATAAAAGAGTCCTCCAGTGAGGTTTTGTTTTCCTCTTCAGTGCTCATGCGGACGATGCTTGTCCTCCTTCATGCAGAGGCACTCTTATGTTTTATGACGAAATTATTCCTCAGGGTATGTTACTCTTACTTGACAATCTGCCTGTTTTTTTGACGATTTTCTTTCTTGTTCTCAATGTTCCCATACAAAATCTGTAGCTAAGAACCAACAGATGGAGGCCTTGTGATGCTGTGAGTTCAAAATTAGTTTGTGAATTCACCAGCGATTTTTACTTTCTCGTATACACACTGATACTTGTATCTGTATGGGCATTTTCAGAAATGCTCAGACGACATTTTCTCAAGAACAGCTTCAATTTTTTCAATGGAAAATTTGCGTAGAGGACTGTTTTACTCTTTTGTATTATTCTTAAATGCATATTTTAATTCTACAATTAGAAAAATTCATAAGATGGGAAAAAATTACATTTGGGCGCCGAAAGGTACCAGCTAGGAAGAGGGTGGGGCAAAACCGGAAAGCTAGCCTAGAATGAAGAGGTAGAAAACGAACTAGTGCAACACATTCTGTGTCGTTCGTAGCACCATTAGTTTATTATTCGTATTGTGCTCCCGCTACCAACACTTTTTTTACCTTTCCGAAAATTCCATCGTTATAATAATAAATTCGTTATTATTATTATTATTATTATTATTATTATTATTATTATTATTATTATTATTATTATTATTATCACAATTTAACTTGTTTCCACTCGTGCATCTCGGTTACCATGAACAAGAGATACGTTCCAACTGTCATAATCAGCACTGGATCAACCATCAATGTTCAGAAACTTCCTCATGATGTTACATGTGTCCAGTATGACAATCTTTTGCATCTGGATGTATAACCCCTTCTTCAGTTGCAGTTCAGCTAGGGATTCATGTAGGAACTTAGGAATTTCACCAGTGGCGCCTAGAATTATTGGTACAATCGTCACCATTTCCACGTCGCTCCACATTTCCTTTATCTCATTTGCCAGAGGTTGATATTTTAGAATCTTATTATATACTATTATATATAATATATTATAATATATTATTATTAATATTATTATTAACAATATTATTATTACTATTATTATTATTAACAATATTATTATTACTATTATTATTATTATTATTATTACAATTATTATTGAGCAAATATATTTCCACTACGTCAATCCGTTTATTTTTCATTGGGCTTCTGTGCAACCATTATTGGGAATCCTACTACCCTTCTTATCCAAACGTTCCTGCCATCTCGGTTACCGCCATCTGGGCCTTTATCGCTCTTACTCCACGAATCCCACCCCTCCATCCGAAACCGCCGTTTCGAACGACGAATTACAAACCCACCCCAGGCGTGGCCGATTTTTCTCTTCCTTTTTTTGTGCCCAAACCCCTTTTTTGCGACAGCTGTGAAAATATCCTCGTTTTCCTTTTTCTCGCCGCGCCGAGAAACGAAAAAAAAAGTACCCGCGTGTATAAAATGCTGGGAGAATGAAATACGGGTATTAATACGACACATAAAATACCGGTTCATTTAACACTGATGGACTTTATTTGGCGAAGGTTCGAGTTTAGCGCTCTCGCAACGGAGCTGGGACACGCCGCTCGCGTGATGAACGGACGACGGACGGGCGGACGGAACGGGGTGGGACGACGAGGCACGGAGGGTTGTGAGCGGCGGACGCGAATTTTTGGACGATTTCCGATCGATCACTTGAATAGAAGGCGGGTGTGGTTCAAAAGGTACTGCGGGAAGGTATGTTTTTAACATATGACTATTCAGAAGCATCATTGAAAACTAATTACCTTCCTTTATGTGATATACGCGAATGACCGTAAGGGGGACAGTTGTACTTTTGAATATTTTCGTTTATAAATATAAAGAACTTTATTTTTTCTTCACGTTTCCTAAATACTTAAACTCTTGCTTCCTATGAATGATGTACTACATCATAGTTAAAATGTACAAAAGGTACACTATGTTAAAAGTACAATAAACTTCCCTATTTTTAGAACAAATACAAACTTTTTTACAAATACCAAAATTAATATATAAGAAACTCAGCTGATAAAGTTTGTCCAATTGCTGTAGCAATCATAAAAAGTATCAACATAACATTGCTGCACTTAATTATTATAACGTTATAACGTTTGTTAAATTTCATCGTAACAGAAGCAGTGGGTAGGTAGGCTCTCTGGAAAGTAAGCGAATTTTGTGTAATTACAACTCAGAAAAAAGAAAAGGAATAGGGTAGAGTTAATGAAAATGGTCAGCGAGTGCCGGCGAGTATATTGAAATAAATATTGAGATTACATAGTGAAAATATAGTGATAGCACCTGAGAGTTCGCTCAATCTTTAGATCAATAGGAATGAATGTTTCGAAAATAGCACCCCAGTCACGAGCGACCCTTGATCCAGCAACCCATCGATTTTCTCAACGAAATCTGACAAACATTTCACATTGTTAATTAATTTCGGTGGTTACCGTAGAAATTTTGTGGAAATCCGTAATTCATAATGATGGGGAAATAAAAATAATCTTCCACAATGTAAATATTGTCAGTTGTCTCAGTTTGAACTCTGCGAACGCAGTTACGAACGCGTGCTAACCAGCGGCAATTGTGTACTATGTACTGATCCTAGTATTTACGCCCAGCAACTCCTTCATGCACTGTGACATGGGAGGGGCCATGCCAAGGACTCCTCAAGCTCTGGGCCAATCGCTGCTGTTTTTGAAGGGGTGATAACAAGGTGTAACATATCATAAAAAAATAAAATTATCCAATTGGCCTTTGTAGAAAAATTTAAATTTTTTACACGTATGAACAAGGATTTCCCAAATGAATTGTCCAGCATCGTATTTTATCAAAAGCTTAACTGAGTATAAGAGATAAATTCACAAATAAATACAATTAATACAGAAACAAAAAAAGTTATATAATTTTCTTTGAGAATCGAATTCCCAATCAGCATCTAAAGACGGCCTGTGTGAACCGGTCGCTGCGCCTGGGGGTTCAGAACCAAATCTCGCTGTCGCGTCTCCGAAGGCGCAAGGAAGCCTCTGAACAGCGCCAGCAGCGGCGAAAGGCGGAAGCACAAGCAGCTGAGCGTTAACTTCCACTTTGGTATTCACTTTGGTGCAGTTAATGTTCGGGCTACGCCGTGTATACGAAGCCGAAAGACCGACGTAGAAGCTTTGTCCTCGAGGAAGGAACAGTTGGAGCTTTGTAGCAGCGACCGCTAACGATGCTTGGCGAGAAGGGGGGCGGAGGGGGGAGGAGGGGGCGAAGGGTGGCGGAGGGGAGCGGAGGGGGCGGAGGGCGGCGGAGGGGGGGGGGGCGGAGGGTGGCGGAGGGGGGGGGCGGAGGCAGCTGAGAAAGGGGAAGGGTGGGACGAAATGTGGACACAGGAGAACCGAGGAAGTGGGTCGGGCGTTCACAGGGCAAATTATTAGAACGAACATGGTTCAATCCTAGTACTAATGTTTTTTTCATAAAATTCTTTTACGTATCTAACGGATACGTATGAAACAAGTTGTTTCAACCGTATGTCAGAAAAAAATACCACGTAAGTGATTGCTCCAAACTTTGGCTCGAGTAATTGTGAGATTAATAACCAAACTGTGTAATTACGATTCAAAATTGTACTGCAAAATATTTTTTATAGAAACAAATTACAAAATGTATTTGCAGTTTACGCCACCAAACTATAGTAGCTTAACCATTTACAAAAACGAAAATGAAAAATGAATACCGCTGCAGGGCGGGCACTTCAGTTTGGAATTGTCAGATAGAAATAATCTTCAAAAAATCGTATTATTCATATGTTTGTTTACCTAAACATACGAAGGAAATATTGTGGTAATGTGTAGTATCTTTGCGCATGGTGATAAATAAATATCGAGCAATGCCAGGTTTCGTAAGCTAGTTTTTAAAAGATGAAAAGGCGTGAATAAAGTGTTTAAGGTGTTTTCAAAACAATTTCCAAATGAAAAGTTCTCAGCTTATTTGCTCATCGGTTTTCAAATAATACTTACTTTTTAAAAACTGTTTTTTATTGTATTACTTCCCCGATAATTTCAATGTATCTTAAAAAATTAGTGTCGGTGCTGATGCAGTACATGTGTAACTTGAACGCCGAATTACCATCAGAAGCTAGCAGATTTCATGAATTCTAAAAACAATTCTAGGTAGCAACTCCGAAATTTTAGATTAAAGAGCATGTTCTTCTGGTGTTGAAACGTTCCTGGAGTTACGAATTTTATTCTCTCAGATATTCACAGCTCATAACAGTAGAATGGCGTACAATAAGATGTTCTTGCTAAACCCAAACACGACAGCAGACTTCTAGCTCGTTTTCTTACCAACTTCGGGCATCTAAACCTCACGTCTAATTCGATTCTCTTCAACAGCCCATTTCTGGCTTCACGAAAGAGGAAGGAGAGCGCGAGGGGCCGACACAAGGAACGAATCGAGTGAGATGTGGACTTTGGGACTACGAGACGTGGGAGAGGGCTGTGCGGAAAGAGGGGAACTGAACGCGTCGACAAAGGAGGCGGTGGGGTGGACCGAGGGAAGAGGGCTGAGGCAGCGCTAGGAAAGGAGAAAAGGCGAAGGAGAACGAGGAGAAGAGAGGAGGTGCGGGATGCGGAGGGGGCAGAATGGGACGAGGTGGGTGGAGACGCAGCGGGAGCGGGGGGATGGGCACGGGGGGGGGGGGGCAGAACTATGGAAGGAGAGAAGAGGCAAAGGGGAGGGGCGGGGGTGTGACGAGAAGGGACGAGGTGGGTGGAGACGCAGCGGGAGGGAGAATGGTGAGGCGGGGAGGAAGAGAAAAGAGGAGAGGAGAGGCGGAGCGGGAGGGGGTGGGGCGAGGCGGGATAGCACCCGACGTGGAAAGGGGCGGGGCGAGTCGTGGTGTGTCGGAGGGGGGCGTGGCGGGTGGGGCGAGCGGCGACAGGCGCGTGATGGATGGCGCCCTTGCGGCTGACGGTCCGGGGGAGGGGGCGGTGGCGCGGGCGCGACCCGCGACGCGATAACACAATAAGCGCGCGGGCGGCGCACCCTCGGCCTCCGGGGACGACGCGGCGGACGGCCGCGCGCCGCCCCACGTCTGGCTCTCGCCTCCTCCACTGCCGCCTCCACGTCAGGGGAAGACTCGGACCGTCCATGCAAATAAACTTGCAGAAGCGGACTGCTTCATAAATACATTATTGTCACCTCTTGCGAAAATAATACATTTCATTTGAATAGGAAACGGACAAATCGTTTGCTCAAAGAGTGAGAGCATCATAGACTCTAATGTGAGTAAGGAACCATTCGTCTAGTACCACTGGGAGCAGTAGCTCAGTGAATCAACTGATGTCACTGCAGCGCCACTGACAGGGAGGTCCTAGGTTCGAGTCCTGGCGGAGGCAGGATTTTCGACACAAGCTTTTCAGCTAGGTCGAATTTAGTCGCTGCCTGGAGGAGAATTCTAGCGGCCGGCTGCTCTGATCGGTAGTTTTCCGTAGTTTCTCCCAGTAACACCAGGTGAATGCTGGAGCAGTACCGTAACAAACGGGCCAGGGACCGCGCGAGATCTGTCCTTGTCCTATCCTCTCCCCTTACACATACACATTAACATGCACTACACTACCACATATTCCGGGAGACCGGTCGGGAGCTTAGAGCTTGTTCCGGCTGGGGCGGTACCCCGCTGGTGGGAGAGTCCTGGTTAGGGTGAAACCCCACTAGCCGACGGTAGGTCGGCGCCGGATCTCGGCATTCAGCGGGGGATGATCACCGCCATCTCCCGAGAAAAAACCTGCACTACATTAACGGGACTAATGACCAAAGCAGTTGACGTGCCCCAAACACGAAAAATCAATCAATCAATCGTTTAGTACCACGTATTCGTACAATATACAAGCGCATTGATTGACAACGCATTTGTAAACTCATGCAGAGGGCACAAAAGAGTAAGTACAGGTAATGTGCATCTTTCATGCATTTTTGAATTAAAGTAAGTGTTGCCGCTTACGTAAGTAACTTTAAAACGAACAGTTTTCCACGATAATCTTGTAAACAATAAGAACAAATATTCTGCACCGCCTGTTTCGGTTTCAAAAGGAGAACATATCTACTATTTTTGAAAAATGTTAATCTCATTCACATTTAATGTTCATTACTCCACTCAAGGCACTCACAATGGAAATATGGCATACTTCACGACTTTTATGCTTTGCCTTATTTCGTACTCCATTTCCCTCTATAGATGTTTCCCCAACTTATTGCGTTTGTTAATTATTCTTTTAGAAACGCGGCCTACCCACATATTTGCAGGTTCTGGCAAGAAATTCATTGTTAGCGTTGAGCTCTGAACACCGTTATTTCAAAAGTCAACGTCTCCCCCAACTTCACGCGTACGTCTCTTCTATTGCGTTCAGAGTTCGGCCTCGACACCCCACTTGACCCCTCCTCATACTTCCCTACGTGCCCCGTTTCCACACCACGCTATTTTCTCCCTCCCCACGCTACCCTACTTTCCCCTCCACACTCCATCCTCCTTGCCCCACCCCCACTTCCCCCTCCTCACACCACGCTACTTAACCCCTCCCCACGTCACCCTACTTGCTCCCACCACCTCCTTGCCCTTCCCCCCCCCTCCTTGCCTCCCCCCCCCTTCCCCCTTACCTTCTTGCCCCCTTCTCCCTGCCACCCTCCTTGGCGCCCCGCCCCCCCCCCGGGCGCGGACCCCCTCGCGGCGCCCGCCGCCGACAAAGGGAGAGTAAATGACGCGCTCGCCGGCGTATCGCGATACTGCACGGCGCCCCGCGCGGGGGCGCTCGCGCGTAATCCACCGGCGGCGACCCCGTAAGATGCGGGCGGCGCGAAACGGCGCGGCGACGGCGATTGTTTCGCGTACACTCGCCTCCAAGCGAAAGGGACCGTCAGTCCAAGGCTAGGGTAGAGCAGATCGCGTCTCCTCTCCCTGGATCCAACTAGGCGGAGCCGCGGAGCTGTGGCAAATGCGAAGGTAAAGAGCAACGAAAGCCGCCGTTGTAGAATCAGTTTAGGTGTCTCAGGGCATTGCCACTACAGGGCTGCTAACCCGGAGGTCCTAGGGTTCCAGTCCCGACGTTGTTGGCGGGATTTTTGACTTTAGCTGGATGGAATTCAGTCGCTGTGTGGAGAAAACATCTAGCGTCCAGCTGCTCTGATCGCTAGTTTTCCGTGGTTTCTCCTATCAAGACCAGGCAAATGCCGGAACAGTACCCTAACAAAGGGGTCACGGGTCGCGAGGGATCTTTCCTCTCTTCTTTGTCATATTCTCATCTCTTACTTTCACACATATACTTAGATGCACCTCACATGTCCGGAGAACAGCCGGGGTCTTAGAGATTGTTCCCGCTGGGCAGTGCCCCGTTGAGAAGACCCCCAAACCCACATGTAGGACGGCACCGGATCTCGCCCTCCATCGAGCGATAATCACTACCGCCTCCTGCGTTAAAACACTCACTACACCTACGGGCCAGATAACCTCAGCAGTGCATGCGTCCGGAAGCATTCAAGGAATCAAAGCCGTCGGAGAATTTACAAAGCGCTTTGGTTCTTTTTGCTCTCGATTTCCTCAAGCCAGTCTCCAGTCCTCCCCTCGCCCCGTCTTCCCTGCCTGCAACGTCGCTCTTTTCTTCGCACTGCCTTCGGTGAGCGCTCTTTGTTCCAGTAGAATTCAGATCAAATTCGGTTTACAAGTTATTCTTATACCGAAGGCAGTTTTTCATTTAGGGCGCCCACATACTTCACCAGTTACATGAATAAATGATACCTTGATAAATGATACATGAATAAATATGTCTTGATACAATCCTATCATGTATAAATAACAATATGGTGAGATAATTTTTTTGAAAAATGGCTGGAATTACAGAGTTCGCTTTATGTTAAATTTGCACACATTTTAAACATTATCACTTAATGTCCAAAAACAATAAAGAATTTTAAGTACTATCCTATTCCGCCAATATGAATATTTCTTTCCTTGAATGAACATACAACGCGATATAATATTGCGAATGAATGGTTCCTTCTGTTGAGTTGTTTGCGGTCCTAGGAGTGCTGCTGGAAGCGACGAACCTCGAGCGCGCGAGATATCGCTTGCAGAGCAGTTTGTCGCCCGCCGGCATCGCAAACTGCCCCTGCGCTCTTTATCATCCGCGCCACGCCCTGGCCGGGGGGGGGGCGGTAAGCCCCTGATCGTATTCGGCGGCGCTCTCCTCCCTACTCCCGCGGTGGCGGCGGCGGCGGCGATGGTGGCGCTGGCGGTGGGAGGATACCCAACTGACGTGACATCCGAATACTCGCAGTGTACTTCCTTCAGGCTAGCGGACGATTATATGAATAGCTTCTCAAACAGTCGAGCATCGTCGAAGATCGCACCGCTCTATAGATCTATTTGTCTGCCAGCCATATGGACTGGAGTGACGACAGAATATGCTTCGGAAGTTCAGTTTTGTGAGAGCATTTGGAGGTTAGGGACAGTTTAGACGAGTGATTTACTTTGTTCGATTTTCTTTTGTTGTTCTTGAATAATGTTGTATAATCTACAAAATGTAATCTGATTACGCTTGAAGAGTAATATTACACTTTTTTAATGGTATCAAGTTCAATTAGTATTGTAGTGTATGTTTAGATCTTAATGTTTTTGTTATATTATTTTTATATTATATTGTATTATTTTTATATTATTTTGTTATATATGCACAGAAGAATTAGGTTTAAAATCTTTGTTTTGTTATTCTTGCATGTTAATTCGGGTGAGCGAGCTGCCTCTCGCTGCTGACAATTTTTCTTTTGTGTACAAAGGTGATGGAGATCCCACACAGTCTTTCTAGGGGATCCCTAATTATTTTGCCCATCATTTGAATGTAATATTGTAACTTTTCTATGTTAATGGCAAAATAAAGACATTTTTATTATATATATATATATATATATATATATATATATATATATTGTAAAAATGAAAACAAATCATATTTGAAAGCGTATGAAAATAAATTCTCTGACGAAAGAAGGAAGGTGAGGTTCAAGGTTCAAGGTAAACATAGAGTCCATAATCGATGAATATCGAAGATCCCGTTTAATCAGCTTTAACAGAGACGGTCAGCCTCAAATTCTCATCTAGGCTCCAGTCAGCTTTTACCCATTCGTTTTAGCGGGTGTAAAGTATCCGAAGAGATTATCTCTGTTATGAGAGAAATAGGAGTAGCGGTGATTAATAGCAGAATGGGGCCAATGTAAATTTCGAAGATAGAAATGGTGATATAGATGAGTGTGTAACCAAATAAACGTTTTAAAAATTATTTAAGCTTATTATGACATGCATATGAATTTTTGCGTCAACAGTTTTTGTGAGGATGTTGGTTTATGAGAATGTTGATGAGGTACTCTTGAATTATTAAAAGATGAAATAATGGAAGTCATCTTTGACAACATTGATTCTCATCCATTATTTAATCATCAGTTTTTGTCACAGCACTCCAAGACAAAAAAAATCTTAAAAAACCCATTGAAGAAATTGGAATTTAATGATTGTCTTAACTGTGAATTCACACGTACACATCTGCTGATAGGCTTTTAATTTATTGAATCCTGATTTTCAAAAATTTTCGTTTTATATTTTCTTTGGTTACCGTAACTATCGTAATTTTTTATTTACCTGACATACATTAATTCATTTTGGCGGAGTTTTAAATAAACTTACTGTCACAGAACTTGAACCCTACAACTTACCGAGTTAACTGTTACAATGTCCAAGTTTTACATCTACTGCCGTATTCCTATAAATTGTGGCTAAATGATTTATAAGAAAGTAAACTGAACTCGCGAACAATGCCTTGATTCAAATGGCAGTCACCATTAATGTTCTGATTGAATCCGATTTGTGATCTCCGAGGGAGATGGCGAGGGAGGCGGGGACCACAAATGGGGTCGGGGGTGACAGCTACGTGATGGCAAGATGGCGAGGGGGACAACTTGATTGACTGTCGCGGGAGCGCACAGCTGCTACGCGGCGTGATCCTAGGGGCGCCCATGCCGAAGGGGGCTGCTGCTAGTTGATACCTGCCAACGAACGGCGGACGGGGAGGGGCCGAAGACAAAAAGCAGACCAAGGAAATCCCGAGGTCGGCATCTAATCGCGGAGCCCTTGGTGTCGTGCCACGTGTCACTCATTCCTGACACACGAGATTTACTCCCACGGGGGGATCGGGGGGACTAATACAATAATAATATATTTTTGGAAGGCACAGGGGAACGCGTCGCCGTCTACTGTATCCTGGAGATGTGACTGAATCGAGCAATTTAGTCTCTTTAATTTCGTCATTTTTTATTGTGCAGACCTGGATGGCCGAGGTGGCTAAGAGCGAGTACCGACTCAGCGCTTCGGTTCGAAGGGTCGCGGGTTGAAGTCCCGCCTTGGGCATGGTCCCTTGTCTTTGTATGTATGTGTTGTCGCGGAGGGCCTCGCGTTCTGCTGACCCCAGATCAAAGGAGCCCGCAAGTGTGTTGGTGTCTAGTTAATAGTCGAATATGCGTCCCATCGGGACGCAAAGGGTAACCGGCTGTCGGCTGGATAAAAACCCTAGAAAGAAGAAGATTTTTTATTGTTGAAGGATATTACAGGGGTAAAAATCTGGGAAGAATTCCTTTGATAAATGTTTCTCATATTCATTATTATATTCTATTCCTCCACAATGATGTTACATTCATGATCAGTCATCAAAGAAGTATACATGTTCAAAAGTATACTGAATATGTTTTTCTGGAAGAATATAGTATTATTTTCTGAATAAGCTTTTTGATTTGTCATCCGATGAAATGAAGACATAGAGGAGTTGGAAAATACATTCAGGGGATTATTATACTATCTTCATTCTTACGTTTTCGCTACAATCTTCAGATTACATTAATACGCGTTAACACGATTAATTCTATTTTATATTATATCCAACCTCTCGTAAACCTTTGATATTGAAAGTGGAGATTACTTCCTTTCTATACTCTATTTATCAATATTAGCCGTACACATGTTCAAAAAAAGTTTCGAAAAGAAAGCTTTCGTGCAGGTTATAGTTTATACATTCCGAGTTATTCAAGTGATGGCTAACGTGTTAGTATGATATGTGCAACATTATAACTTTAGGTAACCCTTGAGCAATACAATAAGGTTTGTGCTAGTTTTAGGATCACAATTTCTTAATGTAGTAATTGTAAGTATTGTTTTCTCGAAAAAATTACTTTCGACAGTAGTAGTTCGATGAGTCACTTAAACGTTTGAAAAGAAATTTCACTTAGTAACCTACAAGCGAGATCAAATTTATAAATTCCATTCATTCAGAACCTGAGATTTGAGAGAGTGCAAAGTATCTCTTGAAGTAATCCTAAAAAAAAAAAAAAAGAAAATCCTCGTAAAAGTGAACACCAGATAAGAGAAGTCTTCTTCTCTCATCTGCCTAGTTCTTTAACGCTTCCAGTAATTGGAAAACTTTGCCACTTAAATTCTGACTATTAGAAGAAGTGGCTTATATAATCAACATTCCGCGACAAGTGAGGTCTCCTCCTGAGTTAGAATCTTGGGCACTTCGTTACTAATCAACATTGTCAGAAAGTTTTTAGAATCTGTTGGTGGATGAAACATAATTTGTTTCAGCCAATGATAACTTCACTTTCACAGATATTGAAATTCGACAAAATCGTCAACTGATAATGTATTCTTTACACCATAATGAGAACTTTTATACTTCGAGGGGAAGTAATTATGTTAGAAAAGTCTATATAGGTGCTAATTGTATCTTACTAGAATTAGATGTTACTTCTCTTCTAGCAGATGATTCTTTCCACTGTATTCACTAAATGCTTATACTAAATGTTAATACAAGACAAATGTATATTTCATTGTACAGTTGGTCATTCTTATATCGCAAAATATGAAAAGCTTATGTCATACTCATTTGTCACCGAACAGAAAAAGGTTCATATTATAAGGTTAACCCAGCCCTTTACTGCTTACTTCTTTACTGTCTGAAAAAACGGGCAACATTTCACACAAAACTTCGTACTCGCACGTACACTGGTTTATCAATGGATATTTTAGACTTTATAACATTATTTTTAAAATAAACTCTTGCTATTATCTTGTTTAACGTTTATCGAGATTTGCATTTCTGTCAGAAACAACTTTAGTTAGTTAATACTTTATTTTACGTGGCGAGACTCGGGCCATCAGGCACGCTCTTCCGTCTAACCACGCAAATTTAGCTACGCTCCTTCCACCACCTAGCGGAGAAAGGAGGTATTATCTTGGGCGACGAAACTGGCGAATCTCAATTTTGCTCAGAGGCTTCTTTTAGGCTTGAGGATCTTTTACATGCAGTAAATCTACTACATGGGACAGCCGGCTTTACTTCCACTTAGAAGGAAGGCGTACGAAGGATTTTCTCGCCCTTAAAAATCCACGGCTTCGATCGAGTTTGAACCCGCAAACTCGGGTACAACAGTCCGATACGCTAACCGTTATACCACCGAATCCGCAAAACGCACACCTTTATTTGTGAGTTGAGTTACAAGGAAACTTTTATAAATACATTAAATCAATAATTATTACTAAAATGCAACTGTATAACAATTATTTTCAGGATTCCTTCTGTGCTCCTGCAGACCCGCTGATTCCAAAGTCGCAGCCGTGCGCTTCTACCGATTTTGTAATAAGCAACAGGCCTTAGCCTCCTCGCCGTCGTTCCCTCCCCCGTTTCCGTGGAAGTCGAGATGAAAAATTTATTCCTCTCTCGGTTAATATATCTGCGGCGAATATGTTTAATATCTAATTTATTTTTCGGGGGTGGGGGTGGGGTGGGGCGAGCGGGGCGGCGTGCTCTGAGGAAGTTTGCATAAGGCAAGACAGGGGGGCGATATTTCTTAATTCCGCACGCTACCACGCCTCGCGAGGCGAGAGAGTTTGCGAAGCGACGAGGAGAGAGGGTCAGGCGAAACCAAGCCGTCACAGGCAGGGTTCAAAAAAGAGGGAAAAAAACGAAGGGAAATAAGAGGAGACTTCCTTTCTGTGGGATGAAAGGAAAATGAAGAGATGATTGTAGGAGGCGAGAGCCTGGGTGAGTATGATGGAAGAAAATTGATGAACCGAGAAGACACTGGTGGAAAGGAATCGTTGATGAAACTCTTGTGGGAATGTTAATTGCATGAAGGTTATAACATGGGAATTGTTTAAGGATTAGATTTGTTCAACAAAATGCGTTGAAGAAGAAAAGAAGACTAAACTAATTGAAATGAAAGATGATTACAGGGAGACCGAATGCAAGAGAGAAGAAGAAGGAATTTTGCCAAGGAAGACATTTGAAAGGAGAAAATTGAACTAGGGTTTGTGATGACGGAAAAGTGGTAAGAGAGACAAGAGGAAGATCGGAAGGGGGATACAATGTCAAGTTTAGAGAAGAATCCCTCCAGTTTGGGGAGAAAAAATTGCAGTGATTACACGGTAGAATCTGGTAATGCGGATAATGGTAATTGCAGGGTTTATTCTAAGACGCTGAGTCGTGCAAAATTAAAGAGCGAGGTTTCATAGTATAACAGAGAATCCAAGATTTTCGCGATTTAGAAATTCCTTTGCATCAAAATGAAAAAAGCGCAGCTTTTCTTATTAAATACTCGCATTCAGAGAAAAGAAGTGTATTTTCCACGTAACAAGTTGGCATTGTACATCTCTACTAACTACTGTAACAACAGATTTCTCGTTAGTTTTCAGATTTTTCTGCCATACGAATCCCTATTACAGTGGGACAAACGTGGAGATGAATGCGCGAAGTTTCGAGGAAACACTGCTTAGGTGGCTGTTCTTTCTCATTTAATCTTCGATTGATTGATTTTTTCGTGTTTCCGGGCACGTCAACTGCTTCGGTCATTAGTCCCGTTAGTGTAGTGCATGTTTCTCTCTCTCTCTCTCGGGTGATAGCGGTGATCTTCCCCCCGATGAATGGCGAGATCCGACGCCCCAGCCGGGACAAGCTCTAAGCTCCCGGCCGGTCTCCCGGAATATGTGGTAGTGTAGTGAATGTCAGTGTAAGTGTGTGTATAAGGGGAAAGGATAGGACAAGGAAGAGGAAGGACAGATCGCGCGCGGTCCGTGGCCCGTTTGGTAGGGTACTGCTCCGGCATTCGCCTGGTGTTGATCGGAGAAACCACGGAAAACTACCGATCAGAGCAGCCGGCCGCTAGACTTCTCCACCAGACAGCGACTGAATTCGACCCAGTTGAAAAGCTAGTGTCGAAAAGTTGAAAAGCAAGTGTCGGCTGTCGCCGACTGGAACCTAGGACCTCCCGGTCAGAGGCACTGCAGATACATCAGTTGATGCACTGAGCTACTGCTACCGGTGATAGGGATAGAGTTTAAGACACTTCACAGGGGTTGGACTAGCCCTTGTGAAGCAGCCAAACTCGATGTGTTGGAACAAATTTCACACGAGATTCGACGGTAATCGAACGCGGATCTCAGTGATGAAAGGCTAGCAACTTTGCAATGAGCCACGAGTTCAGCCTGTTCTGTTAGGAAGAATAATCGTGTTTTGTGCAATCACATTCCCTTTCAATTGAAGCTGGAAGCAGTCCTGAATCTGCATCCGTGATATCCCAAACCGAGTTCTCAAAAGGGTTACAGACTGACTAGCACGAACAACAAAATAAGATTTATTTCACGTAAGATGTGACCCAGAGAGCTTGGCAATACCAACCTCCCGTAAACCACCCGCCATACATACTACATTGACTTAGGGACTTTTGATTACCATTTAGGTTGGAGAAAGTGGGTGCCAACCCCAACGTAAATTCCCCACGTAATGGAAGTATAGCTGCCAGGGACTTTTTTTTGGCTGGAGACTGGCATGCATGCGAGCGAAATGAATTTGTACCAACTTCAACGGTTTCAACCAGCAAAGCGTTGTGTGGAGATTGTGAGCTTATGCGAGTGAGCCGCATCCCGCACTTGCGTGCTGAAAAGTCTTTCTTTGCGTTTCCAGTGCGCGAATTGTTTCCTAAGGGAAATCTTATTGTGTGCTGGGCTTGACATTTTTAGAAATGTCAAGTAATTCCAGAAATAACTCTCCAGTGAAGCAGAAGGGGAAGTGGATTTTATCGAGTGGTGAAAGGCAGGTCCTTCTTAATGTTTATAAGTACAAGAGCGAGAAAAATTCTCGTAAAGAAGTGAAACTTCCTGAGAGCAGTGTCATTGCAAAGGTAGCAGTAATTGTGGGGTAAGCCATCAATGTCACAATAATTATTGATTTTTATTGCATGCCTCAAGAACGTCTTCACAATGAACATGTGTGTGTGAATCATAATTATTTAATTGAAATATATTCATATATTACAGAGACCTTATACAACTCTGGCAAACGTTATTAGGGATTATAAGGCAGGAAAATCTATTAAAACTCCAACTAAAAAGAAAGCGTTCACGACCTGTGAGATTCAGCTGATGGATTTGCAAGAGAAGCTATTTGCAGATATATTTACCAGGAAGCTGATAATGGTAAGATATTTTATATTTAGAGGAATGATGAAGTATGTGGCTCACTTTTTGAAGACTTTCTAAAGACCTATTCATTTGCAACAGGCAGGAGACTCTCACTTACAGATGTTTGGCAGTACGTGAAGGAAAATTATGATATTTTTTTATTCAGAGGGTCACGCACAACATTGTTCAGAATTATTAAGGAAATGGGTTTAGCATGGAGGAAAGGAGACCAAATATTCGTATTTGTGAGTCAAATGAAATAATTGTAAAGAGGTTATATTTTGTGTCAGACTATATGAAAAATAAGAGAAGTCAAAACCCAAAAACTGTAGTGTACCTAGATGAGACATGGATCTATATGAATGGTAAAAGAGACCTTTGAAAATGTATATTACTGAAAATATATATATTAAATGTATATTACTTATGTGTAAAAATTATGAGACAAAAATATAATTTTCATTAGGTTCAACTACTTATTCATGGCAACTACCAGGCACCAGTAAAGGAGTAATTAAAGACCACCAGAGGAAGGAGGCTAGTTGTGGTTCATGCAGGAACGAGAGAAGGTTTTGTACCAGGTACAAATGTTTTAAGTTTTAATGGCATTAATTATGAACAAACTGAGGCATGTGTACGAAGCATGACATTTTGTAGGTGCTGGTCTGATATTTGCTACTGACCTAAAAAGGGGGCAAGATTATCATGGAGCAATGAACAGTTCTACTTTTGAGTCCTGGGTTAAGAAACAACTGATTCCTGGCATTCGCAATTTAAGACCTTGCACCATTGTCATGGATAATGCTTCATACCATTCAAGGCAGGTAGAGAGGCATCCAACAACAAAGTGGCGAAAGGATCAACTGATCGTAAGTATCAGAAATGAAATGAAACTATTGTGCTTAATGAAATAAGTAATGTAACCAGAAAATTATTTTTAGGAATGGCTGAACCAGCGAGGAGTACGAGTGCCAGAAGCTGCAAATAAAATCTCACTTGCTGCCCTGGCGAGCCAACATTGTGAAAGGATAAAAAGGTACCACGAGATACATATCAGTGCGTTAAAGAATACATTTCATTAATATTTTGCATCATATTATCTTGTTCTGTTGCATCATTGTAATAAAATATTAACATATATACTTTAAATATGTACAAATATATACGTCTACACTTGTGATAAATAAATGATATATAAATCTAATAAATAACTGACCTCAGCAATGTATTGGTGAAGGTATGTAGTTGATGACATGCTGGCTGCAGAAGGGCACACAGTTTTGAGGCTGCCACCATATCATTGCAAATTCAATCCTATTGAACATGTGTGGGGCATTTCAAAAGGGTACTACAACAAAACTGTATGTGAAAGGCCAGGGCAAGGAATGGAGAGAACTAAAGCTGTCTGGAATGAGGCAATAAATCAGGTAAAGTTTTCAATACACCATTATAGAAAAATGGTAAATATATGATAACAGTTATGATTATAATTTTTTTCAAAATTAGTAAAACAAGAAACTAGAAAATTATGTTATGGCATTAACAGGTCACACCAGAAATGTGGAAGAATTCAGTGGAACATGCAGAAAAGATTATTGAAGAGTATTATGAAAAGAGGCAGTGGAAGAAGATTATGAAGAAATAGTAGTAAATTTGAGCAGTGCTAGTGGAACTGACACAGCTGAAGAAGGCACAGGAGAGGAAGGAGACACAATTCCATTTGAGCCAATCCCAGGAACATCTTCAATGTGAAATAATTGAAAAAAATTAGAGAATTGGATCGAGTGGGGTTGCAAAAGTGATAAGTAAGTAAGCATTAAAGCGTTTGGAATAAAAGTGATATTCTTGTAAAATATGTAACTCAATATTTCAGATTGCCTCAAATTATAAAACTCCTGCCCCCGTAAAGCAACCACCAAGTCAAGGTTAAGAACAAATTTGGTTACACTGTGCCACAGAAAAGGTATAGCTAGAATGTACTTGATTATGGAATTGTGGTTATTGCAAGTTGTTAATTAATATTATTACATTACAGTCAATTGGAACGGTTGCAATGTGAAATTAGTGAGTATTCCCAAATAGTGTAGAGTAATTTTCAAACACTAGTGACAAATGAAATTCAATCTTACAGATGTGCCATGTAATTATAAATCTGCTGAAATGATAAATGAAATCCTGAAAGCAACCACAAAAGTCTAGTTTGTGTACAAGTTTTGGTCACACTGTGCTACGGAAAAGGTATTGCTTGAATTTACTTGATTATGGGTTTGTGATAATTGCAGGTTGTAAATTAATATTTTTAAATTACAGTCAATTGTTCCTGCCAGTGCTTCAGTCAGTCTGTTTGGTTTGAGAACAGTTGCAATGAGAAAGAAGTGAGTGTGCTTTAATAGTTTTAATGAGTGTGAGATCCTGAGTGAACTCCTGCCTTCTCAATTCAAAGACACTAGTTAAGAGCACCATTTCATTAACATTAATTAACCCCAATGAATTAACAGTTAATCAATTTCCTGTACATTATCCTTGTAATACAATTAATCATTACTGCCAATGCCTCTGAGTTTGTGTTCTGTTTAAGTACGGATGCTAAGTGATATAAATTAATACACTTCAAAGATTTGACATGTGTAAGAAACATACATTACATTAATAAATGTTTCAGATATGCAATAATGGAGTTCAGAACATACATCATTTTATTTAGATGTTTTGTTCAAATGGTAATCAGTTTTAAGTGAAATAAGTAAGTACTTATTTCATGATATTATTTGGCATGATATAGAGTAAAATTTAATGTTTACTACTGATGCGCTATATTACTTTTTGGTTATTAACATATCATTTTAAGTTATTTTTCAATGATTTTCTATTTATGTTTGTAAATTTTATTGGTTTTGTAGGTAAATTTTTTTGGTTACATATTATATTGAATACTGTAATGTGAAGCATAAATTCTTGGGCCAACTTTTCTTCTGGACGTTTTTCATATGTTGCTGGAGTTTGAAGTAATATATAAGTTAAGTAGCAATTTTTTTTATTTAAATGTGATAATCTCCTTTTTTAATTTTTTTGTTTTTCATTGCAAGAACATAATTTTCTAGGAATAATTGTTGATCTTATAACAATAACATGTCTGTTTATTGAATTTATCATGATTGGACAATAGATACTGCATTGATTGTTCTATGTTGCAGGGTTGCTGTGTTTACCAGATTTTTCATTTTCTAAATATGGAATGTTTTATGTATATTATCTTACATATTGTAAATGTCTCCATTATTTTGACTTATGTTTCTGTATGCATGCTAGAAATCGGTCCTCAGTCGTCATCCTGATCGGGAGGATGGGTATGCTATCAATATATGTAAAATTTTTAAGTAGTTTTTTAATTTGTAAAGTCAGCCAAATTTCTTAATGTTGATTTTTAATAATAATATTTTTACAATACAATTGAGGATTAATTCACTTTTTATTCAATTTTTTTATATATATGGTAGCATACTTACTCCTTTGTTTTCCCTGGTTTTCCCCGATCGCTTAAGGTAAATGCCGGGATGTTTTGTAATGTTTGTAAGCCCAGGGGCATTAGGCTTTAAAATTGTTGTAAAAATTCAATAATTTTTGTGAAAATAAATTGCTGTGGACCATCGGTGTTCAAGAAATTTTAATGACTGCTCCTTGCAATTTGTCATTAAAATTGACCACCCATGGTGCATTAGTTTATTCTTTACTGAACCTTCGCATTATATCAAATCATATATCTGATCAATTCAATTTTCATGAAATTTCAAACATTGTCATTTTCATACAGTAGATTTGTTCATTCCTTAGATATGCTTTGATCGTGGTCACGTGTCGATATTACGTGCATAAAACCATTATTATACAAATATTTCTAGTTCAGTAAAGAATAGTTTTATTTCACTTCATTGTGTACTGTTGGAAAATTAAAATTATTTTGAGTCTTGCATTTCATTTCATCTCTATTCTATAAATCCCTGTTTATACCTTTTTTCCTGTTGTATAATAAAATAACCTTCTACTATTTCATTTATTCTTCAGTTTAAATAAGATTTTATTAATTCTGAGAGTTCAAATATTTTTAAATTAATAAGTAATTTAATTAAAAGTATTATATTTAATATTATAATTAATTAATAAAAACAAATTTCATGTATAAATTATAAATTAAATTATTTTACCATATGCCTGTTGCGATTTATAAGTCGTAAAACAATATTAACAAATCATTTCAGCATATCTGGATTTTTGAAGGTCACTACGTACATTTAAGCAAGTCGCGTCGGCGCTTTCGCGTTTTATTTCGATGAGGTTGGCAGTGCCGAAACTCCGCCATCTTGAATTTTTCGGGTCTTTTCTTACGTGGAAACACTTATATAATACAGTCCACTACACCATCCTTAGTGCAATGCGGTCTGTACAGGATGCACATCGCTAAAGTCGACCAATAAGATTTTTGAATCTGTCGATAATTCCCTTTCCTATTTTCTCTGAAAATCCAGATAAAAATCGGCTTTCATTGAAATTATTTACATCTTTACTACTTAAAAGAACTAATTGTTTTGTGCACAACGAATGTCGTCAACGTATAACATCTTCTTTCACAACAATGTGCTTCATGTGGAAGAGCTTTGGGGTTTTCGTTTTTGTTTCGAGAAATAAGTGAGCTTACATGGCATGCTGCAGTTGAATGTAAAGAAAAGATACATTGTGTTACAGAATCACAAAGAGAGTTATGCGCATTTCTTTCTCGAATCCTATTTCAATACGCCGAATAATAAACCCCAACATAAACTGATTATAAATGAACTCTTTTCACCACAGAGTTTAATTATCTCGCCTTTTTCTGAAATGTTTCAACACAAGAACACACACGTCTGGCTCTGTCGTGTAACAATACTATCTTTTATATTCAAAATTCTTTTCATTCCACACCGAACGAAACTCACAGAACTGTGCATCTCTCGTTTCTAGGTATTTTTGATTTCAAAACCACGGAACATATATTAAAAATTTTTGTAACTGCCATCTGTGTTACAGGAATTTTTGTAACTGTTATCTGTGTCTTAAGGATCGTTAAAGAAATGAATAATTATTCAAATACAATATACGAATTATTAAAAAAAGTGTAAATAAGGAATAGTGAACCGATTATTACTATTATTATTATTATTATTATTATTATTATTATTATTATTACTATTATTATTTGTGTACATATGGCTGTTTCACAGGAAGACCTGGTTTTCAAATAACAACGGGCTTATCGCCAACTGTGTTATTTGCTATTTATTTAAGAATCTGAATTTAGAAAGCTCCGGACCATGCGGCAAGTATTTAAAATGACGGACTTGTGCATTAATTTTAAAAGCCTTGTAGGGATATCAAGTTCTTCGAGGTTTTCTTTGACACGTTTTCCTACAAGGCCATTACTGGAGATAATTATTAGGAGAATGAATACTTGGTCCTGTTTGCATTGATTTTTGATTTGACATACCAGATCGCTGTACTTCCTTATGTTTTCCGAGAATGCTTTTTGCAGGTTCCTGTAGGAAGGGACTGCAACATCAATAAGAAAAGTAGCTTTTGGCACCTTGAGAGTTATCACGATATCTGGTCTGTTATGCTCTAGAGTCTTGTGCGTCAAAATTGTGCGATCGAAGTAAATTCTGACCTTTTCATTTTCTAATTTTATTATTATTATTATTATTATTATTATTATTATTATTATTATTATTATGGCCCAGTTATATTCTATCCGGCAGAGATATTAATGCGTGTACAATAATAATAATAACTATTATTATTATTATTATTTATTATTATTTTTATTAATAGAATGGTTGAATGCTTTTGAAAAGGCACATCCTAAATGTGCGAAACGTTAAGCAATAAATAAATTTACATGTCTTATATGAATTATACGTCTTAATTCCTGGTATCATCATGGATTGATCCTATTTGGTCCAATAAATTTAAAAAAATCCATCTTTCTACTATATTATTATTATTATTATTATTATTATTATTATTATTATTATTATTATTATTATTATTGTTGTTGTTGTTGTTGTAGTTATAGTTTCGCACCAATGGAAATCGTAAACAACTTGTCAGAGAAGCACCTTGCGTATTGAAAGCACACGTGTCCATTGGATCTAACTATCATTGCAGCAAGTTGGCTGGGACGAGCCGGCGAGGCCGCGAGCGACCGCGTGCGCGCTGTTGGCGTCTCCGCGGCCGCTCGTCGCCCCGGGCGCCTTCGGCCCCGCGCCGGCCGCGGCCGCCCCGATCCCAATTTCCGCGCGCTCATTCGCGCGGATTAAATGGCAATCCTGTCGGCGCTCGCGTCCCGGCGGCCGGCCGCCCGTAATGGAATAACCATGTTATCTACTTGTCGGAGTGGGTACCGCGCCCGCTCGCCCCCCGGCGGGATTTTGACGGACGGCGGAGACGGCGGCCGAGTAAATAAAAAGCGGCCACGCGCTTATTGTGACGCTGACGCGACATTGTTTGAGCCGCACAATGTGTCTGTCTGCGCGCTCGATGTCGCGCCAGAAGACGCTTCCAGCGGTGGGTTGACGCAGGGTGCTGAGGATCGTGGGGATTGTGATTTAGGCGGTAATGACGAACACACCAAGGAGGAGGAGGGGGGCAGGTTGTGCCACAGGACAGGAGGCGACATCTGGAGAAGTGAAAACCCAGATCCGAAAAGGAGAGGAGAGATAATTAATTATAGTGAGTAATGGCGGATAGGTGAGGACGACGAAGGAATAAGCAAGAGAGAAACTGCAGGATACTAAAGAGAAAAAGGAAAAGCATTTTCAGTAAAATATCGTGATATATGTATTGACAAAACATTCACATGGAAAAGTGCTGTAAGAAAAAAAGGTTAAAAATGTTAAAATGTTAAACCGATATCCATTATTAATTAAGAACTAAAATTAATAAAACGTATCAACGTCTATTTTTAAGTATATTTTAGACCATTACTCACTTTGCTTGTAAGATTTGAGACGGTACAGTTAATAATAAACAAGGCGTGAAGTAATTCAAAATAAATTCCTTCGTTGGACTTCAAATGCATCGTAGTCGCTGTGGATGAACATCCGAAATCTATTGTTTAAATTGTATGTTAATTTAGTTTTGCAATGTAATGTAATGTAAACCTTAAAGCATAAAAATCATTAAATTCATGAATGTATAATTCAAAATCTTGAAAGGCTAATTCAGCCACACAATGATATATTAGATATTTAGAAACAGAAAGGTAGATAACCAAAACTACTGAGAGGGAGGTGGAGATGTCGAGATAAGATACATAGATAAATGGAGATAGAGATTAATATATATATATATATATATATATATATATATATATATAGAGAGAGAGAGAGAGAGAGAGAGAGAAGAATTACGAGGAATAGCTGTAAAATAAAAGGTAACGACCAAAATGAACACAGAAAACTGGAACTTAAAATAGTAAAAAAACAACAACAAAAAGCGCGTAAATCATGTAAAAGAGAGCGAGCAAAAAGACAAATTCGATTGGTGTATAAGCTTGGATTTGCAATGATTCGGAAACAAAGATAAAAATGAAGTACAAAAGAGAGGAATGAGCCGTTACATAAGGGGAAATAGGATGGGAAGGAAAGAGACGTTGACGATGGGCAAACAAAGAGAAAGGGAAGGGTCGAGGGTAATTTGCAAGAGAGGCAGGGGCGAGCCCGACGTACAGAAGCGCGGTAGCCCTAATGCGCAATCATCCATCGCGCGCCTTCCGCCGCTCCCTGCCGAGGCGAGCAGCCACCCTTGTTTCACCACGCACCTGTCCGGAGACCGTGTCGCTCGCGTGAATTCCCTTGTTACCGCCTGGATCCTCGCAGCAATCGCAGTAACGGGCGCTATTGAAGCCGGAGGGGAGAATAGAACGCGCGCCCCATGGTGTCGGGTCACGGAGTAATAGGTCAGTTCAAGAGGCCCCCCTCGTTGCTTTGTGGTGCGACCGGGGTTGGGGTGGGGGGAGAAGGGCGGAGATTAACTCCAAGGAATGGGGGTGGTAAGGCTCAGGAAATGCATGTGTATGCGACGTGCGCGCAGTACATTGTATGGTTAATTTCGAAACTACCAAAGGAATGGTATTAAGTTCAGAGGATTATGTGAAAATTTCATGTTGATACTTTACATAAAATATCTTTACCGGAGATGAGAATACTGAATTAAGAGTCATGAAATCCAATTATGAGCATTACACTTGGGCACGTACGTGGTGTACTAAACGGTTTAATAACTCATTCAAGAGTTATATTAAATCCAAATAAAAAAAATTCAAATAATTAAAAATATTGATATGTAAGACATCAAAATGAATTAGAAAATGGAATTAAGATAGAAAATACAACGTTTATTCAATACATGTTCATACAACACATATTATTTATCAATTCACGCTTAACAAACTTGTTGAGAAAGCTTGAAGCGTTTTCAGAATAAATTAAAAAAATATTGTCTAAATTAAAGTTTCCAGCGTTATTGCGCTCAGACAGAAATTCAGATGCTTAACTCCGAACCGCCTGACGACCCTGGTAGACGCCAGTGGAAACCAGCCGCCGTCACTGCAGACGGTCACGGCGGTGGCCAGGCTCGGGTGACGTGTAAAAACAGTGTTCGCCTAACCGGATTAAATCTCCCTCGGCGAGCCCGGAAAAGGGCGCACTTAAACCAATATTTCATCCGCGTTAGCTCGAGGCCGCGCGACGCCGCCGCTGTGGGGGGAGGGGGTGGGGTGGGGGGTAAGGGGCAGGGGGGTGGGGGTGGGAAGAGAGATGGATGGGGAGTGGAAACGGACACGCACAACGACAGAGAGCGGAGAAGCACGCGGTGGAATGTAGACAGTTGCTTTACAAGAACTACTTTACCAACTATTTCGAGGACGAATAGCTCGGGGAGACCAAGTTGAGTTGGGTTAACGTCATTTGAAAGGTAAGATACTGTGAGCGTATGTGTAAGAGTAGTGAGAAAAAGATGCGCGAACATGAGTGGTAAGGTAAGCCAACCCAGCATACTGCGAATGGGGTAAGGCAAAGAGAATCTGGAAGTAGCCTGGTCACATGGGTTTTATTGAAAAGCATGAACGATGTAAGTTTTGACAAGTAGAGCGGATACAGAGTTGGAGAAATAAGAGTGAGGTGATTTTGGTAAGAACATATGGTGGTGGTGGTGAGATGATTCGAATGTGTCTCTGTGAACTATATGTAATAAAAAGAAAAGTACTCGTGAGTTTCGTGACAGATTTTGTAATTACAAAGTGGCAATGTTTTGGTGCTTTTTTTGGGGGGGGGAGTAATTCTCCTTGGTAGTTTCAAGTTCTTCTGGAAGAATTAATACCGAGTACTCCCTATCCTCATTGTCCAACAATACATCATAACTTTTACAGGATCTGAGCTTGAAATTAATTTGGGAGGTAGAAGAGACCATGATTTCAAAAGGAAGTGGCTCAGGGCATGAGCTGCCGGCACTGCAGTCCCTCTGACCGGGAAGTCCTAGGTTCCAGTCCCAACAGTGTGGTAGGATTTTCGACACTGGCCTGTCAGGTAGGTTGAATTCAATCGCTGTCTTGAGGAGAAATTTAGCGGCCGGCCGTTGCGAATGGTAGTTTTCGTGGCTTCTCCAATGCCAGGCGAATGCTTAAGTAATAAACCAACAAACGGGCCACGCACTGCACACTATCTTACCTTCCTCTTCCTTGTCCTATCCTCACCCCTAACTAACAAACATATTTTCATGCACGGCACTGCCACACATGCCGGGAGACCGGTCGGGAGGTTAGAGCTTGTTTCGGCTGGGGCGGTACCCCGGTTGGTTGAAGAAAACCCCACTAGCCGACAGCAGGTCGGCGCGGGATCTCGCCATCTAGCGGGGGAAGACCACTGCCGCCTCCTGAGGATAAATTATGCACTCACGGGACTCATGACCTGAGCAGTTGACGCGCCCGAAATCACTAACAATCAATCAATCATGATTTGAGTTTGTCATTTTTATCTCGGGACAATTCTGTTCCATTCGGGGACGGACGTGAGGCGAGCACGCGTTTCGGCCGCGCGTGGTGGGATGGGGAGCCACGCGCCTGAGGAGCGCCATGGAGGAGCAGCGGAGAGCGTGGAAACCCTTCCCCTCCGCTCCCCCTCACGCACGGGCGTGCGTCGGAGGGGAAAAAGGCTGGAGAGATTTTCGGGCGATAAGCGCGCGACTTTTTCCCGCCTCACGTGGCGGCGGGAATATCTCGATACGGCACGCACGCCGGGCTTGTCACCGGCGCCGCCCTCGCCAGCGCTGCCTGCGTCCCCGCTTCCGCCTCCTCCTCAGCCTCCCCACTCCCGCTTCCTCTTCTCATGAAAGCGCACCGGCTTTCCGACCCTCTGCGCGGGGAGCTGGGTGATGTCTATGGTGCCGTAAGTAGTTCTGCTCGGCATTTTTGAAAAGGAACAAAGAAATATAGACCCCCATGAATATTAACTTCAATCAACATGTGAATATTCAGAAATTACTTTCTTTCTGACATAATACGTTATTTTTCATTAAACTAATCTTGATAGCTTTTCTGCCTCAAAAATATTTACATTGAATAGGGAAGATTTTCTGTTTTGAATTATCCTCGATCAATAAAACTCGTCTTTCAGAGTTTCATGATTTGTCAAGTTCCCAGTGTTTTCTTTCTATGAAAATTTAAATAATTCCACACTTTAAAAAGATTTAAACAAGAATATTTCCTAAATTTCCGAGTGGTTGCGCAATCTATGAAGATGTACAACTGACAGTAAGCCACATCCTCCAAAAGGCTCTTTCTAATTATAGACTTCAAGAAGAAGCTCCTTCTGAAGTTCGCTTGAAACGCAACGCCCGACTGACTCACCGCCCTAATTTCTCTTCCGCTAGCCCGTCCCTGCTTCTATCGGCCTACAGAAGAAGCCTCCCACCCCTCATCCCCACCGCCCACGTCTGCACTCCGATCCGCCTGATCCACACCACGGATCCTCCTTCACCAGCCGTTTGGCCCGCCCACCCGCTACCACCTTCTTCGCCTCATTCATCCCCCCACCGACCGCACGTCTACCCACTCACGGATTCGCTCCGGCCCCTTCCAACCCCCCCACCAACTTCCCTGGTCGCCCACCAGCCCTCTCACTAGACTATCCACCACTATCATGCCTCCCTTCTCCTGCCCGCCCGACGCGACGGTGGCAGGATTTTCAACACGAGCCAGATAGCTAGGTCGAGTTCTGTCGCTGTCTGGAGGAGAATTCTAGCGGTCGGCTGCTCTGATCGGTAGTTTTCGGTGGTTTCTCCGATTAATACCAGGCGAAAGCCGGAGCAGGATCCTACCAAATGGGCAATGGACCGCGCGCGATTTTTCCTTCTCATTCCTTGTTCTATCCTCACCCCTTACATGCAGTGCACAACGACGTGTGCCCGGAGATCTGTCAGGAGCTTTGACCGTCCCCGGCTGGGGCGGTTCCCTGTTGGTGGGAGATACCTGGTTGAGGAAAAACCCCGCCATCCGACGGTGGGTCGGCGCCGGATCTCGCCATGAAGCTGGGCAAGATCGCCGTCATCTCACGAACAGAAAACATGGTCTACACTTACGGGACTAACGACCTTAGCAATTGACGCGCCCGAAATCACTAGTATCAATCATTCTCCCGCACGCACGCTCGCTGCCATTCCCCGCTGTCCCCCAACCCTACAACCCGACGACCCGTTGCCCCCCTCTCTCCCTGCACACCCCTCAGCCCATCCCCCGCCCACCCTCTGTCCATCCCCACCGTCCTCCCTCCGGCTCACCTGTCCACCGGAGCGTGGGCCCGCCGCGCGCGAATTGGCGCAACAACTACAAAATCCAGCGCCTGTCCGCACGCGTTATCTCCGCCAGTCGGCGCCAAACAGATCAATCACAGAGTCGGTGCTTCCGCGCGGGCGGGCGCGGGCGGACGCGGGCCGGCGCGGGCGGGCGCGGGCGGGCGCGGGCGGGCGCCGGCGGGCGCGGGCGGGCGCGGGCGGCGTGCGCCGCCAATCGATTTAAGGGCCAGTGGACCGGAGGAGAGTTGGCGAAGATCCTCCATCCGCGCACCGCCTCCGGCCGGGTAACTCGCCCAACTTCGCGCTCGCGAGTTGCGCAAAGAGTTAGGCGGGGGCCTCCCGCGCGTCGCCACGTGGCCTCGGCCCTCCGGACGGCGCCACTCTCGCCTCCGGCTGTGTCGGTGGCTGATGGAGAGCGTGATCGGCCTCGGGCACCCGTTGCCACTGCAGGGTCTCTGCCCGAGGGAGCAGACGGTCGTGGATTCTCGACACTAGCTACGTCGAATTCAGCCGCTGACTGGAGAACTTGTGTTGCGCTGACCGGTAGCTTTACGACGCCTCTCCGATCATCAGATGGATACAGGAGGAGTACCCTCACAAACGGACTTCGAGCCACTTTCTCATTATTGTTCCCTCCTGTCCCCATTTACACAGACACACACATACTTCTCGACTTACTGGTACTCACATCGGCCAGTTGGGAGATTGGAGTTTTTCCCGGTTGTGACGGTACCCCACTAGCGTAAATACGAGAGAGAAATCCCTCCTAAAACTCGTCCTGTAAGTCGGCGCTGAATCTTACGTTCTAGCGGGATAGTGTGTTTCCAAACTGTTTCTATTTGCCAATTTACCCATCCAGTTTGATTAATAAGAGCACTGACCTGTTAATTCCCGAATTAGCCACATTCCGACATTAACTTATAATACAGTTCTTATTGCTTTCTATAGACGTATGTAATTCCATGAATATGTTTGTGGAACGTTCAGAAAATGTTTGGTTTTTAAGGATTTGTAACATCTCAGTTTTGGATACGAAATGAGGGTTTTCGTTGTTGTCCAGGTCCCTTCAATTTATTCTAACCGCATGTTGAAGGAGAACTGCGCGAAGGGATGTTATTTCACTTGTGTTACTACGTCGAGGATGATAGAGGTAAGACGTTCGAGAATCATGCGTTCGTTTTATGCAGTTGGATATTGAGATCCTGACGATGTACACTTCGGCGGTCATTTGTCATCAACAAATGTTTCTATATAACAGCCCTTGTGTGAATGGCCCACGTTCTAATTTACAGAGAGTATTCAAATTAATTGGCGTTAACTTACTTATTGATTACGTAAGAGGTGACTGCAGGAGAGAAGCTCCTATTTGTAAAAATTATTGTAACCACGCGAGAGGCCTATTATCTAAAGGCAAGATTCGTTCACTTTGCTCCATTATGGGAATGACAAGGACATTGTTAAAACGTAAGCTTTTTCTCCCAAACAATCACTATCAATTAAGTCAGATGATCAAGTGTAATTCTCATCATGTCAAAGGAGTCATCAAGAGACTTTAACTTTATGTTCAAAAGCTGCGTGAAAGTTTTTCGTATACTATTTACGAATGGTACGTGTCTTAACACGAATCAGATTTTGCATGTGGTACAAGTCCCCTGTGTCTAAGGAAAGTGCCATCGTCGCTGCCGACCTCCCTAACCCCTCACCACGGCTGCTGTGGACAGCGCATTTTTGCACGTGCGGAGGAGTTTCAGGTTTGTCAAATTTAATGAGAAAAGTTACCGCGCCGCCGCCCCCGCCGGGAGTGGGAGGTAATTCCCTCCCCATCCTCCCTCCCTCCCTCCCTCCTTCGCCCCCGGCCACATCACGACACCTGTGCGAACTTCAAGGCCGCGTCGCTCACGGAAGTCATTCGTGGCACTTCATGAGCACGTAAAAGGAGGACCAAATACGCGATATCCACCCCTCCTCCCTTCAAACTGTCATGGTGATCCTTCCAATATTTAACTCGCGTAATAATTGCTCAGTTACATTCGATTTCGGCGATTCGAGCCGGTTTGAACAAATCCTCCGGATGACTTTCTTTGGAAGGGAAGCGAAGTCTTTGGTCCGATGTCACAAGTTTGCGGACATTACGGTGAACGGACGCCTATACGCTAAATTCTATAGATTATATCATTTATCTACTTAGAAATACCTCCGTTCGCAACATGCTCCTGTGCTATGGACGTCTAGAAAAGAGCGGCTGATCGTTTATTATGTCCGAGAGGAAAAGGATAAGACTAAAAATCCTTAGTACAGAATATAACATTAATTTGTTCTCTTAATATCTCTTTTCTCACTCAATGACTGATTGCTACGTCATTCGAAAGTTTTACAAGGATATAATCTCTTAAAATTATTCAGAAAATTGAGCTAGAAATGCAATGAGCCAATTTAAACTTACAATTATGATTCCTTCGTTTACTTCAGCGATCTGGCTAAATGCCTCAATATGAGGGATATTTTTAAGTAACATAAGTAAAATGCAAAATATTAGGTTATGGAAAAATAATTGTGCCTTATACAAAATATATAATGCGGTTATTTCTCTTTCTTAAACACTATTCGTCTATACTCCAATAAACAATCAAATTAACTCGCTAAGGAAACCCAGCAAATCCGTAATTTAACCCGTGAACCACGTTCCATGATCAATCAGCTGTATTGTTTGATCTCATTGTCTACAAATGAACGTATGAATGCAGCTCATAAACGAATTATCTGGGCAAACAGCCAAAATTACGGGGATTTATTGGCAGGCGAAGCTTTGGTCACGGTCAGTTCATAATATCTTCCCCAAATCGGTTTAATTTTCATTTCGAAATAATATGCTTCGCTGATCATGAATCTCGTCTATTCACATATTTGCGCATCTTCCAACTCTCGCGTCAAACCGTGCCATTTCGTCAATACTTCGATGATGGAATCTATATTCTAATCAGTGCGTGATTAAACGTCCTATATGAGGCTAGAAGCGTGAAGAGCATTTCCTACACATTTACATTGACTACTAGTTCTGTTTTCCAAATTCGATTTTTGTTGATGTACATATTGCACAGCTACTTAGAAAATAATTTAAGAACTTCATATAATATGTATTTTGAATGATAAAGCAAAATCTCGATATTTTCTAAATTATAATTAGTGAACGCCTATGTTTGTGAAAATATCGTACTACAAATCATACTTTCCTTATTTTAATATACATTAAAATGAATAAAATACATTCCTTAACTATTGTAATGGAATCGTGCAAATATTCATTTTGGAACTCCATATTGGAGCCGAACTTTGAACGTTTCAAACAACCTGTGCTCCGGGGGAGGGAGGGTCTACCTAAAATGTAATGGAAACGAAACTCACGAAAATGTTTCATTTTATAGATAACATTAGAAACATAACTCTTATATCTTTTGTCACGAAATTTGTCAATGCATTATTTTCATTATGATTTTCTACGGGAATTCGTTGTTTCCTAGTGTCGGTCCCGCGAGACCAGGAGAAAATTCATTCACTATATATTCCAATTTTTTTGAATCACGGAAATTTATCACTGTATCTTTATATTTAAAACTCAAAGGTTTAGTACCTTAGTAAATATAAAACATTGCAACTACATTTTCAGAAATGTGTTAAACTTTGTGTTGACAGTAAACAGTGATAGTGTTGTTCCAGATTTCGTAAATCTCCCTCATTTCATTTGTATTAGAGAATGAGTACTGAATGACTTAAAACAATATTTTCGATGCGAGGTCGATTTTTCATGGAGAGCGCATATTCTACTTTTCTGTTGCCACTATTCTACACATCTTCCTTTTGGGCATCGTAATCGCAAGGGTTCAGGTAATTAGGATAACTTCTAACCTTTTGCAACATGGAAATCCGTCCCCCCATTAGGATACCCTCGTCCTTGATTGATTGATTGATTTTTCGTGTTTTCGGGCGCGTCAACGGCTTCAGTCATTGGTCCCGTTAGTGTAGTGCATGTCTTTTTCTCGGGAGACGACGGTGATCTTTCCCCGCCTGATGGCGAGATCCGGCACCGACCTACCGTCGGCTAGTGGGGTTCCCCCTAACCAGGACTCTCCCACCAGCGGGGCACCGCCCCAGTCGGGACAAGCTCTAAGCTCCCGACCGGTCTCCCGGAATATGTGGTAGTGTAGTGCATGTTAGTGTGAGTGTGTAAGAGGAGAGGATAGGACAAGGAAGGGGAAGGGCAGATCGCGCGCGGCCCGTGGCCCGTTTGTTAGGGTACTGCTTCGGCATTCGCCTGGCGTTGATCGGAGAAACCACGGAAAACTACCGATCAGAGCAGCCGGCCACTAGAATTCTCCTCCAGACAGCGACTGAATTCGACCTAGCTGAAAAGCTAGTGTCGAAAATCCTGCCCCCATCAAGACTCGAACGCAGGACCTCCCGGACAGAAGCGCTGCAGTGACATCAGTTGATGCACTGAGCTACCGCTACCGGTCCCTCGCCCTTGAATCATGGAAATTGGACCGCGTCATTCGAACTCGCTCCAGTCGTGGGCGGTGGGCCGCGCGTGTGATCGTTTCCCCGGCGCCGCCCCGTGTTCTCACGCGTCGTCAAATGAGCATCGACGCGTGACGTGCGTGCGCCCGCGTGCGCGCCGAGGAAGCGGCCCGCGCCGCAGCCGCGTGCCGGAAGCGGCGAGCCGCGCCCGCCGCGTGACCACGCAACGTCACGCGTGCCCCGGCGCACGCCGCTTTGAGCCGCCACGGCCGTGAGAGGCATGTGAATGGGACGAGCGGCGCGGGCCGGATGTCGGAGATGAGACGCCGATGAGCGGCGTTTGTTCAGCGAACGTGGCCACGCAGCGGCTGTTTCCGACCGTGGAGGAACCGAGTTTGGCGATTCGGTTGATCGCGGTTTTGATCCGTGACTGGTCATGGGTGTCTGTGGCATGTTAAGTGTTGGTGGGGGCGTGGGGCAGGAAGGAAGTGTGCACCGCCGTGGATTTTCAATCGAAACCGACAATTTTCATGTTGATTTATATAATTTAACAACACCCATTTCAATTCAATCGCTGACGCATTTATCCAAGTCGCTGAAGTAAACGAAGAAATCATATAGTAACTTTAAATGGAATCATATACTTTCTAGGTCAATATTCTGAATATATATATATAAATAAGGGCATGTAACTTCCTAAAACTTTTCGAATGACTTGACAATCAGAGTGTAGGCTTTTAAGACAAATTAATGGTATGATTTGCCCAGCGGTATTTATAGAATCGAATCCATTTACTGTCGATCTGTTTAGTACAGTTCATGCCTTATTTTACGTAGGGAGGCACATGTCATCAGGCCTGTTCTTCCGCCGGACCACGTAAATTTCATTATGTTCCCTTTCGCCGCCCACGCAGTGCACAAAAAAGGTGAAGTTATGACGAAGCTATTCATGTATTTAATAATATACTGTGGAAATAAACATAGAAATCGACGGTGGCCACGGAGACGCTGTCGACGGCTGCGGTTAAAACAGGAAGGTTAGATGTACCGTGTTTGCGCTGCTCCTCTTCGCTAGATATGAAAATGCAGCTTCGCGGGAGTTCTATATCGACCCGCCAGATTGGAAACATCTTCATTACATTCTTTGATTTTTGGCTTAATAAGGTACGGCCGAGTCTTTTTGAAATCGGTTTTTGCAGAGAGAAACACATGCTGTAATTTTACAATCTGAATGTTACTGGCATAGTTATCATATGATATTATGAAAGTGTCTAGTAAAAAAATATAATAAAACTACTAAATATACTTCAAAACTTTGTGACATATGTGTCTTTCTCCTGCCCCCTCAGAGACGCCAGTGAGTAGAGTCGTTTGATGATGTCCCCATAATTTAAGGATTCAAAATTCGGTTAGCAAAATGTGTTCGTTGGTGATGTTGAATGTTCTTGAATGATGAGTAGTCAATGGGTGCTTTAATCTTTCCATTCTGGTGCAATATACAAAACAACTAGAATTACACTGTAGGGAAACGGAAAGAATACCTGACAGAGGTTTAGAAAATATGAGAAAAATAACACCTGGTCCGAAGCTTCCTTTTTTCGACTTTTCATCTTACATTACATTTTTTACGCTAGGGAATACTTTGCTTTATTAAATAAACATTATAGTCTCCACTGCATCTCTTGGACTGCCAGAACATTTGATTCATAGTGGGTAATGCTGTGCTGCACAAAATACTGAAAGATGCCGTCTGAATTCTTTTTTTTCCGCAGTACTTGAGGACGAAAATTAAATTGCTAAATAGTATAAGCTCTCCATATACAATTCGTAGTTCGGTAAGTTCTGACTCTAAATCGTAGTGCTGGCAACTTTGAAGTTCATTGGAAGTGCAAACCACGCACCAATATCAGTCGTAAACATCGATAGCTACAAGATTAACATCTGGTGACATTTACACATACATTTACTTGAACTGCAATTGGGTATGACCCGGTAGCAGTTAAAGAAAAATAATTACAATAATAATAACAATATTAATATGAATAATAATAATAATAATAATAATAATAATAATAATAATAATAATAATAATACATTAGTACAGTACAAGCCGAACATGCAATAATCATACTATCACTAAATAAAGTTTATAAAATCACTTAAAATTTAAAAACATAAATTGGAAAATTGTCTTTTTTTAATTCATTGATCGTGTTCACTACACTTAACTGCACGGACTTTTTTTTGCATTACTTCATTACATTCACTTTACCGAAACATCGTGTGGCAAATTGCTAAAAAACACGTATCAGAGGCAGTCAGTGGAGGCCACAACGATGGCTAACCAAATTGCGACGACACATATATTTCACACTACACTACACTGTTTTTGCTTTGAATTACTTCATTACATTCAGTTTACCGAAACATCGCGTGGCAAATTGCTAAAAAAAACACGTATCAGAGGCAGTCAGTGGAGGCCACAACGATGGCTAACGAAATTGCGACCACACATCTATTTCCATTCCTGCACCTGCCAAAGCGACCTTTCACTCTTCCTTGGCCATTGGCGCGGGAGACGCATGGGCAGCCCCGCCCACCTGCTCTTCCCGCGAGGTTTTAACGGCGCCACGCCGAGTGGCCGAAGGGGTGGCCCGTCGCTGTGAATCACCGCGAAGGGAGCGAGCACGGCAGGGCAGGACAGGACACGGCAGGACGCCCTGTCGGCTCTCTTGCTCGCACCGCACGGTGGTTTCAAGTAAGCAAACAAAGCGGGCAAAACGCTTTTTCTCAACGTGTGCTAATTTAAATGGTACAAGTGCACAAGAAAAGAAAAATTGACGGTGCTTCATGTTCGGTACCGTATCTCATTTTTTTTGTATTTTCAATATTGTAGCCCCGCAAACAGGACGAATTTTGAAGACGTCAAGCCATTGTTAAATAATCCGATTCTATGAACGCATTCTATGAACTCATTGTTATCGTAAAATAAATACATTTTTTCTCGTTGTCAAGACCGATTAACATTACATTTTCATTGATTTCATACAATGTTATGGTAAAACGTTTGTAAGTCACGCCCGGCAAGAGAAACGTCCTTACTTCTTTTCCTACAAAAATATTCATGAGTATTTTAAGAAACACAAGACAAAAATACTAGAAATACATTAGTGATGGTTTTACCTCTAAATTGTTGTAGCTAAGTGACCTCTTATTGATTTTTAATGTGTATCTAAATGACAATATTAAGATTGGACAGATCGCACGAAATTAGTGGCCTTGGACGGCAGTGCTTCGGCATCTTCCTGGAATTTACTCAGCACTTTTGCTAGGTTCAAAAACCCGCCTCCACTGAGACTCGAACGTGTGACCAGCCGATGCGCTGAGCCAAGTATGCTTAAATGCACAAAGTGGGTCCACACAACTCCCGTTTCATGCACTTTTCGCTAGACTGCGCCGATCGCGCCCGAGCGCCCCCCCCCCGTTCCAACGAGCTGTCTCGACGGTAGCACGCCACGCCGCCGCCCCCGAGAGGCCATGTGACATGGGTATTTGTCCGATTTCCCCTCAATCCGCGCCACAGTGCGGGGGCGCCGCCGCCATCGGCGTTAAACGGTATTTATAGCGGCGGTGACAGAATTACAGGCGACGGCCGCGGCCGGGCAGCGCGAGGGCGCTTGGAAAAGGGGCGCGCGGAAGGGCCTTTGTCCGGCGCTGAAGCGGCCGACAGCTCCGCGGCCTCCGACCCGCGGGGCGGGGGCGGGGCGGGGGCGGAGCGGGGGCGGGGCGGTTGCGGGGCGGGGACGTGGCGGGGGCGGGGCGGTGGAGGGGCGGGGCATGGGCGGGAGGTCCATCGAAGTGCAGTCGCTGGGGAAAACTGCTGTCGGAATCAAATTACGAGCATCAGATCAAAACGGTTTAACTTCAGGCAAAATATAATAAGTTTTGAAATGATCAAGTCACAGGTTTTCATATTTTGCGACGTGAAATTTTATATTATATTTTATGCCAATTAACTGAATATTCTTTGATTCCGTATATGTTTGGTGTACGTTCATAACCTTAAAATAGGTTAAGAATTTCATTAAACTAAATTGTAAAAAATTGTAAAGTTAATATATTTTGGTCTATTGCTTCACAAACATGATTGTAGGTGAAAGTAATATGCAATCATTCCGTAAGAATGGCATGGTTCTCCAAAAGCTCAATTTTATACGGATACGAAACTGTTATTATTTCCTTCAGTATTTTAATGGCAATCTTAGAACCTTTTGAAGAGTATTAAGGATTTCCACTTATTTTCATTTGGCCAGGTTTTACTCACGATGTGAATATTGATTAAGAGGTGGTTTGGCAATAAGCATTATTAGAAGACTGAAGTGGAATAAGGCGGATACTACTTCATATGACTGTACAACCAACGTTTACTAAACAATAGCGATTTTTTTAAATGTGAAGACATTCATCATGCTGGTATTAGAGCGGGCAATGCCATTAAAACAATGCTACACTACAAATCTTAATTCATTTAAAATTAGAATCTCGTAATTTAGTTAATTCTAATATACATTAACTAACTTACAAATCTTCTATTTGAATATTAATATATAAATGCCAGAATATTATGCCTTGAATGCCTACGTACAGTCCTCTGAATTCTTGCTACTTCCAACATTTCACATTACGAGCTCTTTAAGGATTCGGAAAAGGAGAGACAAAAGGAAAAGAAGACCGGCGTCATTATTTGAGGTTTCCCTCGCTACCCTGTTGTTTCGTTTTCTTGCACTTCGACATTTTAATCGTTTTCTCCCCTCGGTTCCGTCGTGAAAAATTAGAATTTAATGGGAAAGTATTTACACGGAATTGAGGCCTTCACTGAATATATTTATGTACGAGGAGAGCTGTATTAAATTTCACTTTAAGCGGTTTTTCTTAATGGGACGCATTCTACGACGGCGAAGAGAAGCTCAGCGTGGTTGAAAACACTCGCTACGGACGCTCCACGATCGTCGCGTTGTTGAACCATCTGCCTCATCTTTTGATTGTTGCTGGTGGAGTAAAGAGACGAGACACTGCATTGAAACCTCACTATGGGAATCCGCAAAGGAAAAATTTCGATACACGTAAAACCTCGACTTACCGAAGTGAAGGCCTCAATTCCGTGTAAATACATTACCCATTAAATTCTAATTTTTCACGACAAAACCGGGGGAAGATAAAGATTAAAATGTCGAAGTACAAGGGTAGCTAGAGAAACCTTGAATAATGACGGCGATCTTCTTTTTCTCTTGTCTCTCCTTTTTTGAACCCTTAAAGATCTCGTAAAGTGAAATATTGGAAGTAGCAAGAATTCAGAGTACAATATTCGGCGTACATAGGCATTCAAGGCACAATATTCTGGCATTTATATATTAATATTCACAATAGAAGATTTGTAAGTTAATTTCCCTAACATGTTTATGGAAGTTGGAGGAAACAAAAGCACTTCGAGATATCGCGGAATACGAGTTCTAGCGAGGTTTGCGTTAAATTTTATTTTATTTACAGGAAGGAGGGGGGAACCAATCGGGAGCTTCGTTAGGACTTACATTTTTAGTATTGGAGCTCCCGATTGGATGACAATGCCCCCCCCCCTTCCTTCCAATTCGTGTCCTTGAAGTGCAGCTATGTTTAATTCGGAGTATAAGGAAGTCAAAGCTGAGAGTTAATATTGCGTTCATTTGCTATTCGAAAGTTCACAGTCGACAATAAACAGTAAAACTCAGTTTTAAACGTGTTAAAAAGGGGTCTGACCGATTCAATTGCGCGTAAATTCGAATGATTAGGAAAAAGCCAGGAATTAAGTAAAAAAGATGTCAAAATAAATAAACAAATAACGTAATTAAAGAACGTACGGTTCTTTAAGTGGAATGAGAAAAAGAATAATGATCAAGGTAATGACGGAAACAAATCTGGTCAGAAACTCGGGTCCCGAAACATCACAAAAAATTCACAAGCATCCGAACGAGAGAATCTCGCCGCGTTGGCGATCAACAGTGGATCCCACGCCTTCCTCGTCCGCGTTCCTCAGCCGCATGCAAAGTTGAGCGAGTCATAACACGTGCAGGCACCTCCCTTCCCCCAGGCGCAATATTCCTCCCCGGAAACAAATTTCCTAAACCGTCCGATTCGCGCTGGCTGCGGGAGCATGCGTGAGGAGAGGGGGTGAGGAGTGAGCGCGGTGCGGTGGGCGGGTGACCGAGAGTCGGTGAGCTGCAGGAGGCTGGGCGGGGGGGGGGGGGGCGGGGGAGGGGTTGGGGGCGGGGGTGGGGGGCGGGAGGGGGGGGGGGGGAGGGGGGGGGGCCTGGCGGGCGAGCGAGAGTGAGCGGGAGGGCTGGAGGGAGAGAGGAGTGGGTGGGCGGCCGAGATGGGTGGATGGGCTGGCGGGCGAGCGAGAGTGAGCGGGAGAGCTGGAGGGACAGAGAGTGGGTGGGCGGCCGAGCGAGAGTGAGCGGGAGGGCTGGAGGGAGATAGTGAGTGGGGGGGCGGTCGAGATGGGTGGATGGGCTGGCGAGCGAGCGAGAGGGAGTGAGAGGGCTGGAGGGAGAGAGAGGGGACGGACGGCCGAGATGGGTGGATCGGCTGGCGGGCGAGGGCGCAAACGCCCGCTCCACGTGCCGCCACGGGGCGGCGAAGGAGCGTCGTAAAGCAAAGGAAATTATCAGCTGCGCCGGCGGGGGCCGCGGGGCCGCAACGTGCAGGCGACAACGGAGGGACTGGCCGAGGGAACGGACGCTTCGATGGGATATGAAATGTGATCAATGGCTGGAGCACAGATACACAAGATGTGGGCAGGAGCAAATATGCAATAAGGCATTGTCACTGTATTTAAACAAATAAATGTAATACGTCGGAATATAAAATGACTGAATCAATGTGCCAGTAAATATTGAAAGAGAAGTATGGTGGACGATAGTGTATTGAGGCGTGTAAAGAGCGGAATTCTTGAAATGAGGGAAGAATTGAAGTGAGAAAAATGAGCAATTTATTGCATTTTTGGCACTCGGAAACGTTATCAGATCATTATCTTACACGATATATGGTGGCCATATCTACGCCAAAATCGTGTATAGTGCGTGAAATGAAGCAGTTAATGACGTAAAAATGATGGATTAACCCTCGTTAAGTCTGCCATGTTTGGATGTGGAACCAATTTACAGACGTGTACAAGTGAGTTGACAGATTTACTAAGAGTTTCTCTCGTGGGCGGTGAAAAAGAGCGAGAGCAGGCGAGGGCGGGCGAGATGTGATGGGCACTTCTCCACGATCAGAGGGAGGACACATGATAAAGGTGATGATTGACAAAAAAGGTGAATTAATGAAGAAGGCTGACCTACGTATGTGGAGCGTGGAGGAAGAACAGATGAGGTCGGACGAGAGGTTCACACGTGCGTGAGAGTAGTGAGAGCGCTGGTGGCGGTGATAGAAGCAGAGGTGGAGGCATGGTGTGTGCTACGGCGTGAGTAGAAGCGAGGACGGAGGCACGGGCGGAACCGTTGCAGAAGCATGAGTGAAGTCGGGGGAGTGGCTTAGGTGAAACAGGTACGGCGAAGGAGGCAAACGCTTATTCGGGATTGCGAGTCCAGGGCGGAGACGGGAGGAGGACGAGGACGGGGGCGCAGGTGGAGGCGGCGAGGGGGGATGGGCGAGGTGTGCAGGCGGAAGCTGCGGCAGGTGAGGCCGGGAGGGGCGAAAAGAAGGCAGGGCCGGTGCGGGGCGGGCGGGGGCGTGGCCCGGAGGGCGCGGTGTGTTCGGCGTGAGGCCCGGGGCGCTATTCCGGCGCCTCTCGGCATGCCCCGCACGGTCGCGGCCATTGAGCGCCGCCCTTTGTCCCTGTGAGGGTCACGCACCTGGGACGGCGCGTCCACCTCGTCGCCCCGCGCCCCGCCCCGCGCCCCGCCCCGTGCCACGCACCCCGCCACGTGCCCCGCCCCGCGCCCCTCCCCGCGCCCCGCCAACGCGCCACGCCCCGCGCACGCCGCGCCCTGCACAGTGCCCCGACAGCGTTCCACTTACGCCGTGTTCTCGTTTAGAGTGCTCTCTAGAAGAACAATTCATTATTTAGTGCCTATGGTTGCGACAACTTCTAGGAATCTTACTCCATAAAAGCGTGGTGCATGTTTTATTCATTTTTTTATTTAATAGGTAATTATTACTCAGAAAAAATAGATAACTTTATACGATGTGACTAGGCCGAAGACCTTTAAGCCATTACAATACCCACATTCTAACGTGTTCTAACATTTCGAATTGTGGTATTCACCCCCAATGGTCTCTCCATCGCATCGAAGCCGCGGAAAAGAGACCATAAGGTACGTCGAGGAACCTGTCGTTAGAAGCCGAGTACATGCTAATCTATCAGACTTTTTAAAACTATTTACTTACTTCCTGGCGCGGACGTCACGCATTCTCCTTCCAGGGTTTGGCCTCCTCAGCAGTGGAGCATGTTATATCCTGGGAGGAAGCGGTGACCCTTCCTCGTGACCCTTCCTCGTGAGAGAATTTTCTCATTCAGATCAGTGGCGACCGGTGCGGTGCGAATTAGGACGGGCGGCATGTCTGTCCAAACTATCACATAGATTTTACCTCTTCAAAATAGTTCTTGAACGAGAAAAACTGCGACATGTAGAAAACAATCGATGTGCACGTATCTGCATTTTAGTCCTTGTCTAAGACAACTCTTACGTTTTTAATGGAAGATACAATTCTGTTAATGCGAATAGAAGAAAATTTTGAAAACGAATTTCCAGCAAACGAAACGAATTTATGAAATCAGATGAAAGAGTAGTTAATAGGGACAGACTCTGCCGAACAAAATCATAGTAGGAGCATGCTGCTCCCACCAAACTCTCAGCATCCCCACTCCATCTCAAACTCCCATTGCCTCGCATGCAACAGCTACAGTCGGACTCCTTACAGCCCATGATGCTACCCATTCCAAAAACATTTATCTTTCGCATAATCGTGAACTTAAAAACTAAATTAGTCCTCGAAATTGCGCTGTTGGAATGCATAAATTAAACGAGTCGATTTATTGCAAGTTTAATACTTTTGACCCCTTTCCTTTCCCGCCCTAGAGCCCTTACGTGCAGTCGCCACTGATTCATATTCCATCTCCCATCGGGGACCGCCCCAAGCAGGACATGCTGTAAGCTCCTGACTGGTCACAGTCAAATATGGTACTGTAGTGATTGTGTAAGGAAAGAGGAGCAAAGAGAGATCGCTCCAGATCCGAGGCCAATATGTTAAGCTCTGGTACTCGTCAGGTATTGATCGGAGAATCCAGGCAAAATTGCCAATCAGGGCCGCTGGTCACTGGAATTCTCCTCCAGACAGCGGTTGAATTCGATCAAGTTATCTAGGTAGTGTTGTCCATCCGCCACCATCAAGACACGATTGATTGATTTTGATTTCGGGCGCGGCTATGGTCGTTAGTCCCGTAAGTGTGGTGCGTGTTTTTGCTCGGGAGGTGCCCGAAGACTTCCAGCGCTGGATGGTCAGAACCGGCGCCGGCCTACCGTCGGCTAACGTGGTTTTCCGCAAGCAGGTATCTCCCACTAGAGGGGCACCGCCTCAGCCGGGACACGTTTAAGTCCCCGACCGGTCTTACGGCATGTGTGGTAGTGTAGTGCATGTTAGTTTAGGTGTGTGTGTAAGGGGTAAGGATAGGACAAGAAAGAGGAGGGAAATATTGCGCACGGTCCGTGGCCCGTTTGTTAGGGTACTGCTCTGGCATTCACCTGGTGTTGATCGGAGAAACCACGGAAAACTACCGATCAGAGCAGCCGGCCGCTAGAATTCTCCTCCAGGCAGCGACTGAATTCGATCTAGCTGAAAAGGTAGTGTCGAAAATCCTGCCGCCGTCAGGACTCGAACCTAGGACCTTCTGATCAGAGGCGCTGCAGTGACAACAGTTGATGCACTGAGCTCTGAACTTCCGGTCATGACGCGAATTTCTGCTGGGCCAGTGGCGCTGCAGGGGAGCTGTAAATGCTGTCTCTGAATCATTCCAGGTCCGTCTAGACACGGGAGCGAATGCTATCGGAGAGTCCAGCACGATAGTTTTGTACACCTGAAAACCACGTTGGAATTCATCTCCACTAATGTCGAAATTGTGGTGGATACAGATTTTCTAGGGATTAGACCTACTTACTTACACCGCATTACCCCATCATCATTGCTATTTTATCATCACTAATATCAACTAAATAAAACTCAACATCTGATAACCTTAAAACGATAATGAATGTAAAAAGAAAAGAGACATACATAACATCGTTAATGAAATATGGAAGAGAATAATATGGGAGTTGAAATTGCATGTCGGTCTGACAGTTTCATTAACAATTGTTCACAGCGTATATTGTAAAGTCGCAGATATTGCGCGCTGTTGTGACGTAACATTTACCAGTCATGTAAGAATCTCTTATAACAAGTGACCGGTAGCGGTAGCTCAGTGCATCAACTGATGTAATTGCAGCGCTTCTGTCCGGGAGGTCCTAGGTTCGAGTCCTGATGACGGCAGGATTTTCGATACTAGCTTTTCAGCTAAGTCGAATTCAGTCGCTGCCTGGAGGAGAATTCTAGTTGCCGGCTGCTCTGCACGGTAGTTTTTCGTGGTTTCTCCGATCAACACCAGGCGAATGCCGGAGCAGTACCCTACCAAACGGGCCACGGACCGCGCACGATCTTTCCTTCCTCTTCCTTGTCCTATCCTCTCCCCTTACACTTACACTAACATGCACTACACTACCACATATTCCGTGAGACCGGTCGGGAGCTTAGAGCTTGTCCCGGCTGGGGCGGTGCCCTGCTGGTGGGAGAGTCCTGGTTAGGGGGAAACCCCACTAGCCGACGGTAGGTCGGTGCCGGATCTCGCCATCCAGCGGGGGAAGATCACCGCCATCTCCCGAGAAAAAATATGCACTACACTAACGGGACTAATGACCGAAGCAGTTGACGTGCCCGGAAACACGAAAAAATCAATCAATTATAACAAGTGCATTCCAGAATACTATATATTCGAGGGTATCTTCGTATCTCTGGGTTATTCTGCGAAGTTCCACCCACCGATGTCGTACACGGGCACTGTGCTCGCTCTCGCACCCTCGGCCACCGTCGCCGCCACCTTCGCGTCCCTCCTGCCTCCGCCCTGGCCCTTACGCCGGCGCCCTCGAACGCACAATAGCATTTTATCCGGTTTGTATGTAAATGCGATCGTTCGTTCGCCTGCGCCGTCGCCGCCGCCGCCGCCGGACGACAAAAGGTCGATACAAGAGCGCGGCGCCCGGGACGTTAAGTGCTCGGTTTACGCGAAGGGGGTGGGGGTGGGGGTGGGGGCGCGGGAAGGAGCGTTGGCGCTTGGCAGCCGCGTACGACGGCGCGGAGACGAGGGTGGCGACGCGACGCGGGGGAAGTGATGGCGGCGGGGCACTCGTGGTTTAATTGCTGGAGGAAGGTTACTTTTCTCCACTTCTCCTTCTTGTCTTCTCCTCTTTCTTCCTCCTCATGCCCTCTCATTTTACTCTTTTTTTTTTTAGAATCATTTTTCGCCATCCAGCTGGGGAAGACCACAGCCATCTCCCGAGAAACAAACATGCACTACACTAACGGGACTAATGATCAAAGCAGTTGACGCGCCCGGAAACACGAATAAATCAAACCAAACGAATCATTTTTCTCTTCTCCATTTTATTGTACTTCTTCCTCGGATCTACTGGTCGTCCTTCTGCTCCCACTCCTCTTTCTTCTTCTTTCCTCTCTTTGTTTCCCTTCATATCTTGGCTTCCGTGATGGCATTGATTAGTTGTCACTTCAATAACATCGAGGGTGATTGATGATGAAAATGATGATATATATTTCAGCCTGGGGTATATTACTACTAATCATTTGGTAGTAAACATTCGCTCAAAGAGTTTTCAAAATCTCATCATTCGATTTTCTTATCCAATTTGTTTTACGAGGAAATTTTTTAGGCACGTAGCCTTAAAAGCAGGAATATTTTAAAGTGAAAAACATTCTGCTCTATTGTTCCGGGTTTGTTCTGTGTGAGGAAGAAGTCGGGTCTGCCGAGATTCGGTGCTCCATCCGCCGACTTCGAAATAAGGTAACTGGAGAGGGGAAGACATCCCTGAAATCAGACTAGGGGCGCGGCCGCGTTCCACCTGCAGGTGCCACGCACTGCAATAATCTACAGGGCAGAACGAGTGGCGGCCAGGGATGTTATTGGGAAGAAGGGAGGCGGTTTCGGTCGGCAGCGCGTAACTCGTGGCTTGAGCACAGATCCAGTAAGTGGATGCAGGGCCACCCCTGAGCGAGGGGAGTGGTCAGTTCGGAGGTTGCAAGATACCCGCGCCGTACATCACCTATCTATATAGTTTTCTCAGAACGCCCCAGGTTATTTGCGGCGGAATCGGGCTCTTATTTACTTCCGAGTTCCAACATATAGATATGTAGTATATAAGAACTCACATTGACTGAAATGAGTCATTGATTATTTCCTGTTCCCCAGCGCGCCAAGTGCGGCGGTCATTAGTCCCGTTAGTGTAGTGCACATTTATCTCATGGGAGGTGGCGATAGCAATGCTCTCCCCCCTCCGATGGCGATTCGACGATCTACTCGTCAAATCGCGGGGTTTTGTTCATCCAGATGTCTCACCAGCGGAACACCAACCAGACGAAACAAGGTTCCGACGAGTCTTTCGACCTGTGTGGTAGTATAGTGCATGTAAATCTAAGTGTAAGTAAGGGGTGATATAGAACAAGGAAGAGGAAGGAAAGATCGCGTGCGATCCGTGGCCCGTTTGTTATGGTATTACTAAAGCATTGGCCTGTTATTGATCGGAGAAATCACGGATAACTACCAATCAGAGCAGCCAGCCGTCAGAATTCCGCGGCCCGGGAAACGTACATGTATTTGTATTCACGTGAAAAGTGGATATTCTTTACCAGTTGGGGGACGCAGCGCATTGCACTCATCTTTTTTCGTGATACCAACCTACGAGCAAGTAATGTCGTTCTGCACCATGCGACTACCAACTTAGGGAAACGTACATGTATTTGTATTCACGTGAAAAGTACCTAACCTAAAATTTCTTATAACGTTCTTTGAGCAATCTATGCTTGAAGACAACGTTATTTAAGCAAATATGCAGGAAAGCAAATATGAAGGAAAAATTATACAAGATTAAAAAATTTAAAAATTACAAGGTTCAAAATGCAATATTGCAGTGTTGAACTAGATATAGAAATGGATCTCTACCCATCCTCTTGCAATCTTTTCGCCACAAATATTCCACGAGGTGGCTGTCCAAATCATTTTGGCGTAAACCACCGCGTGCGAGGCGATGGCGTAAGGGGCGCCATTGACTTTCAATGGTGTTTGTGGTTGCACCGGTCACTGGATCCACAAAATGAAGTGAATGATTCACTGTCATGTGGATAAAATTATTTTGAGTTAGGCCTTGATACCCCCTCCACATATCGGTGATAATTGTAGTTTGAGGTTGCACATGTTGTTGTATCATGGGCAACAAAGTATTAGAATCCCTTCTATTTCCAGGGCAAATCTGTAACCTCACTTCCTTGGTTTCACGATCAATGAAACCAAGCACCCAGTTACCCTCCACTACACGACCTCTATTATACTTTCGCCGTCCGATTTTACATTCGTCAATTTCTACGATCGAGTTAGCTCCGCCGATTCTCGGTGCTTGCAAATATTTCCTGTCCATAGCATCCATGCAAACATCACGCAGAAATGATTGCCAATCCGCAACAGTCTTGTGCGACAATTTTTTCCCTTCGTCGGAACACTGGATCACAGTATCTTCGTAGGAATGTTTATATGCGAAGCAATACATCATTCGCAGAGCTTGCCCCACCTTCAACTTCACACCTGCAAAAATCGTACCTCTTGTGGCAGGAATTTTCACTCGTGGATGATTCTTCTGGCACGAGAAGTCTCCAAATCCCTTTCCTCTGTTGCCAATAGCGGTTAATAATGCCCCGCAATCCGGACATGGCATCTGAGTGGGAACGAGTTGATGTTCACGACACCACTGAACACTCATTTCCTCACTTCCCACAATATTTGATAAACTTAACCAGTTCATTTCGACAACAGTTACGAATACTTAGCAACAGTGAACTACGAAGGTTGGCAGAACGAACCGAGAATATGTACATTTGTCGTGTTGGCAAACCTTTAGTGACATGTGACGAACGAAATTCGCCATCCCCCCAACTGGTAAAGAACAGCCGAAAATCCTGCCACCGTCGGGACACGAACCCTAGGATCTCCCGGTCAGAGGCCATGCAGTGACATCAGCTGATGTCCAGAGACACCTCGGCCGACCGTAGTGATGGGACATATAGGCAAGATTGTTTTTACTGCGGGTAGCATACTGTAGGACATCTACTCAAAGTGCATTCTAGGGATTTTCATTCGTAGAATATTGCATTGCTTTCAAGAAGAACATATCCAACTATAACAGAGATTTGACGGTCCTGAAAAGCTGACTAGTTGATCCTCATTGTTTTTCTTAAACCATGACACAATATACCCTCATGCGAATATATAACCGTACGTTTATGTGGGAGAATGCATCTGAGGCATGACATTTTCGTTAGAAAGAAACTCTACTACTCATGCACATGATCTGATCGTTGACTTTGGAGATTGAATTTACCCTACGACCAAAAGAAAACAGTTTCTTAGACTCTTACGCTTCAATATTTCTCCTAACCCAAGAACATCGCACCTTAAGTATCAATTCCTTTGGAGAAGGTTTGTGAGGGGATTTCAGTCAGGGGTCGCCACCATACGCAATGCATTGATGCGACGAATATCAATCTAGGAGATTTCATTGCCCGAAAATTCCTTCCACTGCGTTCGAGCATGACCTGATCTTCGACTCCGCGGCTATCACAGAATCCGTGGTCCAGAAAAAGCGGTCCGGCCGCTTCAATTTTTCTGCAGCGCAGGGGGTTGTCACAGCGGCCACGCCCACGGTATCAGCCCCACTCCGCAGATGGAACGCATCCCCCGCGCTCGGCGCACGAGGGCTCGCCGCGATACGTATCGGTGAGCGGACGGGGGTGGGCGGACGGGGCGGACGGGGGCGGACGGGGGCGGGCGGGGCGGACAGGGATGGACAGGGGCGGACGGGGCTAACGGGGCGGACGGGCGGACGGGGCGGGCGGGGCGGACAGGGGCGAGCGGGGGCGGGCGGGGCGAACAGGGGCGGACGGGGGCGAACGGGGCGGACGGGGCGGACGGGGCGGACAGGGTCGGACGGGGCGGACGGGCGGACGGGGCGGTTGGGGCGGACGGGGCGGACAGGGGCGGACGGGGCGGACGGGGCGGACAGGGGCGGGCGGGGGCGGACGGGGCGGACGGGGCGGACGGAAGCGGGCGGGGCGGGCGAGGGCGGGGTTGGCGGGGCGGGCGGGCGGTACGTCGGGCGGGCGGGCGGTACGTCGGGCGGGCGGAACGTCGGGCGGGCAGACGGGCGGGAGGACTATGAGAGCGGGCGAGCGGCGGGGGGTCGGGGGTCAGCCGCTGATGAGCTGCATCGGTCACCGGGAGCGGCCGAGGGGAGCGGGTCGCGAGAGCAGGGAGCCGGCCGGGGCTCGATAACGAAATCGCCCGCATTTCTCCTGCGGGAAGCGGACGTGTAAGTCATTCGAAAGCGGCAATATTGTGGGCGACCACTCGCGGGGAGCCTCCCGCCGACGTCCGAGAGGAGGTCGCGGCTTTCCGCGCCTCGAGGTGCCCCTCTTTCCGACGCAGTGGAGGTCAGGGCACTCGAGGTCAAGAGATAATACTAACGAGGCATGGCACTTTAGAAACATTGTTATTGCAGTAATGATTATTTTGCAATATAACTAAAATGTTAAAAAGGCCGAACTCTCAATTTTGTCTAGTTTAATTTTATGCTCATTTTGTCTGCTTTATCATGGACCTATCAAACTATTTTACAATTGTATTTCTCATGACTTGGGTGGCAGATATTCTGTGACCAAAGTTTCAAAAAGACCTCACTAAAATAGTAAAAAAAAGCAAAAAACCACAATAAACAAATAAGGTAATAAATTCATCTTGTGTGATGCAGCGTCAAAAGCTGTGATGTCGACCTTATTGTGATCTTCCCCAGAACAGAAGTACTTCACTGAAGCTTCACTACTCAGCTAAATGATTCACAGTGCTTCGCACTTCAGCCCTGAGGAAGGCTACGGAAAAGATGGCCCAAACCCCGACATCACAGCCTTCGGCGCAGCGTCACCCAGCCAAGATCATTTGCAGGACTTGGGAGTAGAAGCCTTCGACATCACAGGATAATAAAAATGCAGTTATATGTTTCTTACATCTATTAATGTTTCTAGTATAAAATATTTTGTGGTCTACATAAGATGCAACATAAATAGAGAACTAAAGAGAATTTCAACTGGATTTAATTAGAAAAGAATACTTTTTTGTGCTAGTACAATTCTTGTATGAAGACATTAAAAAACTATCCTATTTCAACTTGTATCTTAAGTAAAATGAGCGTTTGTAAATGATCGTAAAATTTGTTGTATATTTAAAAAAACAGGCAGGAAACGACTTTGATGTACAACAGGGAAAAGCATTCGCATTCAAGCGAGCAATTAATAGGCTCTAAAAAGAATAATGGAAGTACCCAAGTAAAATGAGCGTTTGCCAAATTCCTTCTTTTGCAATTCCAATTTGGTATTCATTCTAAATACTCTGAAATATCAAGATGGTACTTTGGTTGAATGGCCGATAATCTCTTACATCGTCAAAAGTTTATCGCCCTTTTCAAATACAGAGCTCGATGTCAACTTTGTCTGAAAAGCGAGAATACTGAATTTGAAAATTCAATTATCCACCTTTTCATTTGTCAAATAAAGCCTTTGATTTTTTTGATATTTTTTGCAATTTCTTTTTCTGAAATAACATCCAATTATTTTTTATTCACATTATTAACGTTTCGTTATCACGTGCAGTTGACAATTATATATTGCACTTTTAAAATCTAAGATATAGATGAATGTTGGGATAGAAGGGCTTATTGGCACTACTGAACAAAAGGTAACAACCAAGCAGAATCACTTAAAACACTTGAGAACAAGATCATCCTGCTAAAAGCAGCTAGGATCCTGTTTCTTCCGGACGCACGCCGAAGCCCATACAGTTGGAGCGTGTACACAATGACGCTCCTAGAGCAACACCACCTTCCTCCCCCATCTCACTTAACGGGCGTCGTTGGTTCCGTTCACATACCCTGTCCGGCTTATCTCTCCCCCACCCCATCGCCCCTGGGCAGCTAACAAGCCTCCCCCCTCCTGTTGCAAGCAGACAGGTTTAGGAGCGTCGATACCATACCTGAACGTAATTTCTTAATTTCAGGGAAACAACCCGACCATTTCGGAGCTGATACACATCGCCTCGGAACACGCGGGCATTGTACGCCCTTCACCCTTCTCTCGACAGCGTTTGCTGTGACAGTTGTTGGCTGTTGGCACGTGAGAGAAGCTCAGATTGCGTGGTGGCACAACTCGTAATTTCACTTCGTTTTTCTCAGTGAACGTACTTCGGGCAGGAACACCGCACATGTCAGTTCATGCTGGCTTTTCTCTCTCCGATACACGGTCCCACAAGACGTGTTGTAGATAACTTCAGTAGCTTGTATTATCGTTTCTGCGGCCGGAGTCACCTTTAAAAATAAGGTGTTCGTTAAAATGGTATCGTGAACATTGTCTGATTTTGACAAGGAGTTTTTGTTACCTTGTTACAGCTTTATTTATTTTTTGTTGATATAAATTACAGCGTTTACGAGGTGGCGCTTATCTACAAGTTATTTATAGGCGTTGAGCATTCCGATATCGGTGACAAGGGGAAAATAAAGGAACGTGTACGTGTCAAGGGACCGATGAGTAGATTGCTATGAAATATTGCGTTCACAGGAGGCACACACTCGTTCAAGCGTTGGTTGTTACTCTCGTGCAAACAGATCATGATATATGTTTCGGAGATCAATCATCACAGAAAAATTAAGTAAAATTGAATTTTTGACAATTTCATTTTAATATCAAGCTAACAGAAATAATGTTCAATAATAAGTTTTGTAATTAATATCCAACAAATTCAGGTAAAGAACTAAATTGAATTATAAAATAGTTAGGTTTTATATTTCATCAAATTCATGTTTATGGAATAAAGCCTTGTTTTGATTAATAGTACACTAATAGAAATTTCATTAGTAGTCTTGACAAGAAAAAAATTGCTGTTTATTCGAATGATAGTGACAAATATATTATGAATATATTATTTGCTATCTTAGGCCTTCTCATTTTCAGTAGACTATGTTGAACAAAAATATAACTTTTTCAAATGTATTTTGAAAAATATGAAAAGTTTCCCATTTACTAACATTTTATCTGTACCTGTCTCAAAATCCTTAAGAAAATAAATTCCCCTGATCACTTATTCTAGCGTATTTCAAACGAATTATATTTTGTATGTAAGAAATAATAGTAGCATCTTTAAAGTACGTAAAAACTTCTTTTAACTAATCATTAATATAAAGTACTACAAAATACTGATTCTCTGGATCTCAGAAGATCTAGTAGAATATATTGCTTAATCCTAACAAAATCAAGCCTACCTTCTTACGTAGATCAATTTGAAAAATAGGTTGAAACAGGTATATCTCACAACGAAGTTTTCGGTTTTGTAGCCCTCAGAGGTGATAAGTCATATCCTAGGGACGCTCCCATCGCCTTAAATTAAAAATGGAAAGTATTGCACTGAGAAAAGCACTTTTTTGTATCCTGATTTCCAGTATGCCGCATTAGCAGTTAGCAGAAGCAGTTAGTGAAAAACGACTTATTAAGTTCGCTGGAACATCACGGACGATTTTCAACATAACTGCATACTCGATTCACTTCATCAATCCAACCAATATTTTCCAATTTTATATATAAGCACATTAATTCCAACTATACTAATGTTGGAAGTTTAAGAATTTTTCTCAGTGCGGCATTTCACCTTGACTACCCCACACCCTTTGTGACACGTGATCGCGAAACAAAAGCGTCTTCCATCCCCCTCGGGGGGGGGGGGCGGATTTCAACGCAGAAGCCGCAGCGGCGGTGGAGGCGCATCCGAAGCGGCGCGTCATCAAAATTCAATAACGCAGTTCGGCGTAGGTGCGGCGCGACGCGGCGGACCATGACGCGTGGAAGGGGGCGGGGCAGACCAGGGAAGGGCGAGGTGGGCGGGGCGGAAGCTGGACAAACCAGAACAGGTGGGACGGGACCGGGCGTGGACCGCCGTGGTGTGACAGGGATGGTGCGGCACAGTGCAAGTTAGGGTGGAAAACGCGTCGAAATGTGGAAGCGTAGTGCCATGGAATGGGACGCGGTGGAGCAGGGCAGGGGAGGTGGGGAGTCCAAAGAATACTGAAACGCACCGCGTTTCCATCCAAAGAAACGGCGATACCTCAAACAAACACGGCAGAACGGTTGCAAGAGGGCGCTCGCTAGCCACGAAAACGGTTACGGGCGGCGAGGTGTCGTCGGTTGGCCGACCGTGGGAACAAGGCCGCGGGCGAGGAGGCAGGCTCGCTGGCCGCCGGCGAGGAAGGACGTATCTGGGTTGCTCCGCGATCGAAAAGCAAACTAGTATCGCGAACGAGCGAGTGCAGAGAGATTAATTGACGGACCATTTGTGCGTGATAACAATCAATAGTCGATCGGACATATTGCCAAAGTGATAGCTGCTATTTGGAATAACACAGATCAAGAGACGTCGAGTGGATCGGAGAATTGGAAAGGAGAACGTACTTCGGAAGCGCAGCGCCTCACTTCGGCTGGTCCCAGGTGAAACGACCCCGGCAGACAGCGAAGGAGCGCGAGGCAACCCGAGAGTCCCCGAAGCCGCCGACGCTCGTAGTGGGAAGAAGTAAACGGTAAATATTTCTTCGATCGATATCAGATCGAGAGACTAACAGTGATTCTGGGTTATATGAAAGAAAAGGGTAGAGACCACCATAGATATTGTATCATTAGTGATTTGTATAGAATTAATAAATAGTTCAGTTTATTTTGTTCACGGAACAGTGGTGTTTGATTAATAACCCGAGCCCATTCACGAGAAAGAACACCTGTCCCTACAAATAAATTTACTGAGAACAAGCCGGCCTACCCGGTACGTCACAATACGAACTCGATGGTGGTGGTGGTGAAGGAGGAGGGGGAGGCGAATAGAGAGTCGAGTCGGAGGCGGAAGTGGTGACGGAAGGGAGGCGTTGGAGGTGGAGGAGTATTGGAGAAAGCAGTGTAGGCGTAGACGAGGCGGAGGCGAAAGCGCTGGAAGTGGAGAAAGCGGTAGAGAAGTTGATGGAGGCGGTAGAGGAAGAGGAGGCTCAAACGGATGTTGTGGTGGAGGCAGCGTAGGCAGTGTCGGTATTGCTAGCTAAGGCGGAAGCCGAATCGGAGGTCGAGGCGGTGACACAATCCGATGTGTTGGAGGGGGAAGGTTGGTGCGAAGGGAAAATTGTAGAGACGAAGGGGGAGAATACAGCGAACTGTGGTGGAAACAGAGACGGTGGGGGAGTCCGATTTGGAGGCGCTGCCGCGGGCGGCAACGCAAGCGAAGCAGGGGCGGCAGCGGAGGCGTGGAGTTAGCGGCAACGGAAACCGCAGCGGCCGATGCGGGCGTTTTAATTCATGCGTTTAATAAACATGCAAAGTCGCTCCGTGGAGCCGGTCGCGACGCCAGCAGTAATTCTGGCGGCGGCCGCAGCGCGCGTGGCGGTGCCGCGGGCACTTCGTGAGGGTGGGGAGGAGGGGTCGAGGGAAATTCGCGGGGGCAGAGTCGACCGGAGGCGATGTAGACTGCGTCCGGGGTTGATGGATTTATTATTTTGTTTTGGGGCGCGTCAACTGTGATCATTTGTCCCGTAAGTGTAGTTTGTCATATCCCGGGATGTGGTGGTGCTTGTCCCCGCCCCGCTGGCATGTGAGATTTTTCACTGACCTACTCGTTAATTGATTGCATCTTCTGCCCCAGCCAGGGCAAGCTATAATCTCTCGAGTGATCTCCCGATATGTGTGGTAGGGTATTGCATATTATGTGCAAGGGTGTGTAAGTGATGAGGATAGGACAAAAAGAAAAGAGGAAAGCACGTGCGCGGTCCGTGGCCTCCTTCTTAGGATACTGCTGCGGCATTCGCCTGGAGTTGATCGGAGAAACCACGAAGTAGCCAAAGATAGAATTCTCCTCCAGTCAGCGACTGGATTCAACATAACTATCCAGCTAGTGTCGAAATCCTGCTATCGTTGGTTCACGAACATCATTAGGACTTCTGATCAGAAGCATTGCTCTGAGCCCTGAGAAAACGTTTTAAATGATGAAGAAATGATACGATGGGAGAATAATGGATATAGAGAAGACACGTGATACCGATACATGTTAAGTATAAATTTACTTCTTTTACGAATGATCTTAGTTAAATGAAAGGACACGGTTGTCTGTGTCTCCTCGTAAACTTTGTGTGTGTGTGTGTGTGTGGTGTGTGTGTGTGTGTGTGTGTGTGTGTGTGTGTGAGAGAGAGAGAGAGAGAGAGAGAGAGAGAGAGAGAGAGATTTTGTCGAGTTTGATACAAGAAAAGGGTAGCAATGACTATATATTATAACCCTATTAATTTTGCGAAGAGCCAGATGGAATTGAATCAACCATTTGGGAAGCAGAGAGCCCCAGGAAAGCGGGGGCGAAGGGTAGGGCCCCTTGCACACTGGAGAGACGACGTCGTAGTAGTCGTTCGTTCGCTGTGGTCGGCTGGCAATTCGGTCCATGCTTCATTAACGCAATCGAACGAGTACACCTGCGGTACCTCCTGCGAAAGTCCGATACATAAATTTAAACAGCATTTAGGTTAAGAAGATATATTGCCTCATAATGATAATAAATATGAACAGATTTTTATTGCAACTTTGTTTTACTCCCCTATATCCATTCCTTTTGAGAGATTACTTGCAGATAAACGTTTATTACTCCTTCGTAAATTATTTTCATCAAATCTGGATTTTATGCAGTTTCCCCTTCTTTTATATATACCATTTAATGATTACTAGCGAAACTTCATTTCTCCATATAGTGACGTGAATTATATCCAATAAATTATTAAAAAATTGGTATACATATATTTATGCTATATGATAATGTAATGCTCTTCCCAAATTCACCAAAGCTATTTACCAAACTTATATATCATATCTACTCGAGACATTTGGGCTTCACACGGGGTATATTGCGTTTAGTGTGATGAATAATTCGTGCTATGCCAGTCTTATAAACAAAAAATAAAACAAATAAATACCCAGAAAAATCACGAAATTTATTCCATATCATGCATGTCTTATTCCATGGCACGAAATTAATTCATAGCTTCGTTGGAGACTCAGAGATGCCCGGATTGGCCAACAGCCTTTGTTGTGTTCCATACGCGACACGCTTCTGACTTTCAGCCATTCATCCGAATTACCCCCATAACTCAGCCTTATTCCCTCTGCCTTCGAGAGTTTCCGACCTGTCGGGCTGGAAATTCACGGGGACCTCGCTTCCGGGGAAGAGTACGTCTTGCTTAAACTCGGCCGGCAGATTGTTATGGAAATGCGAATCACAGCCCGAGACCCCCTGCGGCTTCGCAGCCGCACCCGCGGGGCGTCTGGCGCTCGCGACCTCCCCCACGCACTTTCGCCGCGTGCGCCAGACCCCGCGTTAGGCATCGCCTATTCGCGCACAGTGATCCGGTCGGCGGTTGTCTCGGACAATCCGTCGATAAAAAAGCGAACATTACGACGTTATATAAAACAGTTTCGTGAGTAAGCCACGGGGTGCAAATGAGAGATACTTGTGATAAAAAGAGAACTGCGGAGATCCAACAGCTCATAAGCAGCTAATAAAGACTACAATTCTACAAGCTCCCATTCAGAAAGTAAGCGAAAGTACATGCAAAAAGTTCAACAAAGATGATTCAACATTTTCAATCAAAAATAGAGAAACCTACGAGTATTATATGGGTAACAGTGATTCAAATCGTTTTACAGTATTTATAAAAACCTACAGTAAGTCATGCACAAGATAGGTAAAAGACAGTAGTAACAAAGTGGTATGATTAAGGAAGTATTCAAACGTATGATCAACATAGAAAATCGAAAATCAAGTACAATGCACATACCGGGTGATCAGTATAAAACGCAACCCACAGCAGGCAGAGCGAAATGCACTGGCAACCATGTTTGGGCGGGTCGGATAGCGGCTGGGGTTTCAAGCAGGTAAACTGTCGGGAAGTACGCTTTATCCCCTCCCCCGCTAACACCACCCTGAGGAGGAGAGCAGGTGACCGCAGGGTTCAAAGAGAAGGCACGCGCCTGCTTGTTTGGCGTCGAAAGAAAATTGAATTGTCAAGAACGACGATTCCTTCGTATATTGTTTAAAAGTGAAATAAACTTGCCATGTAAAATATATATTGAGGTAAATTTAATAGTAAACTTTGCTTGTTTTAGTTTCATAACAAGATACATATGCTCCAGAAATGTATGTTTTATACTTTTTAATTTAATAAATTCAGATTCGCAGAACAAATGTTTGTTTTTATTGAATAAGGTTACTTTAGAAATAATTAACTACTTCAAATATAATAAAAAATAATTTCACAATCCATTCTGATACGTATCTGCCGTTACTTTTTCTTTGAAAAACAACACACCAATTAACCTGCGACGATAAATGGCACACCATACTCCATTCTTTTTTTAATGCAATGGATCAAGCACACCTCCTGTCTCATGATAGCATTTCACCAACCGAAATATGGTACTCTTGTTCGGAATAGACTCAGATGAAAATGTTTCTCTGAAAGCTGCCCCACACTCTTTGAAAGATTGCGTTCGGAAATATTCCTCCACCACAAAACTGCATTGCTCTTTGCTTAGGCGCATCGTAAGTTCACTGTGAAAGAAGGAAACAATGAATGAACACGCGACCTGTTTTGTTTTGAGCAGGTATGACCCACACCACAGGAAGGGGTGGTGGAGAATCAAGTGTCGCTGAAATGCAGTGGAAGGAGCTGTCTCAGAAGCAGTGTTGCAAAACTTTCACTTTTCTCTCAGTACCTTGATTTTCGCAGGGTTGCGATTTATACTGATCACCCGGTATTAAAAAAGGTGAGGTACGTCTTAAAGTCTTCTCGAATTTAAATTTAAAGAAGAAATAACAAAATAATTTAACACAAAATATTAAAAATAAATGTACAAAAACTCTTGAATTCCTCAAATCGATTGAATCGCGAAACTTCATGCATAATAATTCAGTTAAAGTATATTTATACATTTCACGACCTACTCAATGACGGAAAGAGCTCAGGATATCAACTGATGTTACTGTAGTGCCTCTGGGAGGTCCTAGGAATCCCGACAGTGCCAGGATTTTCGACACTATGGTTAGGTCAAATACACTCGCTGTCTGGAGGAAAATTCTAGCGGCTGACTGCTATGATCGATGGTTTTCCGTGGTTTCTTCGATCAGCACAAGGCGAATGACGAAGTAGTACCCTAATAAATAGGTACGGTCCGCGCTCCATTTTTCCTTGCTCTTTCTTGTCCCTTCTTCACCCCTACTTACACATACACTTACCATATTGTTTTTATATATATATATATATATATATATATATATATATATATATATATAATGTTTTTAAAGTAAATATTTCGATTGACGAAAAATAAAAAGAAACAAAACGAATGAATCTTTTCCAGGACTCAGAGAATACAAATGACCCTTCATCATTATCGATATCTTTCCACAATGAATGTCCATTCGCAATAGCCGGACGACTGCTTTCAGTGGTGGGGTATGGCGCCCAACGTGGGGCTAATCCTCCCGGGGCAATAAGGGAACACTCTGCCCCCACGCACGCACCCTCACGCTCCTCCCCGCTCGACTCGCGTGGCCACGCATCGCGGAACAGCCCCGTCCCCTCGGACGAGCCCCTCCCCGCGCGCCGCGGACCGAAAAATAAGCAAATTAAAATTTATACGCGGGAAACAGGGACTTTAATTAAACACACACAATAATAAACTGCTGATATTTCTTCTTTCTCTTCCCCCACTACGGGTGTGCCGAAAAGAAAGGAGAGAAAAAAGAATCTTCTTCGGAGCACTGGAGTATGACTCCTCCGGGTCCTCTTACCCGCCATGCCCCCTCCATTTCGCTTTCCGGCCGCGCGACTTAAACGAGTTCTCTGGCCGGGCGGTGCACGCTCTTCATTTGTCGGGCGTTTCATAAAAATTGATCGCGGAAGCGGCGCGGCGGCGCGGTCGCGTAGGGTACTAACTTCAATTGCACCAGTAAAGCGGCGCTTACGTGTGAATTACTAACGGCGGCGGTGGCGAGTCGCGGCCTCCGCGTTCCGGTCACTCAATTATTCAGGCGTCGGGCACTTGTGGGGTGATGGGAGGAGGTACACACGAGAGCGGGACCGACCGGCAGAGAGCAGGAAGAGCGAATGACGTGGTGTGCGGACGGGAGAGGTCGCATGCTGGAAATGAAGGCTGCAGATGACTGAAATGAGCAAGAGAGGCAAGGCTGAAGTGAACGCTATTACTGGCAAGGAGAAGGTAAGAGGCTAGAACTTTGAGAGGGCGGTAGGAGGAAGTAAGTATAGTTGTGGACGGCCCTCGGTGGGGAGGATAAGGGTGGAAAGAGGGTAATTTGTGGGAAATGTGTAAGAGGGTGGAAAAGGGCTGAAGAAGGCTGAGAAGTCAGGAGAGAGCTGGAGATGAGGAGAGAGAACCACCAAAAGACGGGATGGGATTGGAAAAAGGCGACGGTGGGAGAGAGCAAGAGATAGCGTAGGCGAGAAAGGGGCTGGAGAAGGGGAGATGCCGGAAGAGAACGTCATAATGAAAGATGTGAGCATAAAATAGGGAGGGACCGGGAGTGAGCAAAATAAGAATGAGAAAGCGAAAGACAGCAGGAACGTACTGGAGAAGGCAAGTCAGGGCTGAGGCAGGCGAGAGCGATCAAAAGGCGAAAGAGAACACGAAAGTACGAGCGAAGGCAAGCGAGGGCTGCGAAAGGCCGGGGAGCGGGCTGCGGGGGCGGGGTGGACGTTCCGCCAGCGTTTGGCGGCCGGCGCGCCGCTGCGTGCCGCGTCCGGCTGCGGCCTCCATGTCGGCCGTCGGTCTGCGCTCGAGATGAACGAGCCTCGGCGGACTTCAAAGGGACGACGTATGAATAAATGCGCGCGCTCCGCGTCGTTCGCGATCTGGGGATGAAAAATGAGGCCGTGCGCGAGACCGCCCGTGGCCGAGGTACCCCGTCGGCGGCCAGGCACTTGTGCGGCTCCTTGTGCTCGGGCGAAACTGAAAAATTACCAATGAATCGAATTGAATTTTTGTTGAGTGTGATGTTTTGTTAGTGTTTTGAAACGATATCTTAATTGCACATAAATGTATTACGTGAAGAACAACGTACTGCACCCATTCAGAATAAAATGTATTCTATCTTGCACTTTGAACAATAAGATGAAAGATCAATGAATTGGAAATTTTTATTTTAGGTATTATTATTATTATTATTATTATTATTATTATTATTATTATTATTATGGCTTAGATTTAACACATGATTTCTCTCGATAAATCTTTTGAAAAGCTTACTACGATTGGACGTAAGGATGTTTGATTGAAACTTCAATCTTTATACTTCTCAGATGAATACAATGTGGCCTAGAACTATTTAGAACCATGCCCTCAGCTGCATTGATAATTATGAATGAATTAATAATGTTATATAATTCGTCAAGCTTGAAAGCTGAGGCATGATAATGAAATCGCTTTCAGATTTCGGATGCTTGTGCTACTTTTTGCTTAATAACTTCTTAACGAACGTACTTTTCTTGGCATTTTTCTTCAATTCTCTTGAACTACATTTTTGAGCGGAATGTAGAAGAGCTTTAACAGCGGTGCACAAATACCTAGATCCAAAAGGGAGATGAACTGAACAAGAGCGTGTCGTAAAGCGAAGCTAAACGAGCGGCAATTAATAGCCCAACGCCCTGGACTGGGCTAGACAATAGCCTGCGCACTAGAGCTGGCGAAGGGGCGGAGGGGGCGTGGCCGCGGGGCTCGATCGCGGTCTTCGCCGCGCCGCGCCGCGCCGGATCCTCTGCGTGTTTGCCCTCGCGAGCCGCAGCTTATTGATCCCGCGGGCGGTGGCAGCGGCGGGGGCGGGGGCGCGGGGGAGGGGCGACACCGGGAAAGGAGGAAGGGATGGCGAAAGGTGGAGGAGGAGAGGGCGGTGGCGGAGAGGGAGTTGTGTTGGCGAGGACGGAGCTGCGGGGGCGGTGTCGGCGGGGGCGGTGTCGGCGGGGCGGTGTCGGCGGGGGCGGTGTCGGCGGGGCGGTGTCGGCGGGGCGGTGTCGGCGGGGCGGTGTCGGCGGGGCGGTGTCGGCGGGGCGGTGTCGGCGGGGCGGTGTCGGCGGGGCGGTGTCGGCGGGGTGGCGGTGTCGGCGGGGGCGGTGTCCGGGGAGGGCAGTGTCGGCGCGGGCGGGGTCGGTAGGGAGCGGTGTCGGCGGGGGCGGTGTCGGCGGGCGGTGTCGGAGGGGCGGTGTCGGCGGAGGCGGTGTCGGCGGGGCGGTGTCGGCGGGGCGGTGCGGCGGGGCGATGTCGGCGGGGCGGTTTGGGGGCGGTGTCGGCGGGAGTGTCGGCGGGGCGGTGTCGGCGGGCGGTGTCGGCGGGGCGATGTCGGCGGGGACACTGTCGGGAGCCAGCCGGTAGGTGAAGTCGGCGTGGGATGTCGATGAGGGCGTGGCGGGGCGTAGGGGAAGGCGGTGGACGCGAGGCGGAGAAGGAGGCGGGGAAGGGGTTGCAGGAGGTGATGGACGCGGTAGGAAAGGCGTTTGAGGCCGCGGGGGCAGAGGCGGTGGGAAGGTGCCGGACAGGAGAGTTGGGTGAGTGACGCGAAAGCGGCAGGAACGCAGCTGCTCTGTGGCCGCATGAGAGAATGTATCGCAGATGACTTTTTGCCAGTTCATTTTCAATTGTGCATGTACGCTAATGATGTCTCTTTATGCGGGTCAAGTTTAAAATGATGATGAAAAAATATTCGATAATTATGCTGATGTGGATAAACATGTAGTTCATTTAGTAGGGCACATCACCTTGACCTAACGCAAAGTGGGCCGTAAAGTGTCTACTGCAGCTCATATAGTTGGAGTTCCTTTTAGGTTTTCAATGGCATATCAGCGATGTAGTTTTGTTTAAAATGTCCTTTCCTTAATAATCAAATCAGTTGCTTTATTCGGTTGCCATTATATGTGGTTTATAAGTACGGAACTACAAACCTAGAGAAATGTCTTTAAGTACAATTGATACGTATTGTCTTTTATGACCCTACTTATCCATGACTTACGCAAATCAATCAGTCAATGATAGCATGCTGAAACGTCTATAGCATAAGCTTATTGTATTTTATACAAAATCAAACTGAAAACCATTCTGCGAACGAAGAAGCCTGGCTGACAAATACAATTACCAGCATCCTATTCCTATATTGAAATACGACCTTGTTTAATATAATGCAATTCTTTCCCGCCGCTGTAATCCCATGAATGCAATCTAGGGACTTCTCTTCCCTCCCAAAAGGAATCCCCTGCAGAGATAAACTCGGGGCGGTTTAGGGACCCCGTGACGGAATATAAATAATAAAAATGCTTTTGTCCTCCCTCCACCTTGCTCGCAGTCAGGAATGTGTAATTTATCCCAATATTTAATAAATCAGCTTGGCTACGTTAAAACCCGCTCTGCGTGGTTACGCCTTGTGGCTCAATTAATTTTACTTCGTCCCCAACCCGCTTGTTCATTTGTGTCTAAAAATTCGCGAAACACATTCCATCAGACTCTCTTGCTGCAAAGTATGAGTAAGGTCGGGCAGTTCTTTCTCTGGAGATTCCTTATTACAAGCCTCATACGAAAACTTCTTGAGTTTACTAGGTGAAGTGTAATGCTTCTGAGACCCGGAGTACTATTCGCAATTCATATTCATGCATACAGAGTACGGTGTTAATGAAGGTCGGATACAAAGTGATAGAGCGCGAAACATTGTCACAAGAGACCTATATAATGAATATTACCCCCAAATGAGCTTTTCTGCCATTGATTTCCTGTCATCGACTCACAACCATCAGCAGCATCTTAAAAAAGTCGTGTCGACAGCGCTATACCCATAGATTGAAGATAAAACGCGGCGATGACTTCATCGTTTAATTTCTCTAAGACAAGGAGTAAACATCGGTTTTGAATTAGATTTTACTCGTTTTGCATTCATTCATGTTAGATACAACAGCAAATTTTTCCAGAAAGATGACGGTGACACAGTTCCAAGATCAATGTCTTAAAATAACTGACAGATGAACATGCTTTCATGTCATAATTGTAGTTTGCTTAGTTTGGTAACAGTCAACAACTGGGAGAATATTGTGTTAAAATGCGCCCTTAATCATTATTTCAAGGGAACTATTCGTAAGGCGTCAGGAGGAAAAACTCTTACGTCGCTAATAATTTACACAAAAAGTGACAAAAATATCCTCTGTTGTGTTGATTTTTGTCATAGTTTTCCTTCAAATCTGATATGGAGAGTTAGCCATTTTGAATACCAGAGTTTTGATACAATAATATAAACTTAGAGATCTTAACAAATTTTACAGAAATTTGAAAACTTAATTTAAATTGTTATAAACAGTAATAATGTATTCATTTTTAATTTGCATATTTAGATACATTTAAAATAATATTCCCCATCCCTTCCTAAAATCTCTCGATATACCATGAAATCTGATGGAAACAATACATAGTGCCCGATTGATTGCTTCGTTCCATTCATCCTGAACCGATGAGCGTTAATTCTGGACGTCCAGGTGACGAAGAGGAAGCCGGCAAGGTTCACGCGCCGTTTCCGGTGGTATGGGTCATCCATTTGGAGTACTCAACTTTCGAATTAATAAAATCGACCATCTCAGCAGTGAGTCATTGAAAACACTGTGTGAGTGTTTTTTTAAACTGCCATATTCTGATTATTTGGGATTATCATATTTAGACATTGTAACCAGCAAATCCCCCGAAGACTCTTAGAGCTGTTACGCAAGCAAGTGTTAAGTTCCTGATCGATTGGCACCGCTTCCCGGCGGCGTGCGGGAGGCGCGCCAGGGGCCGGCAGCCGGCGAGACACGACGCGCGCCCCGCCGGAAGCAAACATCGTTACCCCGGACGGCGGCCACCGGCGGACGCCGCCACCTTCGCGCCGTGTTTGTTCGCACCGTCCACCTCCGGCCCACACGCCTCACCTCGTCTCCCCCCCCCCGTTTCACACTATCTCGCTTCACCCTCCCCAAGGCTCCGCTCCTCCCACCCCACACTACACCCACCGCCCCGCTCCGGCCCGCCGCTCTTCCATCGTCCCGCCCTTTTATATACCAGCCCCCCACTCAGTGCATCAACTGATGTCACTGCAGCGCTTCTGACCGGGAGGTCCTACGTTCGAGTCCCAAGATTTTCGACACTAGCTATTCAGCTAGGTCGAATTCAGTAGCTGTCTGGCGGAGAATTCTAGCGGCCGGCTGCTCTGATCGGTAGTTTTACGTGGTTTCTCCGATCTACACCAGGCGAATGCCGGAGCAGTACACTACCAAACGCGCCACGGACCGCGCGCGATCTGTCCTTCCTCTTCCTGGTTCTATCCTCTCCCCTTACACACACACACCAACATGCACTATACTACCACATATTCCGGGCGACCGCTCGGGAGCTTAGAGCTAGTCCCGGCAGGGGCGGTGCCCTGATGGTGGGAGAGTCCTGGCTGGGGAAAACCCACTAGCCGACGGTAGGTCGGCACCGGATCTCGCCATCACTGGGGGAAGTTCACCGCCATCTCTCGAGGAGAAACATGCACTACATTAACGAGACTAATGACCAAAGCAGTTGACGCGCCCGGAAACAAGATAGAATCAATCAATCAACCAGCCCCCCACCGCCACACCTTTTTCACATCAACAGCCTCCTGCGCGTCGACCCCGGAGCCTCCGCCCAGATGAGCCAGGCTCAGGAGCGCTACACAAGAAGAGAATACGCCACGTATTGAGTGTTCTTTATGTTTATTTTACTGTAGTTACAACATGAGAGGCAACCTGCACAGAGAGCACAGTTCTGTGCTGAGCGGGAGGTTGTGTGTTCCATTCCTGAGTGAGAAATGGATGTTTCCATCTTGAAACTGTGATGTGCACGGCAAGGGAAATCTAACATGATCGTATAAAACTTTCAGTTTCATAGTTACTTGTTCTGGAGTAATGTAAAGCTGTAAACCAGCTTAAAAGCAGAATAATCACTGCAGAATAATTCACTCCGAACACGAACATTTTCCCTATTTTATCTTCAATGTCACGTGTTCTTAGTAGAATTCGTAAAAAAAATACATGTATTGACTTACGATATCAAAAATGCACTGCAGAACGTAATACAAAGTAATTGTCGAATGGTAATCGCTCATGTCCTCACACACTCTTGTACCTCCAGGGGCCTCAGGCCCTGAGCTCCGTGAGCTACGCTGCGAAGAGTGGCAGAGAAAAGGTTGTGAACACGGAGAGGGAACGCGACATATTATTTGTATTTTGCTATTTTTAAATATTACAAATTCAACATGAACTGCAGTCCTGCCCCTCGTCACCCAGCCTGAGTGACATTGCTTCTAATTTGGTGAAGCACAGAACCGCTTAGTCGCTTGCGTGTAAGAGCCGGACAGACAGACAGAGAAAGAAAGAAAGAAAGAGAGAGAGAGAGAGGGAGAGAGAGAGAGAGAGAGAGGGAGGAGGAGAGGGAGGGAGAGAGGAGGGAGAGAAGAGAGAGAGAGAGAGAGAGAGAGAGAGAGAGAGAGAGAGAGACAGACAGACAGACAGACAAAGAGGGCGTGTGTTCGCATGAATACGTCCGTATGTAGGAAACATTTCAGTTGCAAACAACTTACCACCAGCTCTGCGATCTTTAGTTTATCCACAGTGGAAGGAGTACTTACCTACAACAAAAGAAAACAGTTACATTATTATTTACTTGTAGTAACGACGAAATTAGGAAATAATATTAAAAGAAACTTAAAGGGTGGTATATTTATACGCAATTAATTATAGTAAGCAAAATTGCAGGTTCTTAAGACGATGAAGATATGAATTCCTTCGCGAAACTTTGGATCATCCATCAATCTTAGCATATCCTGGTAAATAAACAGAACTCAACGAAAATCGTCTTAAAAATTACATTTGATTTGTCTACTTATTGCACACGTTCCCATTGGTCCAGTCTTGCGTTGGAACTGCATAGTTTCTCGATCGCTAATCGAAACGAACTTAACCAAAACCTAAGAATGTGCATTCACCGCGACCAGTCCCCGCATCTTATTTCTCCCAAGATTTTATGCCGTTGTTCTGTGCTAAAATACGCGCAAGGCGAGCGTTTCCAAACGTGCTTAGGCCTGAGATAAACGGCTGCGTGCGGCGGCTTCATAGCCCGCCTGCCTGGCCGGCCCCGGGCTCAGCCAGCGGCCCCGAGGGCAGCGCAACGACCCCTGAAGTAAGCTCCCGTTGCGAGGGCGATCTAATCTCCGGCCGAGACGACGGGGCGGGGTGGGGGCTGGGCGGGCCGGGGAAGGGGCGGGGCGGGGCGCGGCGGGGCAGGCGGGGCGGGGTCGGGTCGGGGCGGGGCGGGGGCGGGGCGGGGCAGGGGCCGGGCGGGGGCTGGGCCGGGGCGGGGGCGGGGGAGGGGCGGGGGCGGGGGCGGGGGCGATGTTAGCATGGATGATGGAGAAGCGGCGACCGGAGCGCTCGGCGACGCCGCAGCCGTCCGCGCAGGTGAGGGCACACGCTGTGGTGGAGGAGGAAACGGAAGTTCCAAGAACGGAGGAGTGGAAGTGGGAAAGCAGAAAATGAAACACCCTCCCTCGGCGCAATTGGTGGTCACCACCTTGTTGATGTGATTCGGAAACTATGACCTCAGATTGAAACTAAAGCTTTTCTAACCACATGAATGCCAAACCGTCGATCACGAGCTACTAGTGGCTCCTGGGGTAATTTTTGATAGATCGCGGTCATGCTCAAAGATTGATTGATTGTAACTGGGTCCGTCAACCATTGAGGTCATTAGTCCCGTAAGTGTCATGCTTTTTAATTAACGTTTGTAGTTTGGAATTTTACAATTTTTGCATTGACTTTTTGTCTCTGTATACTTTTCATCTGTGTATTAAATTCTGCGAACATTGAAAACAAATTGATCCTCCGTGTAAGGAATTATAAAAAACTTCAATCTTCGACAGGCATCGACGATAGGTCGAAAGCTTCTTTAATTACATTATCTATGAAAAAGAAGCTTACTTTTTTGAAAAAGAAGCTCTTTAACATGTTCTCTATCACAGCCACAAGTCCCGTTTTTTTATAAAACTTCAATAGTTTCTCTATCATAGATACTTTAGAAAACGCCCATGTCGGTGTAATTTTAGAAAGAAAATAAATACTTCACGCAGAGGCCACAACCATTTCTTCACAAACATTTGCAACATGTCCGATCAATCATCGTAATACCCTTCAATAATGAGTAGATCATGTAGGGATCGTTTGCAAAATAAATATTCTGTAAAAGACCGCGAAATATCGGTATTTTCGAAAAAGAATTCAAACGATCTGTATGAGTTTTATCCAAGATTTTAATTTTTTCTCCCATTTACAGATGATTAACACATCAAAAGCCACTTGGTGGATGTGGGCCACCAGGAAACCCAGTCACCCGTCAATCGAACCTCGCCAATTAACACCGCTCTGTCCTCGTGGCACACCGGAAATTATGTCAGAAGGCATAGTCAGAGAATGAGGGGTAATCGAATGAGGGGAAGGCATCAGCCGCCGGCGCGGGAGGGGCGGGAGGAAGGCACTGTCCCAAAGGCCGCGCTCGACGTCGTTAGGCTGTCGCCGTCTAAGTCGATTAAGCGCTCGGAACGAAAACAAAGTCCTCAGAAGCGCCCGCCGCGGCCCCCGCCCGCCCCCTGCCGCCCGCCGCCCGCCGCCCGCCGCCCGCCGCCCGCCGCCCGTCGCCCGCCGCCCGTCGCCGCCGCCCGCCGCCCTGCCTCCGCCCGCCTGCGTCCCTCGCCGGCGCCGCGCCGCACCGGGGCTTCAGTCCTCTGATGGCAGCGAGACGGTGGATCTGGCAGCAGGGGGTGGAGTTTGTTCGAGAGAGCGAAAGAGGCCGGGAAAAAAGATGATTAGGAAGACAAGTGATTGCAGAAGAGACGATAAGTCGGTATGGGAGTTATTAGACCTCGGGCAGAAAAATCAGTCTAAAAGAAGTCGAAGGCGGGGGAGAGACATAGAAAGAAAACGGTGAAAGAGGACTGTGTAAGATGGTCGGAAGACGGAAGTGCTAGTGAGTAACAAAACGCGACGCATGGCATGGAATGTCAAAGACGGCGAAGAAGGAGGGTTCGAGAAAGGAGACGAAAGAACCGAAGAAAGCGAAAAAAACCGGAAGCTCACGCAAAAGAAGAAGAGAGAAACGGGGTGTATTAATAAGCAATGGACGTTTCCCAATGGCGGTGCCGTTTAAGCGAGAGGATGCATGAGCACAAAATTAGAAACGACCCATCAAAAAAAACTAGCAAGGCGATCGGCGGCAGCGGATATGGCTGGCCAGTCTACTTCACCAGCGTCCGACCAGAAATCGATTAGCAGTGAATCCTCGTTTGTCTCCGTTCTGGGCGACCGCGCCGGCGATGCACGCTCGCTGGGAGGGGGAGGGGTGAGCGTGCATGAAGGGAAAGGAGCCAGGCGAGGCCTGCGTAGGCCCCAGCGCGCGGGGAACTTTGTAACAAGAGCCGGCTGTAATTTATATTTACTGCCCGTTGTTTATATTTCGCGCTTAATAAGTCGCGGCCAGCCATAGGAGGGGAGCCGAAGGAGGGGTGGGTTCGCGTGGGGATTTATTCCGAACGGGGGAGGGGGGTGACGGGGACGCAGTGCTTCGCTCCGCGAGCCTCGGGACTTGCGTTTGCGCCGGGGAGTCGGTGGGCGGGGGCGGAGGGGCGGGGCGCGAAGGGGATGAGTGGCCGGCCCCGGGGATGGAGGAAACTTGGTCGAGTGGAGTCCCAGCACTTTCGAGTTCTGCTTAAACGGGGAGAAAGCTGGATGGGATTTCGGAAACGTAACTCTGTGAGTCGTGAAATGTGGATTTGTACTTTTGGGTGGAGCGTTTGTTCCTTCGCAATGGTTCTCGGTCGGAATTCCTACGTCATTGGCTAAAACCCGCACAGTTTATTTCAGAAAACGGATTATACCACGAAAAGAGAGGTGCGCTTTGGCATGAACAAAGCAGTCGATAAAAACTTACATATGTTAGGTATCAGAGCGAATAATGATAATTTACTTCAAGGTCGAACGTATTGCGTAATTTACTCATTGCATGATCAACGGTTTCTAAAGGTTTTGCTCACTGAATTCCCTCAGAGCATAACTTTATAGTGACTTAATTTTTAAAAAATCTGTAAAAAATAGGAATTTATTATATCAAATTTTGTTTTGAATTCCATAAATACTAGTGGAGAGTGTTTAGAGAAGACACTTTAGCACACGATGTGTTTTCTGTGTGAGGTTTTTTCTTTGGTTACTTTCTATATTTGATTCAAAAGTTACGGTTTTCTGAAAAAAATGACATTTTTAAAGACTAGACAATTTCCTTAATCCAACGATTTCAACGAATGTAAACTTGAAAACGACTCATCTAGAAGAAACACTTTTCAATCCTGCAGACATATACATGCACTACGAATCTTCTGACCTAGTTTATTTCCTTGCATTACGAGAGTTATTTCCACGGATATAAAAGTTCCCGATGAACGTCTCGGAAGTGAGGTAGATTCTCTCTTCAGAGCTTCTCTCCGTAATCAAAACGTCAGGTATGCTTACTCCGCGAAAAACTAATACTTTTGTTGTTGCAAAGTTTTTCTTCCCTCCCACCAAAAAGACAGTCCTCTCAGACTCCGGGTGTCCGAATTTTTACTCGGTCTTCCGCTCTGCTAAAAATACTCCACTCCCGCGCACATAGTGTCAAGAAGACTTCAAGTCGTAAAACCGAACCCAATAATCGTATATCACACAGCGGGTCTGAATAATGAAAGGGCGACAGAATAAAGAAGGAGGTCCACGCCGGCACACGGTTGCATCTCGGCTCGCTCAATGGTGCGTCGTACATTTTCCCGGGAGAAATCCCGGGAAACATTTCTGCCTGCTCCCCAACGTCGTCGACCACCCTGGCCCTCGGTCTGCGGGATCCCCGCCGCCGCGCCTGACACGGGCGCCTAATCCAGCCGCATCTCGCCGCATAACGCGCTGATCTCTCGTCTCCTCCGGACGGCGTCCGCGCCACCCCACTCGTGGCGACGCCCACGTTAATACCTTCGCAACCCCCCTTCCTCGCTCCCACGCAGGACGTAAATACAGCCGCGCTGCCGGTACAGTTATTAACGTCATACCGATTAAATATATTTTACGTCATAGTTATTAACGTCATACCGATTAAATATATTTTACGTCATAGTTATTAACGTCATACCGATATAGAGGAAATAGGAGACGCGGTTAAAGATAGTAACCCGAGGTGACAAGCGAGGTTTGTAGCCAATGAAGATTATTATTTGGGATATCCGCCGTTTACAATTAATGCACTTGTTTCTGAGAAAAAATATATACATGCGAAACAATTTTTCTTGGAATAGCAGAACTCATTCGCCTTTTTAGATACAATTCATTTGTTTCCATTATTCTATCCAAACTGTTCAAAACTTAACGAACGCCGGCCGTTAAGAGAGGCTTTTATTGGAAAAATAAATTACTGTTGAGATACTAGTCTCAACAAGAACTGCCATTGATGTTGCTACTTCTTCTGTTTCTGCCATTGCTACTGACGCTGACTCGTTGATTCAATTCAAATGAATGATGAGGTTTATTTTATGTGGTTTGGTTTGGTTTTGTTTTTCGTGTTTCCGGCGCGTCAACTGCATTGGTCATTAGTCCCGTTAGTGTAGTGTATGTTTTTCTCGGAGATGGCAGTCGGTTTTGCTTCTCCTCCGAAGGCGTACGACGGATTTTTTCGCCCTTAAAAGTTCACGACTGCGATCAGGTTTGAACCCGCGAATTTGGGTATAACATTTGGATGAGTTAATCGTTACACCACCGAAGCCGCTTCATTATCACCTCACTCCCTAGATCACCGACATTGTGGCTGATAATGTAAACATTGAGCCATTATTTTTTTCTTTCCGCCTCTTTCACTTCTTTCTCACTTAAATAGTACTTTCGATGTCACCTCAATTCCTAAATCAATCCTTTCATTGTGAACTAAATTGAACCAGAAATTGTTCGTATTCTTATACTTTTAATTCTTTCTCATTCACAGGTCTTATCGTAAATGCGGGTGTTGCTGTCAGGGGATTGTCACCTCTGTAAGAATCTCCATGATAAAATAATATTAACATTAACATTAAGATATTGTTACATTACAGAGGGGATTTTAACTGACTCAGATTAACCGCAAGGATATAAATTCACCAATGCGTCCAATGCGTTGCTGCCATTTGCAGAACCGTCGATAGTCTTCCATTTCCCAAGTAAAATAGTAAATACAACACCCTTCAGTCGTTGAGGAATGACTGTTGAAGTCATGTCGTTCCTGAAGGTATGTCGTCTTTACCTCCACTTCCCTAATTGAACAAATGAAATTAAAAAAAATGGGTTTGCGCTCATCTAGGAGCTCAAACACCAGCCAAAGCTTAATAGCAATAAGCCGCAGTGTTCAACCTCTGATAGTGACCATTATGCATTGTAGTTTTTTCGTTTTGTCTTTTGAAAATTCTAAGAGGTACAACCACACGATATGAGCTGTTATCTCTACAGATCCGTCGTGGCAAAATCACTTCAAAAACTCGCCTTAAGTTAATATTATTTAAATAAATATTAGAATTTTACAATGCTTTTTCACTTCAATTCGTTTTTACCAATTTTTTATGATACTAGATTGAGGTTTACAGTGGTTCTGATTACAGTTACATCTGATCTGTGTTCCGTTACGTTACGTTAATAACGTCTTATTTTGAAAGTCGCAAACAAATTATTCCTAGAAACGTATCCTCATCTCAAAGATATTTCCCTCACCACAGCGACAATCTTCATTACATTCCTCTACCTCCACCAACAATGGGGGAGATCCAGTCGTATTCCCCTTGTCATTTCAAACCACGAAGCTGTCCTCCCCGGCAGATCATAAAGCTCGCAGTAATTTTTCGCGTCCCGAAACAGGCGCTGCCCCTGACGCTGGCGAGGTACAGGGTCGAACAGGTTTGGGCGTAGGCCTGGCGAGTGTCAGAGACGACAGGAAATACAAGAGGTAGCTATATAAGTCTGGCAGAGTTGATTCAGGAGATTCAGGAAACACGAGAAGCCAAGGTCGAAGATTGATTCCCTGGTTATGGGCAGGTCGTTGAAGTAACAGAACGAAACAGAGATGGTAGAGGCAGACGAGAATGGCGAAGACAACAAAGAAAAATAGGACGACGAGTCCCAGAAAGGAGGGGAAAATAGAACAATAACGATACGATGATCGGGGAGGGGAAAAAACGAACTATTAAGGGAGGGAGACGGCGATTGGGGGAGAAAAAGGACACTAAGTGAGAGCGAGAACGATGACTAGGGGAGGGCGAAAACGAGAAAAAAGGGAGGGCGAAAACTAGGGGAGGGGGACAACGAGGACTGGGGGAGGAAGACAATGAGAACGAGGACAAGGCGAGAACAAGGGGGAGGAGGCTGTGAGGTGGTGGTGCGTCGAGATTGGGGGTGGAGGGGGCGTCGGATCACGGGCCGAAACAAAAGAGGTCCGCAGCCCGGCGTTCCGGAGTTTACAACCCCTTCGGGCACTTTACGGCGCGTGCTTAAATAGCGCGGAGGTGCGGGCGGATCCAGGGACACGCCGTGGAGGTCGCGGTATGTCCTCCGGGTACAGCTCACCAAGTGAAACAGGCCACTGAAGCCTTATGGATATTACGAATAATTGTTACTGTCTTCTTAGAATGCTTTTCAGTAAAAGTGAATATAGAAATCAGATTTTTGCAAACGGAATCACAAAGGACAATATTAAAGGGAATTCCCGCTTCACCATGTTCGGAATTAATTTTAAATCATTAGTAGTAGTAGTATTACATACTTTTCAATTCGTCTAAGTTCAATTCGCCTAAGTTTACATAACGTAGTCCAATGTTGCAGATAAAACTGATATTTTGCTGAAGCTAAATCGAAAAATTATATTTTGATTTGGCTTAAAACCCTTTAAAATATACATGAAATCTGTATTTTGCGCTATTTTCCCTTCGTTCCAATGAAATACATTTTCAATGAAATACATTTTAATGAAATATTATAATTTAAATTCGAAAGTAAATGTTACTCTGTGCATTATGGAACTCTGTATTAAGTGTAACTTCATTTTCTGTGCTCTATATAAATGTAACTTCATTTTCTGTGCACGTCTTCTAGAATTCAGTGGGAAATACAATTATTCAAATTATCGTTTCCATGTTGTCGCGGCAGGAAGTAATAAGAGCAAAATGTATTGCTTATTTATCTTTGAAAATAGATTTTATTACATGGGAGTTTTTTCTCCTTTCAAAATTCAAAATTTAAGTAGTATATGACTTAAGTGTAGGGATCACAGAATTTTGAAAATGTGCACACAATTCACTTTTCCCCATAACACGTCATACGCAGTTTTTAAGTGTTTTTTTGACGTAAAATAAATAAGTAAATAAATAAAGTGCCCATTCTGGATTCAGATGACCCGTAAAGTTGCTGGAAGGATGCACTTGAATTTAATGGTTGTAGATCGTGGGCTTGAAAGCTATGCTTACTGGTAACTTCCAGCAGTCAGTCTTGTAGCAAGTACACCGGGAAGTTAAAGGAGAGAATACAGATGTAGTACAATTATGCATCAATATGTCAGTAACTCCTAAGTATTGTTTGTTAATTTTTTACCGTTCCAGGAAATATAATGAGGTAATTCTCCTTTCATTATCAAGAAAAAATAGGAACAAAATTAATTCCCGTTGCAAATTTTTATGTAGCGGGCAGTTTTAAGATTATCTCGCATATTTTACCACAATAACCTCCATATTATATTCACATTATGGACTTAATAACAAAAATATTTATTACAAGCTCTCTCAATGCAGTACTAATTGTGTTCTTTTAATTTCTAAATCGACTATTTTGGTCGATTCAAAATTATATAAATTAATAATGACCTAATGAAGATCGTATTTTTGAGCCACTTTCTTTTGTAATAATCAAATTTAACATTTTGCTTCATCAGTTGATATGTGACAATTGTACCAAGGTGTTCACTTAAATGATACTGGTACAAAGGATTCTTGTGGTGTGTTTTATTTTTCACGAATCTCAAGCAAGTTGCCAAGTGACAGTCCCCAGCTGTGGATATAATCTTGTCCTGACTCTTAGCATCGAGATGACGCGACCCGATTCCAACCCCGAAAACATTCGCACTTCGCGACCGGTACTTTCACTTAACGACCGATGCTATTTCCCAAGCCGTATCCTCCCTTCTTGTTTACCGCTTCCTCCGAAACTGCGTCTCGTTACTCCGAAAAAGGAGACTTTTTGAATACGTCCTCTACATAAAATTCGTTTTATTTTTCCCTTGGATTTTGGCGTTGACGAGCTACATATCGGGAAAATAAAGGGTGTGAGGCGTTCCGCAGGGTCTTTTTTCGGGCTCCCTCGTTCGTACAGTCGGCCGCCGGTGCGCGCTTAAGCCCCCCTGCCGGCCGTGGAATCGTGCTGCGAAACAAAAGAAGCACGCCGCCGCGCACAGGCTGCCCGCTTTACGACTCCCCGGGGGGATTTTATTTCCAAATCGGGCGTCCGTGGGGCGGCGCTGGGCGGAGTCTGCACCTGAAGCACGTAATAACCGCTAGGCGGTTAACCGGGGTTACCCGCTTCCCCCAGAGCGCATGCGTGAGAGCGGTCTAGGCTCCGTGCCTGCGGGGGCGGAGTGCGGTTTTGCTTCCCCGGAGACGATTACTCCGTGTGGATAGTATATGCAAGTGTAGATTTCTTTACTATTAGTACATATGATAATTATTGTCTTCTCTTAGGTGATGACTGGAAGCAATATAGCCTGTATGTTTGAAGAGATTCGATAGAAACTTCACGAAGTCACATATCTATAAAGCTACTAGGAGAATACAAAAAGGATATATCTGGTAAAATGTCAGATATTTCGGTAAATTTAGCTTCATGGGTGATCAACAGAAAGAAAATCTTGTAATGATTCACTACCGTTAGTTCACAATATTAAAAAGGAAATGAACAAATGTTTTGAATATAAATGCTTAAACTTATAAACGAATAATGTAGTTTTGTCGTTTTTTTTACAAGTTGTCTTCTATCGAAACTACATTATTTTTCATTTACATTTACCTGAAACTTTCTAATACTTTCTAATTGATTTTATTCCTCCTTTTCCTGATTTTCACATGCAAGGAATGTTAAATGCCACTTTATTGTTCTACAAATGTATGATTCTTTAATGATCTGTGAGACAAAAGCACTGACACGTTCAGTGGCAGAATCTTATCAAGTTTACTGATAAAGAAATTACTTTTAATAAAATTGCAATATAATAAATCTAAAAAAAAGAAAGAACGGAATCAGGTTAATTTTAATTAGAGTACATCTTAAGAAGAGTATTAATACTCGTTAAAACTCTTCATAAAACATATTTAGTACTAACGTTCTATTTTATATTACAAGGATGAAGGGCATTTTTGTGAAAAATATTTTGCTCATTCACTTACAAGATAAAATCCGTAGAAAACAATATAATTTTAGCCTTAGAGCCCTTACGCAAGAGATTCGCCAAATGCATCTAACTTTCCTCCTCCGAGGCTCGTTCGCGTGTTTTTCCCTTCCCCTTAATTGTACAAAGCTCCTCGCTTACAAATTTTCTTCAGTGAACCTCAAATGCCTGGGCGCGAGGCGTCATCCGAGAGGCGATAGCCGCCCCGCCCCGCCCCGCCCTGCCCCGCCCCGCCCACGGGATCTGCGCGTCTCTGCCGCGTCGTTTCTTGCTCCGAGGGGCGGCCGTGGGCCCAGGTCCCCCACCGCAAAAACTCCCCGGCACTTACCCACCCCTCCCGCTCTTTGCCTTGGGTGTGGCCCGCCGGCGTCTTCAGAGCTCACGCACCACAACGCCCCGCCCGCGCCGCATGCTTCGCCATTGCTGCTTAGCTGCTTTCACACAGATCGAAGCGCTTCGTTAATAGCCTTTGTGCTTCTCCTCTTCATTCCACAGTTTTTCATTAGCCCTTTCAATTTCGTCCTTTTCTGTTTTCTCCTCAAATATTGCATGATTAATTTATGTATTTCGTTGTTTGTTCGCATCTCATTTTGTATTCATGTATTTTCTTAAAGTTTTTAAAGTTCAAAATTTTGTAAATGTTAGATTTTCTCTTCATCAAGCTGAACAGAGAGACGCGCGTGCGTTTTGCATACGTGGACTGACTTTATAAGAGTACGGTATTTAGCAAGTGTGACTATTTTTTATCTGTACAGATTTGTTTACATATTCCATAGCTGATGAAACAGCAAATCAGCGATTCATGATAACTTCCCGCATCCTGTCTCACCATGTAGGTATTTCGATTTGTTTTAATGGTTCGCACGTAATACATATTTGTATATGATATTGTTTGGTTCAAAACCTTAACTTATTGTCATATTTGCAATTATAATGCACTATTTTACTCTCTCTCTCTCTCTCTCTCTGAGGAAATTCAGTTCCAGACATTCCCCATTCTAACTAGTAGTTATGAAGAGCATGCAGAATTCCACCAGCGCAATTTTTCGCGTTACTTTTTCTGCAGAACACATTTCTCTCTGTGTTTACGTTCTCGGTATTAATGAACCTTTCTCTTACCTAATTACATTCCACTGCAGTATAAGCCCAATTTATACATATCAGGAATGCGAGGTACAATCCCCATTACACCACACGAGTGTCCCACTCTTTAAGTAACGCCTCGGTGATCGCCATCTCCGCCAGCCCTTCTGGCGCGGCTCACCGACTCACAGGCGCCGTCGCCCACAGCGAAGGGCAGAGAGCGCACACACTTAACCTTTTAATTCGCAGCGGTCCTCTGCTCCGCCCCGCGCCCTCCGGCCGTCGCGGAGCTGTTACAGTTAATGAGGGGATTCGCTGGCGCGCGCGCCGGCGAGCAGGTGTTTATTTCATTTTCAAAGAAAATATTCGAAACAAAGGCACGCGCTAATGAGAGCGTCGCCGAGAGCACGTTGGGCGTCGGCGTCGGCGTCGCGGCGCCTGCGAGGGCGAGGACGCTGGCGAGGAAACGCAGGGGGCGAGTGATGAGGGGGACGCGTGACAAACCGACTGAGACAGCTCGGGGCAGCAGCTGTGACACTGTCTTTGACAAAGACAGCCCTCAAGTTCAGTCGGACGTTCTGCGAACCTTAGGTTGCTGGCCAAAGCGCCGGCTTCATGAGTTAGTAATAAGTTAGTTATCAAGCACTGCCCTCTTCTCTGCCCAAAAGCCAATGAACTGCGGCCCCTTTTGAATAAACGACCATGGCTACTGACGAGGGAAAAGTTAAAAAAATTGTTAATAATAATAATAATAATAATAATAATAATAATAATAATAAAATGTCCGACGGTCGCGAATTTTCGACACTACACACAAAGCTGGATCGAATTCAGCCGCTTTCTGGACGAGAATTCCACAGGTCGGCTGCTCTGACCGGTAGTTTCTGTGGTTTCTCTAAAAAATGGCGAATTTCTGAGGAGTGTCCTAACAAACGTGCCATGAACCGCGTACGATCTCTCATTTGTCATCCCTGTTCCCTTCTTACCCTTACACACACTTCAATTTTCTCACAAAGGTTTAAAATTGTCTCAGAATGTTTTTGAAAGTCAGATTTTGAAATAGTTAATACTCGAAAATTCGGTCAGTTTTTGCGAAATTGTGATATGTAGGATATTTGAAACCAAGATTTTGTGAAAACCGGCCTCAAATTTTTTCCTCTCCTTTTCCAATGTACGCCTTCACAAACAGCATATGTCCCATTTTCTGGGAACTCTGTGCAAACAATTTGCAAAAATTAGCATTGCAAAGCAACGTTGCTGATAGTTCTTTTCTTAATGAAATTTGTTCTAAAAAGTAATCTTTAAATAAGGCCATAAACAATTTTCCAAGAAAGAGTTTCGCGTAATTTTTTAGATAAAGGCAATTTATAAAAAATATAATTTCTCAAAAAACGACCCAACATTTTTCTTTAATTCTTTTCCAAACAGACAGTAAATTATGATAATAAAAGTAGCACGTTCGCTACTTTCGTTGAATTCTCTTGAATTTAGAAGAATGGCTAAAGTTACAAATAATGCGGGAATATAGTCCACTTATAGATCCACTAATTTCTCACGTGAAATACATCATAATGTCGATTGCATGCAGATAGTTATTATGATAAATTGGAATTATTTGCTTCAGATGATATTTAAGACGAAGAAAATACAGACATGAATGGAAAAGCTCACATTGTTGTAGTAAATAAAAGAATCCTCACAGAAGAACAATTCTTCACCAGAGAACAATGAACCTAATCTTCAACACAGATAAAATATGCTTATTTAAATGTACTTTCCATCGAGCAGTGTTGCGCTCCCTGGACGTAAATGATGCTAGAAAGTGCAACGTGAGTAGTCACGTTAATGAATCACATTTAAAACACGAACAAATGCGGTAACAGTTTCTTTTGGAAAACCTTTATATTCTAAATTTGCGGAAACAATTGCTACAACATAGATCTTAACACGGAGAAAAAAATTAAATGTTTTATTCCTGAGTATGTGATGTCGCCAATGAAGACGTTACTGTTACAAAAATGTGTGCCCAATGCCTAATGTAGTCGATTGTCTGAAATTACGTTGAATACTTAAAGATTTCTAAGAACGTTACATACTTAAATTTTACTAATACGTTGAATACTTAAGTACTGTTTGCCTCGAGAATCACTGTCTCGTTAATTATGTTATTCTTCCAATCTGATTGTTTTCTGACATCAATATTTTGTACACAGGTGTGTGACACAAGAAAATAAATGAAGTATGTTCTTTTTGTGTCGTTCCTCTGTCATTGAATTTTAAAATTTTATAATTTTAATATTAACGTGCAACACAAGAAATGGAATAAATGCATTTCAGTGCAGCATAGATAACGAATAAATGATTTTTCAAGATTCTGAATCACGCAAGAACTGAAGCGAATATAAATGAAAAGAAATCTGATATTGTGCAGTTAAACGAATTTTTACTTGCAAGAAATTAATCTTTTTTAATAATAATAAAAATAACAACAATAATTATACTGATTGTGAGTATATTTAAAAAAAGTAAAGTATCAAAGACATTATTAGAGTACATGTCAACACACTAGGAGGCAAGCGATATTTCTTCTCTGATAGGCGTTCGACAAACTTCAATCACACTCGTGCGTAAAAAAATTAAAATAGCAAAGCGTTCGTGAAGGTGCTGCACTCCAGGGGCATGGATCTGGAGTGCAGAGGCCAATGGCGCGCGTGGGCAGAATTGCCGCGCAAGGGGCGTTGCAAGGGTAGTGGAGGAGAAGGCGGGGCGAAGAGGGATGGAAGGGAGATCGCGCACGGCCATTGCGTAGGGGCGGGGCCTAAGGCTGCGGCCAGGGCTTTGCCCCGTAATTATTTTACGTGCCGCTTCCCGGATATCGAATTTAGGTTAAAGTCGCGAAATGGAAACGCAATGGGGCGCGAGGAGGCCTAACTCGATCTGCGTGGGCGGCGACGCACGGCCCGGCCCTGCTCCCGCCCACCTCCCCACACTGCACCGCCCACTCCCCCTTTCGCTTCCGGCGGGGAGGGGTGGAGGGGGGTTGGGGCGATTGCCTTGGCGGTGCCACCAACGGCGATGGGGGGGCGGGGCGACGGTGTTAGCAACGGCATGGGGCGGCGATGGGGGTGGCGGGGGCGGCGATGGGTTGGCGGTGGTGACGACGGTGTTAGAACGGCAATGGGGATGTGGCTGTGGCAGTGACGGCGTGGCAGTGCCAGCAACGGCGATGGGGGTGTGGCGGTGGCGGTGACGGCGTGGCAGTGCCAGCAACGGCGATGGGGTGTGGCGGTGGTGACGACGGTGTTAGCAACGGCAATGGGGATGTGGCTGTGGCAGTGACGGCGTGGCAGTGCCAGCAACGGCGATGGGGGTAAGGCAGTGGCGGTGACGGCGTGGCAGTGCCAGCAACGGCCATGAAGTGTGGCGGTGGTGATGACGGTGTTAGCAACAGCGATGGAGGTGTGGCGGTGGCGGTGACGGTGCGTTGACGGAGGAGGCGGTAGCAGTTGCAACGCAGGCTGGGGAAGCGGTTGGTCGCGGCCAAGCGGGGGAGACCTCTAGGAAATCGCAGGCACGCAGAAGGATTGCGGATCGGAAGTCAGAAAGAGAGAGAAGGAACAGCAAGAATATCGAATTTGTGATACCAAAAACTTCAGAGAAAACAAGTAAGAAGCATCAAGTGAAAAGTGAAGATAAGGTACAGAGAAAAAGAAGTACGCAAAATGTGAAGAAAAATACAACTAAAAAATGAGGTGCAATTACAGAGAAAAAAATAAGAAAATCTCGCTGTTCTTATCCCATTATTGAGAAGTGGGAAAACGTAGAGACCTGGAAAGTAAAGTTCAAGAGATGATATTGATTATTTAGTTAAAAAAGGAGTGTATCTATAATTCCTTACTATGTTTTCTTTTTGCAGTAATTAAGAGGCATTCGTCAAATACCTTTTCACACCTAATTAGTACTTACGATTTCTAATAATGATAAAATGGAAGTAAAAATATACAAAAGAATTTGAGAAAATAATAAAAATTGGGAAGAATACAATGAGAGAACGTGAATGTAATAGTTATAGAGTGCGAGAAGAGTGAATGTACCAACCGGCAGAGGTCGGTGAAGCCACAGAGCTGTAACGCGGCCTGAGCTGAAACGGAGCGCGAGAAGTGCACGCGGATCCGCAGTGGGTGAAGAAGGCGGGCGCCAGGAGTGGCGGGAAAGCGCTCGTTAGACGCAGGCTAATTATACGCGCCAGAGAGGGCGTGCGCGAGTGCGGGTGCGTGTGTGGTGGCGCGCGATGCGGTGAAGGAGAGGGAAAGGGCGAGGGCGAGTGCGTAAGTGGTGGCGTGGGTGGCGGTGGAAAGGGAAAGGGCGAGGGCGAGTGCGTAAGTGGTGGCGTGGGAGGCGGTGAAGGAGAGGGAAAGGCAGAGGGCGAGTGCGTAAGTGGTGGCGTGGGAGGTGGTGAAGAGGGAAAGGGCGAGGCGACTGCGTATGTGGTGGCGTGGGATGCGGTGAAGGAGAGGTAAAGGGCGAGTGCAAGTGCGTAAGTGGTGGCGTAGGAGGCGGTGAAGGAGAGGAAAGGCAGAGGGCGAGTGCGTAAGTGGTGGCGTGGGAGGTGGTGAAGAGGAAAGGGCGAGGGCGACTGCGTATGTGGTGGCGTGGGATGCGGTGAAGGAGAGGTAAAGGGCGAGTGCAAGTGCGTAAGTGGTGGCGTAGGAGGCGGTGAAGGAGAGGAAAGGCAGAGGGCGAGTGCGTAAGTGGTGGCGTGGGAGGTGGTGAAGAGGGAAAGGGCGAGGGCGACTGCGTATGTGGTGGCGTGGATGCGGTGAAGGAGAGGTAAAGGGCGAGTGCAAGTGCGTAAGTGGTGGCGTAGGAGGCGGTGAAGGAGAGGGAAAGGCAGAGGGCGAGTGCGTAAGTGGTGGCGTGGGATGCGGTGGAAAGGGAAAGGGCGAGGGCGAGTGCGTAAGTGGTGGCGTGGGAGGCGGTGAAGGAGAGGGAAAGGCAGAGGGCGAGTGCGTAAGTGGTGGCGTGGGAGGTGGTGAAGAGGGAAAGGGCGAGGGCGACTGCGTATGTGGTGGCGTGGGATGCGGTGAAGGAGAGGTAAGGGCGAGTGCAAGTGCGTAAGTGGTGGCGTAGGAGGCGGTGAAGGAGAGGAAAGGCAGAGGGCGAGTGCGTAAGTGGTGGCGTGGGAGGTGGTGAAGAGGGAAAGGGCGAGGGCGACTGCGTATGTGGTGGCGTGGGATGCGGTGAAGGAGAGGTAAAGGGCGAGTGCAAGTGCGTAAGTGGTGGCGTAGGAGGCGGTGAAGGAGAGGGAAAGGCAGAGGGCGAGTGCGTAAGTGGTGGCGTGGGAGGTGGTGAAGAGGGAAAGGGCGAGGGCGACTGCGTATGTGGTGGCGTGGGATGCGGTGAAGGAGAGGTAAAGGGCGAGTGCAAGTGCGTAAGTGGTGGCGTAGGAGGCGGTGAAGGAGAGGGAAAGGCAGAGGGCGAGTGCGTAAGTGGTGGCGTGGGAGGTGGTGAAGAGGGAAAGGGCGAGGGCGACTGCGTATGTGGTGGCGTGGGATGCGGTGAAGGAGAGGTAAAGGGCGAGTGCAAGTGCGTAAGTGGTGGCGTAGGAGGCGGTGAAGGAGAGGGAAGGCAGAGGGCGAGTGCGTAAGTGGTGGCGTGGGAGGTGGTGAAGAGGGAAAGGGCGAGGGCGACTGCGTATGTGGTGGCGTGGGATGCGGTGAAGGAGAGGTAAAGGGCGAGTGCAAGTGCGTAAGTGGTGGCGTAGGAGGCGGTGAAGGAGAGGGAAAGGCAGAGGGCGAGTGCGTAAGTGGTGGCGTGGAGGTGGTGAAGAGGGAAAGGGCGAGGGCGACTGCGTATGTGGTGGCGTGGGATGCGGTGAAGGAGAGGTAAAGGGCGAGTGCAAGTGCGTAAGTGGTGGCGTAGGAGGCGGTGAAGAGAGGGAAAGGCAGAGGGCGAGTGCGTAAGTGGTGGCGTGGGAGGTGGTGAAGAGGAAAGGGCGAGGGCGACTGCGTATGTGGTGGCGTGGGATGCGGTGAAGGAGAGGTAAAGGGCGAGTGCAAGTGCGTAAGTGGTGGCGTAGGAGGCGGTGAAGGAGAGGAAAGGCAGAGGGCGAGTGCGTAAGTGGTGGCGTGGGAGGTGGTGAAGAGGGAAAGGGCGAGGGCGACTGCGTATGTGGTGGCGTGGGATGCGGTGAAGGAGAGGTAAAGGGCGAGTGCAAGTGCGTAAGTGGTGGCGTAGGAGGCGGTGAAGGAGAGGGAAAGGCAGAGGGCGAGTGCGTAAGTGGTGGCGTGGGAGGTGGTGAAGAGGGAAAGGGCGAGGGCGACTGCGTATGTGGTGGCGTGGGATGCGGTGAAGGAGAGGTAAAGGGCGAGTGCAAGTGCGTAAGTGGTGGCGTAGGAGGCGGTGAAGGAGAGGGAAAGGCAGAGGGCGAGTGCGTAAGTGGTGGCGTGGGAGGTGGTGAAGAGGGAAAGGGCGAGGGCGACTGCGTATGTGGTGGCGTGGGATGCGGTGAAGGAGAGGTAAAGGGCGAGTGCAAGTGCGTAAGTGGTGGCGTAGGAGGCGGTGAAGGAGAGGGAAAGGCAGAGGGCGAGTGCGTAAGTGGTGGCGTGGGAGGTGGTGAAGAGGAAAGGGCGAGGGCGACTGCGTATGTGGTGGCGTGGGATGCGGTGAAGGAGAGGTAAAGGGCGAGTGCAAGTGCGTAAGTGGTGGCGTAGGAGGCGGTGAAGGAGAGGGAAAGGCAGAGGGCGAGTGCGTAAGTGGTGGCGTGGGAGGTGGTGAAGAGGGAAAGGGCGAGGGCGACTGCGTATGTGGTGGCGTGGGATGCGGTGAAGGAGAGGTAAAGGGCGAGTGCAAGTGCGTAAGTGGTGGCGTAGGAGGCGGTGAAGGAGAGGAAAGGCAGAGGGCGAGTGCGTAAGTGGTGGCGTGGAGGTGGTGAAGAGGGAAAGGGCGAGGGCGACTGCGTATGTGGTGGCGTGGGATGCAGTGAAGGAGAGGTAAAGGGCGAGTGCAAGTGCGTAAGTGGTGGCGTAGGAGGCGGTGAAGGAGAGGGAAAGGCAGAGGGCGAGTGCTAAGTGGTGGCGTGGGAGGTGGTGAAGAGGGAAAGGGCGAGGGCGACTGCGTATGTGGTGGCGTGGGATGCGGTGAAGGAGAGGTAAAGGGCGAGTGCAAGTGCGTAAGTGGTGGCGTGGGAAATGGTGAAGGAGAGGGAAAGGGCGAGTGCGGGTGCGTGTGTGGTGGCGCGCGATGCGGTGAAGGAGAGGGAAAGGGCGAGGGCGAGTGCGTAAGTGGTGGCGTGGGTGGCGGTGAAGGAGAGAGCGCGGGCGAGAGCAGGTGCGAGGGTGATGGGTAAACGGGTTGAGAGAGGGACGAATGCAAGAAAGAGACCTGCGACGCGACAACGTGAGCGAGAGATATGTGAAGAGGCGAGAATAGGGGTGAGGCCGGGATAAAGGCGGGTCGACGGCGAGTGTTGCGGCGATGGGGGTGTCTTGCCGCGTGGCCGAGGACGTGGGGCTTGAGAGATGGCAAGAGCGCGGATTGATTGATTGATTTTTTCGTGTTTCCGGACACGTCAACAGGTTTGGTCATTAGTCCCGTTAGTGTAGTGCCTGTTTTTCTCGGGAGACGGCGGTGATCATCCCCCGCCGGATGACGAGATCCGGCGCCGACCTACCGTCGGCTAGTGGGGTTTCCCCCTAAGCAGGACTCTCGCACCAGCGGGGCACCGCCCCAGCCGGGACAAGCTCTAAGCTCCCGAACGGTCTCCCGGAATATGTGGTAGTGTAGTGCATGTTAGTGTAGGGGTGTGTGTAAGGGGAGAGGATAGGACAAGGAAGAGGAAGGACAGATCGCGCGCGGTCCGTGACCCGTTTGGTAGGGTACTGCTCCGGCATTCGCCTGGTGTTGATCGGAGAAACCACGAAAAACAACCGATCAGAGCAGCCGACCGCTAGAATTCTCCTCCAGACAGCGACTGAATTCGACCTAGCTGAAAAGCTAGTGTCGAAAATCCTGCCGCCGTCGGGGCCTGCTTGGGTAAAGTTGGCCAAATGCAACGTAGAGCGCGGTTCATTCGCCGCTGGTGGCACAGCGCCAGGCAGCTGTCAGCGCCGTCACCGCCCTGCAGAGCTATTAGCGACAAAGTGCAGTCACTTAGACCGCCTTCGACGGCCGCCACTCGCCAGCGCCACCAATGGAGCTAATGGGGCAACACAGGGGAACAGACAGCAGCAGGTGTTCAGCCGAGGGCTTTTGAATCAACGACTAAGCCGGAGGAGGAGAATGGAATTTGTGTGGAAAGAAACACTTATCTTTATTTAATATAACATTTGTTCGCTATAAAGGTTCGGCTCATCTTGATTTTCTCCGTACTCTCTTTATCTTACTCCTCCAGTTGGAAGATTTTCGGTTTCACCTCCTGGATGAACTAGAGTAACATGATTGTCCAGACGACCATGGTGGCTCTGAGAAGGCTTATGCTTTTCTCTTCTCTTCCAAGAATTTCTTCATCCTCTCTCCACCTCTATTCTGTTCTTCCCCTGATACCATTATGCACTTCCGTTCCATTTTCAGAGGGGCACCGATATCTTGGCGCTGATTCCTTCTCATCTCTGATTTGCTCCATGTTTATTGTTATTTCTTTCGCCCTTTCTTGACATTCTTCCTAATTTCCACTTGGTTTCCGCCTTACATCTTCCTTTATCCAGTGTTTCTCAAATCCACCTGTTATTTTTTTTATTTCCATCCCGATAATTTACCTACCAAATCTTGAAGTAAACTCTGTGATAATAATATAGAAGCCTTCAGGTGAAATATTCTCGATATCAATGACTGGATTAGACATGTAAGATCTGTCTTGAGATAAGAATTATGAGGTATAAACGTGAGAAAATAAATCGAGGAGCAAGTTACTAAACAAAATATTAATTAATTATTAGTCAAATGTTTTAAACAGTTGTTACTATACAGTGCTGGTTCGTGGACATCAGATGATAGTCAATAGCTTTGACACCTTCTTTACCTACATGTTCATGAGGTCAAATAACGGGTTTAATACACACTCTTCAATGCGTTAATCTGAATTAGAATCCACTGAATAGGACAGTATATTCCCTCTGAACTAAACGACCAATATTCATATCTAGTAATCTACCTTCGAGCTCTTGGACGCTCAATGTCTATCCCATTATTGGTATTCTGACATCGTTAGGATACGTAATGCTAACGCACACGTCATAACTGCATTACTCAGATGACATTTATAACTATTGCCTTTGTAACATGTTCCAATCGGCAAGGAAGTATCCCATGAATTTCAAACTGATCTGAAAAATGGTCCAACGATCATGGGCCTTGTGCAGGGGTCACGATGGGGAAGCAACAATGATCGCAAGCAGTAAGGATTGTGTGTTTAAAGCACTGCTCCAACATCCATCTGGAATGGATTAGAGGAAAGAACACAAACCACCGATCAGAGCAGGCGACCTCCAGAATTGTCACGGAGGCTCTGGTCAGCTATCATGCAACTCTTGGAACAAGTGTCGAAAATCCGCGCACGGTCAGGTCTCATAAATAGGACCTGTCGGGTTCCGAAGCCTCCGAACGCGGTGTCACCACTACATACGCTAACGGAACAGAAAATTCAAACAACAAAAAGAAATACGGGTACAATTCCTGAGAACAGCGCCTGGCACGTGCCACGTGCGTCCGTATCGCCCGGGGCGATCTCCTCGCTCGCTCATTAACAGCGCGGGCGATCCGTCGGCGCGGCGCCTCCTTGGCGTCGCGGGCGGGGGCGGTGGGCGGTGCCGTTTGTATCGGAAAGTGCTTATGAGGCGGACGCGGCCTCCTAATGCGTCGCAAGGGGGCGGGGGGGGGACGGAAGCGGTGGCGGTCGGCGGGGGCCGTGGATCGCGGGCGAGGCCGAGATAGATATAGCCCGTCCCGCCCCTCCCCCCGTGCTGTTGGTAAACACGCGCGATCGATGCGAGTTGGTGGTAGGCGTCAAGCTCAAGGCCGAAGGCTCGTAACTGGAGAATGGAGGACCTGTGAATGGGCTTCATTCCTTGGTTAAGAGATGTGCGCAATCCACTGTTCTTTATTAACAGTTCTCTCACTGTGCCAGTACGTAAATTTAATAAAATACATCGAGTTGGTGTGATGCATTTCACACACTACAGCTGACTGCAATTAAATAAAGAAAGTAGTCTGTAGAAAGTAAATGACAAAACGCTGACAATATTTTTTAATAAGCCGTGCGCAAAACTGCACAACATTTAGAATAAAAGAATAAACAAAGTATTACGAAGGGTGCCAAAAGTGCGTGCCAAAAATCTTTTGCACATGGCGTCATAAAAATAGTATACACAACACGTGCGCGACGTGCTTCGTGCACTTGTTCTCTAAGTTACACAACTACCTTCAGGGAGAAAAAGAACATCAACAACATGGATGCAAATGGTTAAACATATTCAAAGAGAATTAGAGTTAAAAAAGAAGAAACTAAACAATGATAGATATGTGAGTATTTAGAAAGCAGTTAAATGCCCACTAATCCCGCCGAAAAAAAAGAAGATACGAAGAGATCAGAAAGGAGATAAAAAGCACAGGGGAATAAGAACCAAGGGGAATTGAAAAAAGAGAAATCGAAAAAAATGAAGGAAAACTGATAATGGCACGGAATCGGTATCAGGATTTCACGAGAAGAAAAAGAATTAAGTACGGGTCACCCCTCAAGCCCCCTTAATAGTTGTTAAAAATAACTACACAATTTTATACATTTTCTTTTCCTTCTTCAACTCCTTTCGTTACACGTAAAAAAGTGGTTTACGACGCTATAAAATATAAAATTTATACTTCGCCTTTAGTGACTTTATTCTTTAAAGGACACTTCTTAAAATTTTAGAGATAGTTGTCACACGTGTACGCATACACTCGTGACAAATTGCTCGAACTTTGTCAGCGTTATAAGCTAAACTCCTTACTGGTCAAAACATCCAGCTAGAGAACTCCTTTGTCATCTACGTGTCATATTTTTAAACTTCTCTCCGGCGATGTAACATAACATTTTTAATTTTAATTTTACTAAAACATCGAATAAAATCAATTGAAATACAACACCTAAAGGGAAGATACTACTTTTGAGATAAAGAATCGTTTTATTGTCATGTCTAATACATTATTTCTTAAATAATTGCATTCATAGCCAACCTACATAGTTTAGGGTATCCTGGCTTCAAGCTGGAGTTAGATAATGTGAGCTGCTTGCAGGATTGGTAGAATGGTGGGTCTCTATGTGTCACAACTCTTTGCTGCAAACATTTGAAGAATCCCCATCAATTTTCAAAAAATATCAAATCACCCGATAACCAACAAAGAAAATGAGTACAATAACCAACACAACGATACTAATAAGGCTTGATTATCACTTATCAGTTTTATTTTTGTCGTATAACAACATGTTTGTGAGAATTACTTCAAAATGTTTGCGCCAGTTGTTAAATAATGTTAAGTTGTTAAGAATTGTACAGTCAAAGCTGGTGTTGAAAGGGTTCAGCCGACCCGATTCTATGCAATTATTATTAAATTTGTATGCACTTGGACAAAAATGTCCATATATTAAAAAGATAAAGTAATTGGAGTACTAATCGTGGAATTACATAGCTGGTAATAGGCATCAGTGCAGTAATAATTAGGAATCTTTTCAATTCAATTTATTTTTACTGTGATGTTTAACTGATCTAATTTATATTAATAAAATTAAAAAGTTCAGACCAATTCCTTAATTAATTAACCGTCCACAATTTAAAGCTTCCATTTGAGATCACGTACGTACGTTAATTAGCTTTTAACAACATTGAATTTTGTAGCAGAGAATCATCACATCTGGTAATATAGCGAAGCAATGTTTCTGTAATAAAAAAAAATTGGGTCACAAATGTGGCGATTTAATCGATGCAACTCACCAAAGGATGTTTTAAATCTATATTTTATCGCGTTATCTGGCAAATTTACATTTATTTCTCCCGTCGGACTATCCATTTCAATGAATACAGTTCCGCAAATATAGTATCTTAACCGACGCACGTAATTCCTGATTAGGCAAAATATTATCAATTTCCACACCATTATGATCTGCCTAATTAAACTCACCATCATTTGTTTGTTTAATTATGTGTGTTTTCCGCCCATCGAAGGCCGGTTGGTGGAATATGCTGCAGAATATGAAATTTTCAGCCAGAGGTGTCATAGTTTTGGCGAAAACGAACGTAATATTTTACGACGGAAATTTGCTGATATTCCAAAATATACCATAGTTTCTCTGTAGCGTCCCCAATGCTAGGAAAATAAGGTTTTCCTGCATCGTCTCTGTGAGTTTCTTCTCGCTCGCCTAACTAGTGAAGTAATCAACATATTTGAATGATCGAAGAGCAAACGGCCTATATATAACGTAGCAGTGACAGGGGTTGTACGTTTCTAAACTTTCATTTCGCGTAACTTTCATTTAACGTTTCACTTTGAACGATAACAAATAATCAACTTTTCTCTTTTAGTACATAAATAATAATTGTCTACAATCGTCAAATATTAATTCACTATTTATGACAGCAACATGGGTACATCTTTTAAACAGCACTTTGATTAAGAAAGGTGTCATAAAGATCCCATTAGTAACCACAGTTTGATAATGATCAGTAGAAAAGCACCTATGTGAGACGGGGATAATTAAATAAATGAAAATGAACGTTGTGCATTATTTCCTCACAAAACAAAAGAGTTATAAATTTTGAATTTGAAAAATACATACATTTTCTTGGCTGTTATTTTATTTTTAATCCCCTTAAGTTCACATTTTGCTGAACCATCGTATTAGATCTAATCACACATTTTCATGTTATTCATTTAACTTTTGTTATTTAAATTGAATAATAAACATAAGCTGTCAGTTTCATTATCGAAGACGTCTTGCGGAATGTTGCAGCAAGAGTAGGAGGAGGTCGAGGAAACTAATTAATTTGCGCACGTGATCCAAAGCGCGCGAAAGGCGGCAGATCCATTTTCCGAAAATCCCCGACCTCCGCCCCGTCCTCCGTCCTCCGCAGAGCGCCTCGTCCTCGCTGCGAGTAATTTGTCATTTCCCGCTGATAACGAACCGCCGAGCCCCGTCTGGCCGCCTCGGCGAGTTGACTTCTTATTTTTCCGGGCGGTCGGTCCCCGGGCGCGGGGACGGTCGCAATCTTTTCCCCGTCGGCCGAGGGCTTTTGTGAAATTATTTACTTAGTCGTCGGGATCGGCGGGCTGGGCCGGGTGGCGAGGGGCCCGCCGTATCTCTGCGCGGTATCTGAGCCCCGTCCATCCCACACCGCCCCGCCCCCGACGGCGTAATTAGAGGGGTTGATAACGCGGATTCTGGCTGCTGGTTGGGGATGGTGGGAGAGGGATGCCCGAGGATTTGAGGTGAAGAGCGGAGTGCTGGCGGGTTGATTCGGGCGGGCACTGAGGGAGGGGCTGAAAACCGGCAATTTCTACTAATTAGACAGTATCTCTTTTGGGGGATGTCTGAAAGAGATGTGTGTATATTAAGAAATAGGTAATTATTTTTAAAGAAGTATGTTGTCCTGAATTAATGAATCATTTACTTCCCAATTTCATTCCGATAAATAAATAATACATTCAAGGGTCATAGGATGATTGACAACAAACTCAATGGCATTTGGGATATGTAAATTATAATGATACTTCCTCAACTATATTATAGTAAATTCTGGTTTTCTTGATGAAGGATCTAGAGAATATTTTATTACAAGTACATACATAATTCATATTCATTAAATATTTTACAGTTTTCTCGTCAAAACAAAACTTTTTTTTGCGGCGAATCAATTTATTTTTAAAGGATTTTATTCTAAATTGTGTAGATCTGCAGTGCGTTCTTAGCAATATTGTACTCGGGACTTCCAAAAACCCGATATTGTGAATTCTGAGAAACCCCAAGTGATTAAATTTCATGGAATCCTCAGGATCAAAAGACGAAATAAAAGTAATAAGAAAACAAACGCGGGTTCATCCTGAGAACGGAAATATTTTAAAATTTTCAAGAAAACAAGGAGGCAAACAATTCTCAGAAAGTCCTTTTTGAACATTGATGGCGTCCTCCACATCAAACCCATGACGGAGATCTTTTGCTGAAAGGTAAAATTAGGATTAGGGTTGTGGCTCCTGTTGTAAAGCGGTTAACGTAGGGGAGTTGTTATAGTGAATTTCATGGGTTCAAATCAGATTGAAACCCTGGATTTTTAAGAACAAAGAAACTTCTTCGTTCGCCTTCCTTCAAGGGCGGTAAAGCCGGATGTCTATGCTGTATGTAAAAGACCTAGCCTAAAAGAAGCCTCTAAGCTCAATTTCAAAAGACCCATTTCGTCGCTTCACCTTCTTTCTCTGTTAGATGACGAAACGTACATAACGATATTTGTGATGCCAGGTCTGATGCCCTGGGCCTTGCCACGAAAAATAAGGCATCATTCAACAGCATTGAATAGGCTGAATGCACGAGACGGATAGAAAAATAATGCTGCAACTCTGGTAATTAAGCAGAATTCATAGAATGAAACATTGAAAATAAAGCGTTTGTCCTCAATCGATTTATCGTAGATCTTCACAACGAAAAGAAACTTTTTATAAAATAATTCCATTTTCAGTTTAGCACTCAACTCCTCTGCTGCCCTACAATAATCAATTCAACTGGTCGATTACAAAAAAAAAAAAAAAAAAACGTTTAATAATACACGTATTGCAACGCACACACCTCATAAGCAAGTCAATTGTCGCGAAATGTTTCCGGTTATGCTGTGCCGTTTGCTCGCTCGCCACTCGCCAGAGCAGTTGTCGCTTCCGTGGACGCAGCGGTGGCGTCGTCCTCATGTCCCTCACGTGGCGCGCAAAACCTCCCCCACAATCCCCCTGTACGACTCAATAAAGGCACGCTCTCCGGCGCGGGGGGGCATCGTAAGTTGCGGCTGGGAAACGCCCCCTCGCACGCTTCGTTACGCAGATGCGCGTCTTTTTACGAGCCGACAGCTGGCGACGGCGAAGACACGCCGCCCAGGTGACGGCGCGTTGGGTGGGCCAGACCCGGCGCGGGGCGAAGCGCCTTATTTTACCTGGTGAGACTCAGGCCTTAAGGTCTGCTCTTCCGTTTGATTGATTGATAGATTTTTCGTGTTTCCGGTCGCGTCAACTGCTTTGGTCATTAGTCCCGTTAGTGTAGTGCATTTTGTCTCAGAAGATGGCGGTGATTTTCCCCCGCTGGATGGCGAGATCCGACGACCTACCGTCGGCTAGTGGGGTTTCTCCTAACCAGGACTCTCCACCAGCGGGGCACCGCCCCAGCCAGGACAATCTCTAAGTTCCCGACCGATCTCCTGGAATATGTGGTAGTATACTTCATGTTAGTGTAAGTGTGTGTGTGTAGGGGGAGAGGATAGGACAAGGAAGAGGAAGGAAAGACCACGCGCCCGTTTGGTAGGGTAAAAGCGAGTGCGAAATTAAGAGCAGCCGGCCGCAGATTCTCCTCCAGACAGCGACTGAATTGAACCTAGCTAAAAAGCTAGTGCGAAAATCCTGCCGCCGTCAGGACTCGAACCTACGACCTCCCGGTCAGAGGCGCTGCAGTGACATCAGTTGATGCACTGAGCTACCGCTCCCGGTTGTTATTCCGTCCTTTCACCTACTAGGGGAGAAAGAAGGTATTACCTTGGCGACGAAACAGGCAATTTGAATTTAGCTCAAAGGCTTCATTTAGGCTTGAGGATCTTTTTTCATATGCAGTAAATCTACTAACGGGGACAGCCGGCTTTACTACCGAAGAACTCTTTCACCCATAAAAATCCACGGCTTCGATCGGGTTTGAACCAGCGAACTTCAGTATAACAGCCCGCTAACCGTTACACCATCGCCATAGAATTCTCCTCTAGACAGCGACTGAAGTCACCATTTTTCTGAAGTTCACAATAAACACAGCACACCCAGACTGCACCCCCTACTCACCACCGTACCATTTCCGCCACCACCTGGTGTGTCCTCACATTTACTCGAAGCATATGATACTTCCTCCCCGCGCCACCTGACCCTCTTCATGTTCACGCTACACACCCCGTCCACAGCCCGCTTCCTGCCCCACGTCTTCTCTGTAATGACTGACTCATTGTTAGTGATTCTGAGCATGTCAACTGCCAAGGTCATTAAGCCCGTAAGGGAAGTGCATTTTGTTTCCGTCGGAGGAGGCGGTGATCTTCTCCCGCCGAATGGGGAGATCCGGAGCCCATCTACCGACAAATGCGGGTTTTTCCCAACCAGGTATCTCCCCACCAGCGGGGCACCGCCCCAGCCGGGACAAAGTCTGCGCTCCCGACCGCTCTCCCGGCATGTCTGGTGCATGGCCTCCTGGTAGTGTAAGGCGTGTTAGTGTAAGTATCTGTAAGTAAGGGTTGAGGATAGGCAAGGAAGAGGAAATAATAATCGCGCGCAGTCCGTGGCCGTTATTAGGGTACTGCTCCGGCATTCCTCAGGTATTGCCCGGCAAAACCATTGAAAAATATCGATCAGAGCAGCCGGCCGGTAGAATTCTCCTGCAGATAGCGACTAAATTCGACCCAGCTGGCTAGTGTCAAAAATCGTGCCACTGTCGAGACTCGAACCTACGATCACCCAGCCAGAGGCACTGCAGTGATATCAGTTGATGCCTGAGCCACATATCCCGCATCGTCTCTGTAATCCATCCTAATCAGAGCCGTCTCCCCGGCCTCGCGCCCCCTTTCCTGCCTTTCATCCCAGCCTCACCTTCCCCTCCCCCGTCTCCGGGCCGGTCCATCGCTACTCCTCCACGCTCTGTATCTTCTCTCAAATCCACCCTTTGCACGTCATAGCCTGTCCTCGCACATGCACCCCGTTTCGTATCTCCCCGAGTCCACCAGCTCATCCTATCCCCGCTGCATTTCTTCCTTCAAGTCCCCTCCCCTGTCCCCGCCTCGCCCGGAGCGAGAGGCTTTTGTGACGCGCGGGCCGCTTCGCTTTTGTTGGCGTTTTCAATCAGGGGCCTGGCGCCGCGGGCGGGGACGGCGGCGGGCGCGGAGTCCTCGCCGCCGAGGCAGCTGGGCGCGTGGCGATCGCGGCGTCCTCGCGGGCTGCGATTGGCAGGTCGCGGAGGGGAGCCGGCTTATCCGCGAGGGTCACGGCGGGCGCGACATGGGCCCTGGGTCGCTCGCGATGAGTTTGCGGAGCGGCCAAATTGGAACACTACAATAGTTTAGGGAATCAGTCACATATCCTAGAGACAGGAGATCTTACTTTGAAGATAATATTGATTTCTTAAGCGTATTTTTATTGAAATTTCTTCACAATTTCATAAGGCGAGGATTATATGTTAATGAATATAATATTATGAGGAGGAATTTAAATAAGTGAATATAAATACGTGACTGAAGATTTCTGCATCTTTTCTTCGATGCCGATTTTTGAAATATTAATAAAACGATGAGAAGTAAATGATATTGAAAATACGAGTAGTATAATTACTTGGACCAATACTTAAGTTCTCTTGAATTAATAGTAAAACCGATAATTTGGTTGACATTACATGGAATCGAGGCATATTTGTAAGACACCATTTCTTACGAGTCACGAATGAATATTTGAACCCTTTTACACAAACGTGATGTGGAAATAAACGCGATTTTCAAGGAAGGAAAGCTTTTTTCAAACATTTCCAAAATTATTTAATTTTAACAATATTTTTAAGAAACAGTCGTTGATAGCTGATTACATGGTACGGCTCCCGGACACTGAGAAAGGCAATCGAATGCCGGTTGAAAAATCAGGGCAGTCCTCCTCCTTTCTCAGCAGTAGGGACAGGACAGTTTGGGCCCTTTCGGGCCGGCCCGATCGGAGGCCGGGCGAGCGCACACGCCGCGGGCGGCGGTGGCGTCGGATGCTCCCGTTATTACCAGTGCGGCGGGCGGGCGGAAGGGCAGGGGGGGCGGGGAGGGCAGGGCGGGGCGGGGGGAAGGGCGGGTGGGGCGGGCAGAGCGAGGCGGGCGGGGGGGGCGGGCGGGGCGGGGCGGGGGCGGGGCGGGGCGGGCGGGGCGGCAGGGGGCGGGGCGGGGGCGGGCGGCGGGCGGCAGGGGCGGGCGGGGCGGGCGGGGGTCGGGGGCGGGGGCGGGGGGGCGGCAGGGCGGGGGCGGGGCGGCGGCGGCGGGCGGCGGCGGGCGGGGCGGGGCGGGGCGGGCGGGCCGGCCACCACAGTGGGCAAGCGAGCGGGCGAGCGGGCGGGGCGCGCCGCGGGCCCCAATAAAGCCGAGTGGCCCCGCGGCGCCTCATTGTGGGGCCCGCGGCCGCCGAAATGAAACCGCGCGCGCCGCGCGGGGTGATTTCATTGATGTTCCCGGGCACGTCAACTACCATGGCCATTAGCCCCGTTGATGTGGCGAATGTTTCTACCCCGGGAGGTGGCGATGCTTCCTTCCCAGCTGGACGAAGAGCCGACGCTGACCTAAAAGTCAGGTTGCGGGGAGTTTCTTCTCTAGATATCCCCCCAGCTGGACACCCCCCAGCCCGGACAAGTTCTACGCTTGCAACTGACGTCCTGACACATGCGGTAGTGTGGTACATGTAAATGTGTGAGGGACAAAGATAGGAAAAAGAAACTGAAGGAAAGATCGGGCTCCGTTCCGGCTTTCGTGTGATGTTGATTCCGGCCGCTAGAATTCTCCCCAGTAAGCGGTTGAGTTTGATCCAGCTATTTAGCTAATATCGAAAATCCTTCATCGTCGGTATTCGAACCCTAGGACTTTCCTGTCCTAGGTCTGACCGGCAGGTCCTAGGTTCGAGTCCTAACGGCGACAGGATTTTCGACACTAGCTTGTCAGCTAGGTCGAATTTAGTCGCTGTCTGGAGGAGAATTCTAGAGGCCGGCTGCTCTGATCGGTAGTTTTCCGTGGTTTCTCCGATCAACACCAGGCGAATGCCGGAGCAGTACCCTACCAAACGGGCCACGGACCGCGCGAGATCTGTCCTTCCCCTTCCTTCTCCTCTCCTCTCCCCCTTACACACACACACACACACACACACACATTAATACTAACATGCACTACACTACCACATGTCCCGGGGGACCGGTCGGGAGCTTAGAACTTGCCCGGCTGGGGTGGTGCCCCGCTGATGGGAGAGTCCTGGTTAGGGGGAAACCCCACTAGCCGACGGTAGGTCGGCGCCAGATCTCGCCATCCAGCGGGGGAAGATTACCGCCATCTCCCGTGAAAAACATGCACTACACTAATGGGACTAATGACCAAAGCAGTTGACGCGCCCGGAAACACGAAAAAATCAACCAATCCTGTCCTATGTTTTCTGTAGACAGAGTGACAATGACATAAACTCCGCGCCTAGCCCAGGGTGTGGATCCTCGTGCCGAATCCCGTGCCAGCACCCACTGGGACGGCTCAAGGAAACAACTCGCTGGCGAACGTACCGGGAGGTCGCACTTCTAGTTCCGGTGGTGATGGATTTTGGACAGAACCGATATAGGTTGCCTGGAGGAGAAATGTCGCGACAGGCCTATCTGATCGGTAGTTTTTCGTTGTTTCTACTATCATTATCAGGCGAATGCCAGATACCTAAACAAATGACTCATGAACCGCGCGCGATCTTCCCTTCCGTCTTATGTTAGTTCCATCCTCTCCCTTCGTATGCACTACACTACCCGCCACATATGCCGGGAGACCATTTGGGAGTTTAAAGTATGTCTCGGCTGGGGGTGGTGCTCCTCTGGCGAAGATACCCGGTGAAGGGAAAACAAGCAAGCTGGCGTGTAGGTTGGCGCCGAATATCACATCCTACCGAGGAATGAACACAGCCACATTCAGTACACCACAGAGACAAATGAGCACAACACCTCAGGCACTCGCTTGCGCTCGAACGCTCTTCTGCAACACTCACACTCAACGCGCGCGGTTTTTGAATCGTCTCCACAGCACCCTGCGCCTTCGAATCTGGGGTACTTCCTCGACTGCACCATTTTCATTTTAACTTTTAAAATTCATATCTTTGGTTTTTCTAAGTGTTTTATTGCCAATTGTGTATACGTTATCAACTCCGTAACTCACAAAAGTTTACATTTATTATTTATCAAGGAAATTAAAATTGTTTACATTTGTCAAGGAAATCAAGGTAAACCATTGTGGAATTCATGACCATTGAATCATCAATTGAATCACCATTAAACCATTAACCTTATAATAAACCAGGTAACGTTAGTACGATTTCATTTGTCAATTTTTACTTGTTTGATAAGTATGTTCATCAGAAATTAAAACCTGACAAATCATTTGCGATGTATGGCGTTGACCTGAGGAAAATAATAGATGCTGATTTCCCAAAAAGAACCGGAAAGTAGCAGAAATAGAGAAGGCATTTCGAAATAACCCTGAAATTCGTTGCAGTTCCAACAACGAGCGGGCTGGGCATCGAAAGACCGCGGCCTTCTCTCTTCTGTATCCCCCTTTGCAGCCACGCACAAGAGCACGTCTCCATCGGGATGAAAACAAATGACTGCAGCCCATTAGGGCGTCGGCGCGTCGGAGGGCCACCGAGGCACAATGGCGGCGCGAGACAATTGAAGAGCGGCGCGCGCGATATTGCGAAACGGCCGGCGCGCGCCGCTGCTGCGCTCTCCAGGCGACGAAACGCAATAAGGCGCCATCCCCGACGCCTCGACCGCTCCGCTGTCGCGTGATCTGCCTCCGCCGCTGCCTTCTCCTCTTCCTCCCCTCCCACGTCTGCCTCCGTCGCCGCTGCCACCTCCGCTCCCGCCGCTTTTCCTCTTGCTCTTTCGCCTCTTCCTTCTCCATCCCCTCCCTCCTCCATTTCCTCTTCCCCCCCTCCTCCCCGCCGGGCCGCTGCCTCCGCCATTGGCGACCCGGTGAGAAGGCCGAGCGAATCGACTTTAAAGCTATGTGTTTCCGCGTCGACGGAAATATGGAGTTAATAAAGATGAAGCATGGAGCGGAATAAAGGAATGTTTCGTACTTCTGAGGCGAGGAATCTGCAACGGTCAAGTGCTGTTGAATTGTTTCGTAACGTGAAATTTCTCAATTAAGTGCTGTACGAATGAAATATGCCAAAGCTGTGTCGTTAAAAAGCGCATCAAGTGACACAAGTCGAGATCTGAGTCAGGTCATAGGGCACAGCAAAATTATTAGGATATGCATCACTTCGATGTCATTTTTTTCATAACGATATCTTTGTATTTAATGCAATGAAAACGTAATACTTTTTTCTAAATACAGTTGGTATAAGGTACCCCGATATTTTTTCTAAAGCCAGAGATAAATTCACATTGCGTGGAGAAACGTGCGAATGATTAACCAAACCAATCATTGATTTATTTTGTCCATTGGCGGAATAAGCTAATGGTTTTAAAAAATATGCCAAAATAGAAACAAGCTTTCGTGTAATAATGAACTTATGATAGACGGTATAAAAATTAGTAATTAAAAATTAAAAAGAAAAATTGAAAATATTTATTCTGATCCTGAATGAAAATAATGATCATAAAAACAATTAATTTTTAATGAATTTGCAATAAACATCCATTACCATGAATGGGAACATAAAATCATTATTCAATAAAGAAACATTTTTTTTAAAAAGCCTATGAAATTAGTTTCTACTGATGTATCTCTGACAAGTGAGTTAACTCCTGTACTGAAACAGAGGTATAAAGCCAGCGTGAAATATTATTTATTTATTGGGAATGTATAACCAAAATACGTTCAATTATTTAAAACTATACTTTTATTTAGTAAACAACTGTCCCTCATACATTCATTGATCTCGAAGGTACGAATCAATGGCACATAAATATTTTATACTTCAATATGTTTGAAAATATACCTACATTGATAACATGCCCAAAATGTGACAGTACAACACGATCGGCTTTATAAAGTTCGTAAGGTTGGTGTTACAAAAGCCATGGCCACGTCTGTGTCGAAGCCGCTGCCTCATTTGTCACTCGCTGTTCAGAGAGCCGCATTCGGATTAGTCAGCTGGGAGAGGCCTCCGGGCACCGAGCAACTAGTTTAACAGGATGATCAGAGTTAGCCGGGCCCCTCCTGAAGGCGACCGCTGCCCCGCCCCCCCGGCGAATTAGGCGGCGCTGGGAGCAACTGCGGCGAGCTCCAAGGGACGAGACGGAATGGCTCAGAAGTAGCTTCTTGTAGAACAGTCCACAGAGAACGATGGCTAATGTCGCCACGACGCATGGCAACGCGCACAAAACCTTGATAACATTTAGAGAACGAAGACGGTGAAGGCAGAGAAGGTGAAGGTGATGGAGCGGAAGATGGAGTGAAAATAATGAAGTTGAAGATCAAGAAGGAAGGTTAAATAAGCACGGAGGTTTCCGCCGTTTATCTAAATTATCTGTATGAGAGAGCGATCTCGTGTGAAGAGGTTTTGCAGCCACAACAGAGAACCCTTTTCACATTAGTGACTGAGAGAAAATGTTGGAAACGTGCAGAGGTGAATATTCCAAAATAGAGAATCCATTGAGAACGTCAAAAGGTAAACGAAAGGCTGACGATGAGGCAGATGAAAGCTTATGAAATGAGTATATTAGAGCACAGCACAGTGAAGCTGATGACTCGAGATAAAACTTTGAATCAAATAAGGGTGCAACAACAACATTAAGACCGGGAGCGGTAGCTCAGTGCATCAACTGAAGCCACTGCAGCGCCTCTGACCGGGAGGTCCTAGGTTCGAGTCCTGACGGCGGCAGGATTTTCGACACTAGCTTTTCAGCTAGATCGAATTCAGTCGCTGTCTGGAGGAGAATTCTAGCGGTCGGCTGCTCTGATCGGTAGTTTTCCGTGGTTTCTCCGATCAACACCAGGCGAATGCCGGAGCAGTACCCTACCAAACGGGCCACGGACCGCGCGCGATCTGTCCTTCCCCTTCCTTGTCCTATCCTCTCCCCTTACACACTCACTTACACTCACTTACACTAACATGCACTACACTACCACATATTCCGGGAGACCGGTCGGGAGTTTAGAGTTTGTCCCGGCTGGGGCTGTGCCTCGTTGGTGGGAGAATTCTGGTTAGGGGGAAACCCCACTAGCCGACGGTAGGTCGGTGCCGGATCTTCAATTTAGCGAGGGAAAATCATCGCCATCTCCTGAGAAAAACATGCACTACAGTAACGGGACTAATGACCAAAGCAGTTGACGCCCCGAAAAAAAATCAATAAAAAAAACAATAAAAAGAGATTAAGCCAAAGACTACCGGAATTGCGCCAGAGGAACGGTAGTAAAGGATTGTTACGATGTGTGAAGGATGGAATGGGAATGTAAATATAATAGAATAAATAAAATGACAATAATGCTAATAATCGGCATGTTACAATGAAAACAAAATAATATAGAGACGAAGTAGTTTCAGGAACATACTCGCAGAATAAACGTTACGCTCGCCTTAACAAGAATGCTATTGACTTGCACTTCCCGCAAGCATAGTGTATGCTTGTGAATGAGAGGATGCTCGACTTACTTTAGAGAAGGATGATCATTATTCACTCGCAGAGGGCGAACAAATTTCTCTATTTCCACAGAAAGAGGCAAGTGCAAGTATTTGAACAATGTCCAAAGCATAGTGTGTACTCCAGGGCCATTCTGATATCCTAGTTACCATAGGGCACAATGATTAATAGAGTCCCTTCATATATTCTGCGAGCGCTTTTTCACCGTGATCTAACAAGTTCTTCGAACGTACGGAGTACTTATTAGAATCGATGATATATATAGTAATAGACAAAGAAGACAATAACAAAGACAAAGAAACGTTAACGATAACGTGGTGGAAAAACTTCCACTGAAGATGACTTTCACGTATCTTCAAGATCTTTCCTCTATATTGATAATTAACAGCAAATGAGAGGTAAGGGATTCAGGGAGAACATATGGAATTGTGGTGGCAAGTGTGGTTGTGACGTAGGAGGAGTAGTTGGCGGAGCGGCCGCTGGCCAAGGGAACGACGGCGGCGAGGCGGCGGCGGAGGCGGCAGTGCGACGGGCTTAGGCTCGGTTCGCGATCTGGCAATCCATTCCGCCCGTCAAACTGCAGCGCGAGTTTGGCACCGGCGCGGCAAGGTGCTGCACTGCACCTCCTTGCGAAAGGCGAGGGCGGGGAACAGGCAGAAGAGAAATGGTCCACTACCGCAAAAGACGGAAACGCTGTTCGGACGTGGTCTCGTATGATTTTGAAAGAGCAGCTCCAATAACCAAAGGGCCAGAACCAGCACAGCATTGGCTCCGTTCGGCGCTGTCTGGAGGTGAATTGTAGCGCCCGGCCTCTCTGATAGGTAGATTTCTGAACTTTCTCCTATCAATACACGCAAATGTCGGAGCAAACGGGCCATGGATCGCGCACAAACTTTCGTTCTTCTTGTTCCTCCTATCCCCTCCCTTTACAATCACATAGACATGCACATCACTACCGCACATGTCGGGGTTTTAGAGCTTTCCTCGGCCGGGGTAGTGCTCCATTGGAGGAAATTCCTCGAGAGGGCCTTCGCCGCCAACTGACGTGTAGGTCGGTGCTGCATCTTTCCATAGGCATGGGATCACTGTCAACTCCCGGGATAATACATTTACAACCATAACGGGTCTAATAACCAGAGCAGTAGACGTGCTCGGAAACATCTATCAATCATTCATCTAATACACAAAATCAGCACTAATGCATTTACACGCATTTACCTTCACTGTTTATTAATTGGAAATTGTTCGCTAGAGATATGTGTACAGCATATCGTACGTATCGATCAGTCGCTGTCTGGAGGAGAATTCTAGCGGCCGGCTGCTCTGATCGGTAGTTTTCCGTGGTTTCTCCGATCAACATCAGGCGAATGCTGGAGCAGTACCCTAACAAACAGGCCACAGACCGCGCGCATCTTTCCTTCCTCTTCCTTGTACTATCCTCTCCCCTTACACACACACACAGACACTAAGAAGCACTACACTATTACATATTCCGGAAGACCGGTCGGGAGCTTAGAGCTTGTCCCGACTGGGGCGGTGCCCCGCTGGTGGAAGAGTCCTGGTTAGGGGGAAACCCCACTAGCCGACGGTAGGTCGGCGCCGGATCTCGTCATCCAGCGGGAAAGATCAGCGCCATTTCACGAGAAAAAACATGCACTACACTAACGGGACTAATGACCACAGCAGTTGACACGCCCGGAAACATGAAAAAATCAATCAATCAATCAAACGTACGTATCGTAAGACTTTGCTGGACATGTATCGCAAAGACGCCATGACCGTATAAAACAAATGAATACGGCAGAGAAACAGAATACTGGGTCACGAGTCAATAAGGCTCCGTCTTCATCTCAATGAGTGTTTCCCGCCCTTTACTCTCATATTGAGAACTAGCTTAAAAACCTAAGTGACTCGGGAATTAATCACAGTGATCTATTTGATAGGAGGCCTTCATAGCGTTGCCCGGGTCTTACGTACAGATGGTTCACACTATAACGCTATTGATTGCACTTTCTTCGTAGCATGTTTCTATGATCCACATCATACATTTATTAAAATGTCTTAGGACAAGATGTAAACACTTACTTCGCTGCTCTCGATTCACATGTTTGCTATTTTGATTTTAACAATTGGTAAACTGCAATAGTTAGGCTGTGAATACAACACATTTTGGGGTAATGTTTGATTCTCGTTCGTTCAAAAGTATTCTTCCCAATTTTGAAAGCAATCACCCCAGCTGCAGTGGTAAACGTTTCGGAGGCAGATACCATTGTAAACTATGTCTCCCATGTAATATATAATCCTAGAGTATGTATTTGAACATTTTCATCAATTCGTTCTGAAAATAACGTATGTAACCTGTACGAAACTGCTTTCGGGTCCTCATGTCAATATTTTATTCGTACGTCAAGACTCGCTTTCTGGTTTAGTTATATAAATTAATATTTTATGTAGAACCACGTTTTGATTACATTAAACGGGCGGATGTCACATAGAGTGATTCTAAAGCTGTGTAACGCGTCATTATCAAACTACATTTTATAGCACTTGGACACTTACATCAAGTTTAATTGAAACAAGAAATCGAAGTCCAAGGTCATGAAACTGCAAAGAACATATTCTTTTATCTGGCTTATTAATGTCCACATGCGTCAAATGCGATATCATGTTATTATTATAATTATTTTATTGTGCGTCACTTGAAAATGTAATAAAAAAAATATTTTATTTCAGAATCGATTTCATTATTTCGTCTCGTGAACAATAGTGAAAATAATTTCAAATAACGAAAAAATAATTAAGAAGTTTTCAATGATATTTTTTTTATTGTATCACTTTTCTAAAAAAAGGGGGAATTTTCGCGTCTGTTCTCTGATCCTAAAAACCCTTTTGAGAGCTCAGAAATTTCACTACAAATCTGTTTATTTAGTCCATTCTTACTCAAAAAAATACAGAATACATCATTTGGAATATTTTTTCGGCAGGAAGTAAATTTCCTAATTGTGCCTTCCGCTGGAAAACCCAAACTCGGGTTTGTGCCTCGTAAATAACGAAACATTCCTGGTCGTTCTTTCTCTCTGAATACTCTCCAGCGTAATTCTCTGACTACGCAACCAAATAAAGAATTTCGACACAATAAGCGTTGAAGACGCTGAAAACATTCTTTGTGGATTCTAAGGAATGCGTCGAATTAGCAACAGGAACAGTCGCCCCCTCTTGCCGCTTCGGAAGTCCTTTGATCTGCGAAACACAATTCCGAACGGAACAGACGTTCCGCGCCGTCTTTGCGTCGTCACGAAGCCGAGGAAGAGGTCCCGAGAGCGGAGTTGGAAGTGATGGAATATGGAGGGTTCTGACTGCAGCTGCGAACAATGAATATCAGGGATCAGGTGAAGAACAGTTTTTTTTTTAATTTCGCATACGCATTAACGTTTTCCAAAGGCAATCTTCCACATTTGGACACATTGAGGAATTTTATTACGCGTCGTGACTAAGATCATTTGGATAAAAATATTCTTTCATTATGAATTTTAATACCGTATCTCTTTAATTTTTAATAAAACACATGGTATATGAAGATTCTTCTTTGACAAAAATATGAATGTTCTTTGCCACCCCAGTTGACGGCGCCAGTGTCGTCACGCCCTAGCGACCGTCGTATTCTCCACCGTTCGCCCCTCCCACTTTTCTGTCTCGCTTGTGTGCTCGCTCGTTCGCTTGTGATTGATTGATTTTTTCGTGTTTCCGGGCGCGTCAACGGCGTCGGTCATTAGTCCCATTAGCGTAGTGCATGTGTTTTTTCCTCGGGAGATGGCGGCGATCTTCCCCCGCTGGATGGCGAGATCCGGCGCCGACCTACCGCCGGCTAGTGGAGTTTCCCAACCAGACTCTCCCACCAGCGGGGCACCGACCCAGCCGGACAAGCTCTAAGTTCCCGACCGGTCTCCCGGAATATGTGATAGTGTAGTGCTGTTAGTGTAAGTGTGTGTGTAAGGAGGAAGGACAAGGAAGAGGAAGGAAGATCGCGCCGGTCCGTGGCCCGTTTGTTAGGGTACTGCTCCGCCGGGTGTTGATCGGAGAAACCACGGAAAACTACCGACCAGAGCAGCCGGCCGCTAGTAGTCTCCTCCAGACAGCGACTGAATTCGACCTAGCTGACAAGCTTCTGTCGAAAATCCTGCCCTCGTCAGGACTCGAACCTAGGACCTCCCGGTCAGAGGCGCTGCAGTGACATCAGTCAATGCACTGAGCTACCGCTACCGGTCTGTCTCGCTTGCGCAGCAGTCACTTTTCAATATCCAGAGAGTGGAGTTTAGGTGGAACTCACGCGATCAGTTTGCACGGATGGCTCGCTCAGCGCAGGAGTCCTGTGCGCTTCTCTGCAGAACGTGCGTTGTCACTAGCGAGAACTAAATTGTTCGGTATTCTGATTAGCACGCCGAACTAATCCGGAGAGGAAGAGGAGAGACCGTATGCCACAGTAAGGAAAACTCTGGAATAGAGAAGCAACTGCCGTCAGAAAACGAACGTGCTCAATATAATTCGGAGGTTGAAGTTTGGAGAGTGAATGCTACAAAAACAAGGACAAGGAAGGCAGGCGGCGTAAAATATATAAATTACTAGGAAACGATTTAATCAATATTGAAATGTGAATGTTCCCCAGTCTTTCATGAAGTCAGCGAATTTTCTTTCCATAAATTATTGACCAGTAGTTCAAGGGAATTTTTATTCTGTAACATTAAACTGTTTTATACTCGTGTAGGGACTAAACAACCAAATATATTAACACTACATGAAGAAAAGATAACAGAATTATTTCAGGAAACAATGCCAAAAGACTTTTTAATACGTGTGTTCAAACGCACTGACTGCTTAATTAAACCATTCAAAGAATCACATGTAGAGAAAATTTTAATCTGACCTAAATTCACCAGTGATTGAAAGAAAAGAAACGATACCACTCGATTTTAATGTAATATACATGTATACACTTTGGCGTTTTTGACACAGAAGTACCACGAGGTCAAAAAAGAAAACAGAAAATCAAATTTAAATCGCAATCTTAAATTAAAGTTTAAAACAAAACAAAGGCCTAATTTGTACGCTGGGTACCAAACTGCAGTCCATTTTGAGACCCCAAGATTTATTAAATGAAAAATGTTGCGCGCAAAGAACGCACGTTAGAAACCTACAGCTCTGGAAATGAAAGGAACATTGTACCAATGACCTCGGAAACAAACTAAAGTCTAGAGTTTTCTGAACACCTTCGTAGCCTCTGTTCCCAAAAGGCAGTGTGCTCAAAGGTTTAAGAAGGGTGAGTTAAACGAAGAGTTTGCGAGTCGGATTACTGGAGATTACAAATTCCCACACAACAGTTTACAAGGTTTTTTAGGTATTAGACGAATGAATATGCATTGTGGGCTTATGAGCTTTGTGAAACACTTGAGTTAATTGACTACTTCAAGATTCTCCATAGGATAGGTTTTCTGGTAGGATCGGTAAGAAAATGCGAATATTAAAGAAAACTTCCATTTTTCAACGATTTCAATAATTCTAATTAAATGTGCTTAACTATAGGACTTCTAACGAACAGATTAAATTGTTTTTAAATTGTTCATGCATTAATTAAAGAAAAATGTGTTCAAAGCTTTAATGGGGTGGGAATAGAAGTGACTGATGGTGGGAGTAGATAATTGTAGGGATGGGAATCTGTGAATGGAGATGAGATTTGATAAATGCGTTGGGGTGAGTAAATATTGCGGAAGTAGGTGAATTGCATGGAAGAGGGTGAGTTGCGTGAGAGTGGGTGACTTTAGTAGGATCGTGTGAAGTGCGTGTTATGGGGTGAAAAGCGTGCGAAGTGAATGGGAATGTATGTGGAAGTGGGTGAAGTGCATGGAAGAGGTGAAGAGCGTGGTAGTTGGGTGCAGTGCGTGGAAGGGTGGGAACAGAGATGGGTGAAGTGCGTGGGAGTGGGTGAAGTCGTTGGAGTGATGAAGTGCGCGGGGGTTGGGGGCAGTGCGAAGTACGTGAGAGTTGGGTGAAGTGCCAGGGAATGGGTCAAGAGCGCAGGAGATGGGTGAAGTGCGTGGGAGTGAGTGAAGTACGTTGGAGCTGGATGAAGTGCCAGGAATGGGTCAAGAGCATAGGAGTTGGGTGTAGTGTTTGGGGTGGGTGAAGTACGTTGGAGTTGGGTGAAGTGCGTGGAAGTGGGTGAAGTACGTTGGAGTTGGATGAAGTGCGTGGGGTTGGTGAAGGTGTGGCAGTTGGATGCAGTGCGTGGAATGGGTCAAGAACGTGGTAGTTGGGTGAAGTGCATGGGAGTGGGTGAAGTACGTGGAGTTGGTTGAAGTGCGTGGGGTTGGTGAAGAGCGTGGCAGTTGGGTGCAGTGCGTGGAAGTGGTGAAGTGGGTGGGGATGATCAAGAGCGTGGTAGTTGGGTGAAGTACGTTGGAGTTGGCGCACGGCCGGCGCCGCCGCCCCGCGCGGCGCGGGGCGGCGCCCGCGCGCGCCATGGGCGGGCTGCTGCTGCCTGCTGCCACGCTGCGGCCGCCGCCTGCGCACACACACCACTCGCCTCAGTCCACCGCTCCACACACCAGCGCACTCGCGGGCAGGCAAGCGGCCTACCGCTCTGGCCAGGGAACGTCAATTACACATCGATCGCATTTTATCCAGCACAAGGTTTCTAAAGTAAACTTTTTGACATGTACCATTATGATTATGCAATTTATTCTTCTATTAATGATTATATTGTATGGAAACCGTATTCACATTGTATCCAGGTTACTTTCTTTAAATTCAGAATGTTCAAAATGATAATAGAAGTAAACAAGTTCATACAATTCATTGATTCAGTTACCAATATTGTTCCTGTTTCGGTTAATAAACTATTTGGTTTCATGCATTTGAAACAAAACATTCAGAATTCAAACGGTTTTCGTGAATTTGTCTTTAGTACAATACTTGTTACTTTTTAGATTCAGTTAAATATTACCCAAGTGTTTAACTGAGATTTGTAGTGTATACAGACTTTTTTAGAAGGAAATTGTAAAGCACGCAAAATTGGACACTTTCTGTCGGGAAATGAATAGAAGAAACAATATCTTTAACTTTCATATGAGCTTGCTGCCGCCGAAACACAGGCATCTGACGTTACACTGCCAGTCAATTCTCGAAATGACTAGAAAGTTGAACGAAATTGTAAAGTACTTTTAAAAACTAAAACCGATTTATTTGATTGCTATTCTAACAATATATTATTGAAAAAAATATTTGTTTTAACCTCACTGTGTAAATGGTTTTCTAATGTCTTCGGTATGATACCTTGCTAAGAAAACTCACCTGCAATAAAGCATGCACAAAACACTGTCAATTTCACACAAGAATTAGCGAAAAACAAACACATACAGATGAGAATGACATGTTAAGTGCTTCAATCTCGGATCTGATATGCAAAAATAGTAGTATAGTTGGAGTGCCTGTCACGGACAAGCCTTATTTGACATACGAGAGCAGGCGTGTATACAACCCGCAACACCGCTATGTATACGGAATTGCATAGGAGTAGTCATGATTATACCGCGGAATTTTAGGTTTTAAAACGCGTTTTAGGTGCCTAAAATGGGTTGTTTCAGCATCTCAGTTAAGGTTTTTAAACGGTAGAATAGGCATAATTTAAAACATGAAACATACAAAAAACACACACTTTCACAATTTATAGTATATATTTTAGAAAGTTAAAAATATAAATCAATATTATACAGTATCAGTACCGTATATTTTGCGATAATACTATTTATAAACAAATTTAATTGTTTGCTATTTAGTTAGAAATATTCGTACCTTGCCTCACAATAAGTTACTAATTATTTCCCCAAGTATTGAAGAGAAATTGAATGTCTCTTATGGGACAAGATCTGTTTAATATCATCCTTGTCTGTTTTGCCGACAGGAGGAGAAGGTTAAAAGAAGCCACAGACAAAAGAAATAAGGCAAATTATTCCCATTTTAGGTTTTTAAAAGTGAAGTAGCCACAAATGTACATTCATGTTGAAACAAGCTCTTTTAGGTGCTATAAAATTGACGGGTTCAAATAATCCTAAAAATCCGCGTGTGTAGCTTTGCAACGCACCGAACGAAAAAAGGGGCGGGTAGGCGCTGACGAACTGCGACGCGAAATGCTCAGCGCCGCGACGACGAACGACACAAAAGGCGTAGCACGCCGGGCGCAGGGCAAACATTATGCATCCACGCCGCGCTCTTTGCCGTGTGCAGCCCTTTGGGCGCGGCCCCTGGCGCCCGCCTCCGCCTCTGCCACCCAAAGGGCTGCGTCCGCCATACCGCGCGCCGCGCGCCCAAACCAATAAACCAGACGTGTACCTCGGACCCCGCCGCCTACTTGCAGTTGACCAACTGCCCAACCCTCCCGCCTATGGCCACCCGTCGTCGCCACTTCCGACTCCCGCTTCACCAACCACTACCCTCCCACCAAGGGCTGCCCGCCGTCACCGCTTCCTACCTCCGTCGCCCACTCCCTTTCACCAACCGCTCCCCTCCCACCAACGACTGCCCGCCGTCACCGCCTCCCTCCGTCGCCACTCACTACTCGAGTGCCCGGCGACTTTTTGCCTCCCTTCACCCACCTCCCAGCTCCTGCCTCCCACCCGCGTCTTTCATGTCATCCCCACCTTGCAATGTACTTCCCCGCCCGCCTCCTGACGCACAACCCTCTTCTGTCTAGAGCTAACCGACTGCTGCCTACCCCGCCCTCAGCTCGCTTACCACCTGCCTTTCCCCGCTCTCTCGTGGATCCTTTTGCAATGAAGCTCCTTGCAATCCTTGCAATGAATTCAAAAGAATCCTTGCAATGAAGGATCCTTTGCAATGAATGCCCTCCATTGCCCATACTGTTTGGTAAAACACATATCTGAATACACATATTTCAAATTCCCCTCACAAGAATAGTTTAAGTATTTTTCTTATTATTTAAATTACTCTTCAAAGACTTTGCTAGTTACCCGCGCGTTAGCAGTTACTTTGCAGAACTCGCCAGCACCTTCAGCAATTCTCTGCACGTGGCTACAACGAACGGGCTAAAATAACACTCCAAAAATCTACAAGTTCAAGAAATATTTACACCATCGTGACCACACTTGTTTAAATCTATCTCTTGACTCCTTTAGCAGTGTCTGTATTTCGTCAATTATCTACTCCGCTGTGATTACACTTCATTTCCTAGGCAGCCGAATACTCATGATCTCTTACCCCCGTATTGGCACACGTCGCCCATCCTTCTGCAGATCCTCCGAGAAAAATAATAAAAGGAGAAGAATAAACCCCAAGGGCGGGGAAGACGCGGCACTGGAGAGGGTTAATAGGAGGAAGAAATGAAAGATAGCTGACGGAAAGAAAAAAAAAAGGAAGGGGAAAAGAAGGAAAGAACGTAATTAGGAAGGAAAGAAAGAGAAGACAGATAGAAAGATACGTTCTCAGAAGGAAAAGAAAAAAAAAGGAAGGAAGACGGGGAGAAAAGAAAGAAACGGATACGCTAATATGGCGGCAAATGTGCCAAAGGGGATGGAGGAAAGGTGTGTTAGCGATGAGCGGGTCTTGTGTTGCGTGGCTGAAGTGGAGACGCTGAGGTGAAACTTTAAGGGAGGAGTGGGGCATTGAAACGAGTAGCAACAGTGCAGATGGTGCTAAAAAATGTGGCACGACTGTGGTGTTTGGGACGATCAAGATAACGCACAGTAATGGTCAAAGCGATAGCAGCGTTGTTGACAACACAAACAGAAAGAGTCAAGGTGTTTTGGGGTTTCGTCCTTTTATGAGGCGGATTGCTTCAACTTTCCAAGGTGCAGCAAAGCGCAGGAAAACTTGGGAATGTAGCTCTGTGAATAGAAGTGACAAGAATGAACCCGAGCATGAAAATCGGAGTGAAGACGGTGGGTTCCAGAGAAATTAAAAATTGTCGTTGATATCGCGACAGACAGTACGTGAAAAGCTCAGAGGTGTGTCCCAATGAATAAGGTGGAAAGTAGTGTCAGGAGAAGATAAACAATTTTAATACACCAAACACATGTTGCGCACGCATGTGCAAAACCTATTAGAGGACATAGGATTCATAACGATACTGGTATATTTGGATATCAAATGATATGATTAGGCGTACGTAACGTGAGAACTGTTTAATGTCAAATTTTTGTGACCAATCTGATTTCTCAGGAAATGCATCCAGCACTAATTCACTTTGCTTCCCAACTAGACAGCACAAACGTATAATAATATGAACTTCACTTAATTCTTATCAGTGAGAAATTCACGATGATGTATTATCAATTGAAGAATCAAACTGTAGTACTATAGAAAGGCCGATTGTTGTATAGTTCCTTTCCAATTCATCCTTTCCCGGCGCTCAGTAGAAATACGAACTTTACCGTCATGTCGAATAATGTAAAATATTGCATTGTTTACATTTATTTACCATGTAGTTCACGGAAATCATGCAAACGGCATTAAAGTTCTCATTAGTTTCATTCAGTTTAGAGATAGGGTACGAACAAGTCGGAGAAATTCAATTTGCCATCTGTTTATTTTCATGTCTTCTTCTGGTAAAGAAAATTATACGTGCAAACCGGGAGCGGTAGCTCAGTGCATCAACTGATGTCACTGCAACGCCTCTGACCGGAAAGTCCTAGGTTCGAGTCCTGACGGCGGTAGGATTTTCCACACTAGCTTTCCAGCTAGGTCGAATTGAGTCGCTGTCTGGTGAGTTTTTTAAGATTTGAGGTTGAGAAAAATGTCTACCTTCTTTCAGTGAAATATTGATTAACTGAAGATTTACACATAAATTGCGGCATTTACTGCGACAAACAAATAAGTTAACTTCTTTAATAATTTCCCGTCACATTTTGCTCTTATTCACAAGCCGAAAAACGTTTGTAAATTGGTAGGAAAAGTTTCCACAGCATTTCTAAAGAAATAAAGTATGAGAAACAGTAGTCTTTTTACTTAGTTACACGTATGGCAAGAATTAGGGTCTTTGAAATCTTATGCTGTAATCTTATTTTATGCAACTAATTCACAAGGAAACAAACATAAATGCTAATGTTAAGAAATAAGGATTTAAGAAATCGCAAAATCTAAGGAGACACTAGCGATGCTACTTACTTTCTCATATTCCTTAGTTTCTCGCATTATTTACATTTTTGCAATTTTCGAAAATTCGGAGAGTTCAACAAAAATGAGACCGGTGCCATTCTTTTAAGAGTTCCTTGTTCTACCCCTGGAAATAAATTGCAGAAAAATTTCTCTAAAACGATAATAGCACAATTCCGGTGGTAGCACACGCCGAAACGTTTATCTGCGATCAAAGCAAGTAGTTAAGTACTTCGTAGTTTCGTCAGAGCAAAGAAGGTCCTTTTTAGTTGTTCTCGCTTTCGCTGAAGTACTAAATATCATCACACGAACAAGTTGCGGCATAGAAAACGATCGCAGATATGCAGATTTTACAGTTTTCTCCTGCCTGGTTCGCATGACATTAAAGTGCAGCTATATTTACATCACCTCTCCTTTCTCCACTGCTCGTTATTTCTCAGCCGCTGCATTTCGAACCTACCATTAACCGATTCCATTTACGCTACTTCTTGTGATCCTTGATGATCTATTCTTGTCACGTGCCCCTTGAATTCTCTCTTATACCGTACGAGCATCACTTTTCGTTTACAGAACGCGCTGCAGTAATATGAGCATTCAACAAGAACGTGAATTAACGTGTCAAACAATTTACTTCTACTCGTCTCGTTATGTTTCATGCGTCCGTAGTACTTGTGGCGCATGTATGATCTAATTACCCGTTTAAATTCCCGGGACAAACAAGAGCCACCTTATTTCTTATCATTACGAGTGCAATATCTACATATTCTTCTATCATTTAAAAAAGATAGAATGCGCAGCAATTGAGTGTCACTCGTTGGCAGTGTTTGACAAAATAAGTTTAATAATAATAATAATAACAGCAACAACAACAACGCCAAAAATTCAGTGAAGAAAACCAATCTAGACTTAAGGATGACCATATGCTAAAAGCTCTGTATTTAATGTAGTACCTTAAAGTTCTGGAAAACTCAAGGGACTAACGAGAAGCCATAAAAAAAAGATGTAGCCAAGATAATGAAAAAAGACGTTATATTACACAAGACAGCAGCAGACGGCACGGTGATACCCAGCATTGCAGTCCGCTGCACTGCATTTCACTGTCCTATTTTTCAACACACTTCACAACATCTCACAGAACGGCCCTACAATTTACAAAGTTTATCATTTCATTTTCTTTAAGTAATTTTTATTACTTAAGTTAAGTAGTAGTATAATATTATTAGTTTATATTTAATAGTAAGAATTAGTAAATTAGTAATAATAAGTAATAATAGTAGTAATTAATAGTAAATATTAGTAAATTTGATAATAAGTATGTTTATATTTCATAGTAATATATTTTTTAAATATATTACTATTAAGTAGTACATTTAAAAATATATTACTTCATCTATAGGTACTAACGTAATTTCAACAAGTTTCGATTTGCACGGACAGATATTGCGGCTTCTCCAGACACATGTCTATTTTTGACGCAACCTGTTTTCGTCGTAACCCTCTCCTCTCTCTTTTCGCGGCCTGGTCATCTGGTGCGCCCGCCCGTCGTCTCGCTGGGCGCCGCCCCTTCCCCCCGCTTCGTCTGCAGAGCTGGAGCGCGCGCACAGAGGAAATGGACGGTCGCGTGACGCCGACCACTGGCAATTTGCTGCGACTGACCGCTCTCGCGTATCTTTGCAACCGCTGCTCGGGAGGCCCCGCCATTTCTCTCCGCGCATTATCTTTCTTGTATGAAATACCGCCTCCCAAACGGTGCAGATTTTCTTTCAGATATATCGTTGGGCTATTTTCAGCTTCGCATTCCTACTGGTCGCTGCAGAAGGATCTTCATAACTTGCAAAGGAAATGATAAAATTTCAGGAACTAATGGTCGTTGCGATAAGCAACGTGAAACAGCACCTCGATGACCGGAAAAGTTGTATACAGTAAATTAAATATGCAACCACATGTTTAATTTACTATAAATATTTATGTAAAGTAGTACATATTCAATGAACAGTGGTAAACGATCCGACAGCACTTCAAAGCAGACTGTGCTTCATGCGTTTAGACACCTTTCATTGTGATAATGTTCCAAATTCACACATTTCAAGATATTCGATTTGCTTGCCACATTCGGTATTTTTTGATATTCCACCTGAGTGTATGTCTTTTGAAGATGCTATTCTCGCAATAAAAAGTTAATTGCAACAAAATTGATGCGAAATTTCTATGATTAGATTCTAATGATTTTTGCGTAATAAAGAAAATAAATTATTGAAAAATAATATTAATGTATCAGTTTTTTTTAAAAAGCTCAGAATATTTTTAACATTAATAACGAGATAACACACAGCCACTTTTTCCATAAAACAGAATAATTTTCGACTTACTTGAAACCAAAGATAATGTGAATATTCTTCACAATTCTAAGTTAACTGAAGGGTGTGCATTCACAATACGGTCTGCAGCATCTTCCACACATACTCTAGTATCAGTTATCAGTTTCACACATACTTTAGTATTCTTCCTAACTTGGAACCATGACAATTCCATGAAAAATGTTTCCTAAATAACTAGTTATAATTTTTACAAGGGACACCTTACTCCATAACAGAACTTTGTAAAACAACTCCTTCGGCACCGTATATTCTAAACTTTTTACAGCTGTACCCTTCACAGCAATCGGCTACGATGGCAACAAAACACCCCTCCCCCCCCGTTGTTGACAGAGACGTCGGGATCGGTGGCTTCTCGAGCTGGAGCGTACGGCGTCAATCACGTGCCTCTAGTTGAGCGTGACGTAGCCCGAAAAAGCCAGGCCTGGAGGCTTGTGCTCACTGAGAGAGACCGGAGGGAGGGAGAATATTCCGCTAGGCCTCAAGAGGCACGCACCGCCCTTACGCCGTTTTCCACCCGTGCACCCCCAGCCGCTCCTGCTTGGCGACGTTAGGGGAACGCCACAGCACAGTGCCCGCTTGGCGACGCCGGGAACGCCACACCAGTGCACGCGTGGCGGGGCGGGGCGGGGCCCGACGAGGCTGGGCGAGGCCGGAAGGGGCGGGGCGCGGCGGAGGGGCGGGGACAGGGCGGGCGGGGTGGGGCGGGGCGGTGGGGTGGGGCGGGCGGGGCATGGTGAGGCCGGGAGGGCGGGGCGCGGCGGAGGGGCGGGGACGGGCGGGCCGGGGTTGGGCGGGCGGGGCGGTGGGGCGGGCGGGACTGGGCGGGCGGGCGAGGCCGGAGGGCGGGCGCGGCGGAGGGCGGCGACGGGCGGGCGGGGTGGGGCGGGGCGGGCGGGCGGGACTGGGCGGGCGGGCGGGGCGAGGCCGGGAGGGGCGGGGCGCGGCGGGGTGGGCAGGCGCTCACGCATGACGCGTGGCGATCCATCCGGCAGCTGTCAGCCGCGGCCGCCGCCGTCAAGAGCATCGCCTCACTGCTCCGGACCGGCAGACTTCCTCAAAGGCGCCGAGCCCTCGGATTCGCCAGGCGACGGGACCCGGCGCGCCGCGCAGGTGATGGATGCTATTGTTCTCGCTCCCTCGCGATCGCTCCGGCGGCGACGCTGGCGCTGGAGAATGACGGCAGCAATGGTAGTGAAGGATGGCGAAGACGGTGGGAGGGTGCGTGCGTGCAGTGAGCCGGAATGACTTATGGCGGAGGTATATCCGCCCGCCAACGCCAAGGCACCGAGATGGCAAAAAAGTGTGGTTATTTTAGAAAGGCAGGTTTCTTTGAATATATCGGTGGATTGATATCGACGGGGGCCGAGTGAACGTGATGGATGCTATTGTTCTCGCTTGCTTGCGAACGCTCCAATGGTCAATAGAGACGGTAGCGCTGGCGGTGGTGGTGGCGGCTGGGGAACTGAGAATGACACCAGCGAAAAGGCGCGCGTTCTGTGAACCGACATGATTCAGATACCTTATCATGTTCTGCTTGCTATTGCTGTGGCAAGTGGACTAGAAATGGGAACAAAATGTGGAAGTACCCGTTTGTTTCATTATGCTAGTACGTTGAAATCGGCGGGAGCGCCGTGCAGGTGATGGATGCGATTGTTCGATGCCCTTACAAACGCTCCAGGGCGGTCGATGTGTAGCAGCGTAGCAGCGAAGGTGATTATGACAATAGGGCCAATTTGGCGACGGAGGTTGTTGTGGCTGCAGAAGTGTGCGTAACATGTATGATTTTAGCATCACACAATGAAGCGAAACAGTACGGCGCCAAAAAACTATTATATGAGAGATAGGTAATCCTCCCCGCAGACACGAAGGGTGAGAGAAGACAGCAGTACAAAAATAATTTTACAACGACCGGTATTCTTCTTTACATTTTAGTGGTGTATTGATATTGACGGGTTGAAGGTGTATGGTACTGTATGTTAGGTATTGATCTGGCATTCTTGCGATCGCCCCGTCGGCCAGTGTAGCTGTGACGGCGAGAACAGCGGTGACGACAGGGTTGGGAATAATGGTGATGATGGTGCCGCAAACACTAATATAAAATGGCCCCAATAGCTCTTTCTAGAAAAAATAAGCAATATCTGAATTTGAATTTTTCACTTACGGATTGAATGCCTATAACGGTGCCATGTGCAGCAGCGTACGTAAATTGCACTGCATTGTGCATTATAATCAAACTTCACCACGTACGGGCAGAGATGACTTAGATAGAATCACCGTTGCCGCCGCAGCGTCGCTGACCAGTGAGTCATAGGGTCGAAGTTGCGACTGTGGCGAAGTCCTCGACACTAGTTTTAAAGTTAGGTTGAATTCAGCTGCTGCACGACGTATGTCTGGGTGAGAGTTCTAGCGGTGGACTGCTGTGATCTTGATTTTACCGCGTATTCCTCATCAATTTCAGACAAATACGTAGTTGTAGCTATACTCTAACAGATGGTCCACCAACCGTGCCCAATCTTTCCTTCTTCATCCTTGAATCCCCCTTTAGATGTACACACACACTATCACATATGCCGGGAGACTACTCGGGAGCTTAGAGCTGGTCTCGCCAGCGGCGTGCTCCTACGGCGGAGATACCTGGAGGAGGTGAGCTCCCTGCAAACCGGAACTCACGTGTTAACAGGGGACGAATATTGCCTCCTTCCGGAATATAACAAGCTCTACGCGAAAGGTCAATTAACCAAAGTATTATTAAGACTATTAACTAAATATTTCCTAAAACTCGTAACCGTCATTCATTCTAAAGAGGCTGCCCTCTCCGTATTACATTCCCCTACCTCGTCTCTTGTGACCCAGTGTTCGCCGAGAGCGTTGGCGGTGGGGGCGTTGCGGCGTCGGTGGCGGGATGGGGCGGGGGCAGGGCGGGGGCAGGGCAGGGGCAGGGCGGGGGCAGGGCGGGGGCAGAGCGGGACAGGGCGGGGAAAGGGCGGGCAGGGCGGGAAGGGCAGGGGCAGGGCAGGGGACAGGGCGGGCAGGGCGAGGAAGGGCAGGGTCAGGGCGGTCGCAGGGCGGGGCAAGGCGGGGCAGGGCGGGCAGGGCGGGGAAGGGCAGGGGCAGGGCGGGGCAGGGCGGGGACAGGGCGGGGCAGGGCGGAGGCAGAGCGGGGACAGGGCGGGGCAGGACGGGGCAGGACGGGGGCAAGGCGAGGGCAAGCGCCGCGCCGGCCACTCCGCGCGGAGGGCGCTCTGGGCGAAGACTGTAGCAGGTCACCGGGAGGGAACGCGCTATTAAGTGGAAGGGAGGAGACAAGCTGAAGTGCCGCCGGTGACGGAGACCTCGGCGCGACATCCGAGCCTTTCCGGTCCCCGCGCCGCCCGGCCACTCCGCGCGGAGGGCGCTCCCCGGGCAGTGTCGGGGAGCAGGCGCCTCTTGGGGCGTCGCGACGCCTGCGCCCCGCAGTGCCACCTCCCGGCAGGTGCCTGCTGTGGCTCATACAGATGTGTCCGAGGGCGGAAAGCGAGATGCGAGCAGTCTATGTAGCTGTAATGAACATATATACGTTCAGATGTTGTGGAACGAGACTGAAAGTCGATTAATGTTGTTGAGGCAGACGCGTTAGAAAATTGTCTGCTCCTTTAACGGAAACTCGCTGCCCTTGATTTATTGCTCCAAATAGCAGTGGAGTTTACCGTTCAGAAGTTTAATGTAATGAATGTAATTGCATGATTTGTGTTACATTCGTACAATACACCTCGATGTGAAAATCCCACAGTAATTAAATTTAAGTTTTTAATTAAATTAATTTCATTTAACATTCCTGTCATTACGAAATTCATGAATTCATGAAGGAGAAATGAGTGTAGTAACGGAGGAAGAAAACTGTTCTCTGGCTACACAATGCCCCATTGAAGGTTACGCATTGGTAGAAACAAAGAGTAATTGCGTGAGAAAGAGGAAGCGTTGTTGCCATACGACGCGAAACAAACAGTTCCGCGCTGCGTCTTCACATTATCTGCAAAGAAAATGTCCACGAAGTATTCTACGATGGGAGACAAGCAGTGTTCGCGGAACGAATTACAGTGTTTCGTAGACGGTAAAAGTACCGAGTTGGCATTTGTTCCTGTAAAGAGGAAGATAAAAAAAGAAAAATATTTGTATTGTACAATTTTTTATTTTAAATAAAATACAGATGGTTCACACAAACACAATGGCGCCCAGATAGGAGAGGGGGGAGGAGAAGCTGCGGCAAATTGCCCCAGGCACCGACTTAATTGGAACTCCGATTTTTTTTTTCCATTCCAATAAAATAGAAAATGTATTTACTTCTAATTTAAATCCACTGTTTTCAATTATTTCTGTTTCACGGAGAAATAAATCCTGTTTACGAACTGGAGGGAAGCGGGGAGCGAACTGGAGGGAAGCGAACTGGAGGAAACTCCCTTGGCGAAGATCTACTGCCCCAAGCCCCTTGCTTTCTCCGTGCGCCCCTGCAAACATATCTGAAATTTATGATCACAAATAACCTAATCAGAAAAAGTACCAGTAAATAACCAAATCAGTAATTTACCATTTTTCATAGCACAAAAGAATAGTCGGATTTCAAGCAGTTACAACGTTTATAACTCCTTAAAAAATACAAAAGTCTACTACTAAATGTTGAGGCAAAACTGCCCCAATTGGCCATGCGTATAGCACAAAAGAATAGTCGGATTTCTTAAAACATCAGTCGTTTGAATTGACAAGAAATACAGATAAAATTAACTAGAAAACTCAAAAAGCATAAAAGGAATCCCATTCAATGCGATTAGATATCTTTCATGAGTATTATTAAGGATGGTCTATGCTAATTATTATTACTTACGCAGCGGGATAGGAAAAACTTATGGGAGAAAGGAGAGGAGACACAATTATATTATTATTATTATTATTATTATTATTATTATTATTATTATTGTTGTTGTTTATTCTAATTATGATTAATTATGGTTTATTCTAATCAGTAAATTCTAATAAAGAAAACGCAAAATGTCAGCTAGTTTTATTTTTTATTTTCTAATTTTAGTCTTACTGTTAATACAATATTGCTTAACAAGGCGATTCTAAGAAGTTGTAACCACTTCTTGACAGTGAGCACTGGCACATAAGACTTGACTTTGAGAACCAGAACAAAAGGAACCAAACAGGATATTGGATTTCTGGAACCCAAACGTATGCGCGTGTACCACATCAGCAGTGAACCTTTTGCAGCAGACAAGTAAGAGACAACCACACACCGGCAAGCGGCGTCTCTCTGTTTCTGGGCGGTTTCCATGCATCCCTGTGCGCAGAAACGGTGTACCAGCATCTGCTTACTTCCGCAGCTCAGAAGACGTGCGTCATCGTCGCCCTGCGGCGGGGCATCGATGCGCTCGACGAGAGATCGTCAGCCAATGGAAGTGCCCTCTCGGGGCACGTGGGCGCAGCGGGATGGAGAGACTCATGACACAGTGTGACATGCATGGAAGGAAACGGGAGTGGTTGGCCTGTTCTGGTGAGGTGTGGCGGGGCGAGGTGTAGTGGGGGAGGTTTGATTGATTGCATTTTTCGTGTTTCCGGGCGCGTCAACTGCTTTGGTCATTACTCCCGTTAGTGTAGTGCATGTTATTTTCTCGGGAGTTGGCGCTGATCTTCCCCCGCTGGATGGCGAGATCCGGCGCCGACCTACCGTCGACTAGTGGGGTTTCCCCCTAACCAGGACTCTCCCTCCAGCGGGGCATCGCCCAAGCCGAGACAAGCTCTAAGCTCCCGACCGGTCTCCCGGAATATGTGGTAGTGTAGTGCATGTTAGTGTAAGTGTGTGTAAGGGGAGAGGATAGGACAAGGAAGAGGAAGGAAAGATCGCGCGCGTCCGTGGCTTGTTGGTAGTGTCCGGCATTCGCCTGATGTTGGCCGGAGAAACACGGAAAGTGCCGATCAGAGAGGTGCGAGATGTGAGAGGTGGTGGGGATTAGTGAGGATGGCCGATCAGAGCAGCCGGCCGCTAGAATTCTCATCTAGACAGCGACTGTAGTGGAGAGGTGTGTTGTAACGTGGTGAGGTGTGTTGTGAGAGATGGCGTGAAGTCAGAGGTGCGAGATGTGAGAGGTGGTGGGGATTAGTGAGGATGGAGGGATGTAGATGATTGATAGATTGCGGGCGCGTCAACTACTATAGTCATTAGCCCCGTAAGTGTAGCTCGTGTTTTTGCTCGGGAGGTGGCGGTGATCTTTCCCCCGCTGGATGGCGAGATCCGGCGCCGACCTACCGTCGGCTAGCGGGGTTTCCACGACCAAGTATCTCCCACCAGCGGGGCACCGCCCCAGCCGGACAAGCTCTAAGCTCCGACCGGTCTTCCGGCATAAGCGGTACTATAGCGCATCTTAGTGTAAGTGTGTGTGTGCGTGTGTGCAGCAGGTGAGGATAGAACACGGAAGATGAAGGCGGTGGTCAGTGGTGCTCCGGCATTCGCCTGGTGTTGATCGGAGAAACCACGGATAAGTACCAATCAGAGCAGTCGGCCACTAGATTTCTCCCCCAGACAGCGACTGAATTCGACCTAGCTGAAAAGCTAGTGTCGAAAATCCTGCTATCGTCGGGTCTCTAACCTAGGACCTCCCGGTCAGAGGCGCTGCAGTGACATCGGATGATTCACTGAGCCACCGCTCCTAGGGATGTTGTGAGGTGTAGCGGGATAGTAGGTAGTCTCGCGGTGGAGTGTGGCGTGATGGGGGAGGGGTGGATTGTAGGTGGGGGGTGGGGTGGTAGTGTGCAGTGTAAAGTGGCTGGGTTTAGTGAAGAGTGGTGAGGTGTAGTGTGGGGTGTAGTGTAGCGTGGCTGGAATGTATCTGGTGAACGTAGTGTAGCGGGTGGCCATGGTTTCGGTCGCCGGCGCCCCCCCCGCACGGGCTTGCGGCGGGGCGGCTTCAAAGGCCCCACGTCCTCACGACCCACAACCGCGCCTCTGCCTACTAGCCCACTCTTGGATCAGCCACCTTTCCACCCTTTTACGGCAGCATCTTTTTAGAAAAACGGCTTGCTCCCGTGTGCTTGTCTTGTTCAAAAATGCCTTAGTCGATAAATGAGAGAACACTTGGAGATAATTTCTGATTCGATGGGGTAATTTCTCACTGGATAGGAATAATTTCTCATTCCAGTTATTGATCCCATTTTCTTACTTTAAACAGAACCCGAACCCCTCTTGATCTGGCCTGAAGTCATTCAGGTTGCATGCCAAACATTTCTTTGAGACGGAATCTTCCGAGGAAAGAAGAATATAATAGGAGTATGTAAGCACGAGTATTCACCTATTCGGCGGAAACTGCCGGGCAATTTTGTGCTGCCGCGAGGTGAGTATACGTGTATTTCTCATTGCCTGCCAATCCTGTAACTAATGGTTTGACGTCTAGTGAAGTTCCGAGCTTTGCAAAGACAATGAATGCAGCCACAAACTCAACAGTAGCGATTAAAATGTGTTATAAGCTGTGAATGCATTATCAACTTTGATCAGAAGAAATATTTGGAATTTTATTTGGTGGCAATATCACGCATCTGAACTATCGACAAAATAACATATTCGATAGATTGTCTTGAAATTCTTTTATGTTTCTTCACCAGAAATGTAATGAATTTTTGCGCTCACCTCACGAGAAGAGGCCGGAAATGTGGAATAAGCATCGTCTGAATTGTAAATAATAGAAAGGAAGCGGCGGAGTAGTAGGAAAACAAAACAAGAGTACCCACGAGAACCTGCCACGACCCATTGAATTATTCAGAATATAAATCTTCCCAGGAGTGCACCTTGTATTCTTATTATGTCATCGTTGCCATCAATGTGCAAGCTGCGCCACTCCCGCCCCGCGTGCTTGGCGTCTCAATCCGCACCATTTCCTGGGACGCGGCGACCGCAGTGAAAAGACATGGGCGAGCTATACTGCGGTTTTCGCACAGCTGCGTCTCAAGGATATCAGCCCAATCGGAAGTCTGAACGCCACCATTAACACGTCACTTTAGTGACGTGTAAAGTCCCGATTGGACAACACCGTAACAGCTGATCAAAGGTCAGCGGCAGCAAAGTAAAAACCGCAGTTGAGTCCGGCGCACCGATTTTTTCTCCTTCTGTGCAGCACGCGTCTACGTCACGAATCACGTGACCACAACACGGGCACTTCGCTTTAAAAGCCAGACCAGACGTTGGGCGCCATGTTGTATGTGAGAGAGAGATGCGTTCAGAAACAATTTGAAAGTAGCATAAAATGCCATTTTTTAACGGTAGCCAACCAAAAATAACAAGATTGAACATGAAGGTGTAATTGGTATAAAAGAAGCACTATTAAAAAAAAAAGTGCTTCATATATCTGTTTCATTGACTTGGAACAAGGTGATAATTTGTTATCTGACTGCATTTAAAATCCCCGCTGATATTGTGACGCAAACTGGAGCATGAAGCTGATTGGGTGAAATCGGATGCGACGCGCAATCGCCAGGCCCTGTGTTTCCGCCATGGCGGCGCCGCGGGAGCGACATCGACTGCGAGCGGCGGCGGAGCGGGCGGGGGCTGGCGGGCGAGGGGCGCTGGAATACCTCGACTGCGCTCCCACCCTCGCACTGCCTCGTGCGGCTTTTTTTCCGCCGCCTACTCTTAGGTTGTTGCGACTCGCGCCTTTTCGCTGGCGCGTTTCAAATCCCGTGCGAAGGCGACGCGGCTCTTTCGGCGCTTTCCGCGCGCGCTCCCCCCCCACCCCGCCCCCGCGTTGAGCGGCTTCGCTGCTGTTTCGACTCGGCGGCGGCGCGGGCGGAGCTGGAGGCGAAAAGGGTGGCGGCAGTGGCGGCGGAGATGGAGTCAAAATCGGAGTTGAAGGAGGCTGAAATGGCGGCGGGGGATGCTTGGAGATATGGCAAGAGGGGAAGAGAAGGGGGGGACAGTGGGGGGAGGGGAGAATGGCGGCGGGGGGGCGGTGGTAAGAGAAGGAAGCCTGAAGTCGCGGAGACGGAGATGGGGGCGGGTTGCTGGTAAGAGAAGGAACTGGCGGGATGGAGACGGAGATGGGGGCGGGTTGCTGGTAAGAGAAGGAACTGGCGGGATGGGAACGGAGATGGGGCGGGTTGCTGGTAAGAGAAGGAACGGGCGGGATGGAGACGGAGATGGGGGCAGGTTGCTGGTAAGAGAAGGAACTGGCGGGATGGAGACGGAGATGGGGGCGGGTTGCTGGTAAGAGAAGGAACTGGCGGGATGGAGACGGAGATGGGGGCGGGTTGCTGGTAAGAGAAGGAACTGGCGGGATGGAGACGGAGATGGGGGCGGGTTGCTGGTAAGAGAAGGAACTGGCGGGATGGAGACGGAGATGGGGGCGGGTTGCTGGTAAGAGAAGGAACTGGCGGGATGGGGACGGAGATGGGGGCGGGTTGCTGGTAAGAGAAGGAACGGGCGGGATGGAGACGGAGATGGGGGCGGGTTGCTGGTAAGAGAAGGAACGGCGGGATGGAGACGGAGATGGGGGCGGTTGCTGGTAAGAGAAGGAACTGGCGGGATGGGGACGGAGATAGGGGCGGGTTGCTGGTAAGAGAAGGAACTGGCGGATGGGGACGGAGATGGGGGCGGGTTGCTGGTAAGAGAAGGAACTGGCGGGATGGGGACGGAGATAGGGGCGGGTTGCTGGTAAGAGAAGGAACTGGCGGGATGGGGACGGAGATGGGGGCGGTTGCTGGTAAGAGAAGGAACTGGCGGATGGGGACGGAGATAGGGGCAGGTTGCTGGTAAGAGAAGGAACTGGCGGATGGGGACGGAGATGGGGCGCGGTTGCTGGTAAGAGAAGGAACTGGCGGGATGGGGACGGAGATGGGGCGGGTTGCTGGTAAGAGAAGGAACTGGCGGGATGGGGACGGAGATAGGGCGGTTGCTGGTAAGAGAAGGAACTGGCGGGATGGGGACGGAGATGGGGCAGGTTGCTGGTAAGAGAAGGAACTGGCGGGATGGGGACGGAGATGGGGGCGGGTTGCTGGTAAGAGAAGGAACTGGCGGATGGGGACGGAGATGGGGGCGGTTGCTGGTAAGAGAAGGAACTGGCGGGATGGGGACGGAGATAGGGCGGGTTGCTGGTAAGAGAAGGAACTGGCGGATGGGGACGGAGATGGGGGCGGGTTGCTGGTAAGAGAAGGAACTGGCGGGATGGGGACGGAGATGGGGCGGGTTGCTGGTAAGAGAAGGAACTGGCGGGATGGGGACGGAGATGGGGGCGGGTTGCTGGTAAGAGAAGGAACTGGCGGATGGGGACGGAGATGGGGCGGGTTGCTGGTAAGAGAAGGAACTGGCGGATGGGGACGGAGATAGGGCGGGTTGCTGGTAAGAGAAGGAACTGGCGGGATGGAGACGGAGATGGGGGCGGGTTGCTGGTAAGAGAAGGAACTGGCGGATGGGGACGGAGATAGGGGCGGTTGCTGGTAAGAGAAGGAACTGGCGGATGGGGACGGAGATGGGGGCGGGTTGCTGGTAAGAGAAGGAACTGGCGGGATGGGGACGGAGATGGGGCGGTTGCTGGTAAGAGAAGGAACTGGCGGGATGGAGACGGAGATGGGGGCAGGTTGCTGGTAAGAGAAGGAACGGGGGAGGAGCGAGTGGGCAATTGCGGCGCGGTCGGCGGAGTCACAGCTGCGTGCCTGGGGGAAAAGTCGAAGATGGTGATGGAGGCGGAGAGTGCGGCAGAATGAGCACTGGTGGTGACGGGTTGAAATGATGGCGGTGGTGGCACTATAAGATATGTGAGCTACGGTTGGATAGACGATAACTGCGGTTATGGTTGTTAGGGCGATGACGTTGCTCAGAGTGGTGGCAATGGCAATGGGATGGTAGAGGAGCGGAGGATTTGGTGTTGAGAGATGAAGCAACAAAAGCAGCAGAGGCAGCGCTGCCGAACACGTCTGCGTTGGCGAAGGCGGTGACGACTGAGGCTGCGGCGGCGGAAGAAGCGGTGAAGACGGCAGCAATAACGGAGAGTTGTATGCACTTGGTTGTTTTGTGGGACTGTGGCAGTGACGGCGGCGGTGAGTGGAAAGTGTCGGAAGTGACTGTGGGCAATGTTGCTGAAGAAAGAATGTCAGAAACGAGAAACGGGCTATGAGAGGAAAGGAGGCGTAAAAAGAATATGACTTTCCAAATAAGAGGGCGATGCAGCGACCAGATACCTTGGGAAGTGACTGAGTGGTCGAATAAATTTGGTTTCAATCAGATATTTTTAAAGTAAGAATACTGATGAAAATTGTATCAATGTATACAAAAATAACAAATTTATTTGATTGACAAGAAAACTATATTACCTATTATTATTATTATTATTATTATTATTATTATTATTATTATTATTATTATTATTATTATTATTATTACTATTAAATGTTAATTAAGTAAAAAGGATTCAGAAAGTTGCTGATAAGCATCATCGATAGTGGTTGAATAAAGCATTTATGTGAAACCAAACACCATTAGCTTATGTCTCTTCGTTTCCACACGAGTAAGAAGTTAATAGTAGCAGAAAATGTATCGTAGCAATAGATTGCATGTAATGAATGTGGCAAAGGTTTAATGGCAGAAGTGGTTTACGATGTAAACGATAGTGTTAGAAATGGGTTAGGATATTGATGGTCAAACAGTAGACTACACCACGAAAATCGGAAGACTACCGTGCTGAACAACAGAAGGGAGACGATGATGAGACAGGGGAGAACATTGGTTGTTGAGCTCGATAGAGCCCTGAAGCGGCGCAGTGGTTCTAAGACGTGGGATAATAGAAAAAAAGTCAACTCGAGAGAGATTGTGTATTTCTTTCTTTACATCGCTAGGAACTCTGACGGCTGGGAACCGTTTTGGATCTTTCGTCTCAAACACTGTGTGAAGTCACAAAAGGTTCGGCTTCCGACATTTGAGAAAAGTTTACGTTGTTTCTACAGAAATTATGGAATATGTAAGGGATATCCGTTATACGACAAGGTATAAAACGATACTCTTTTTTTTTTATTCATTTCGTCTTTCTCTCTTTAGCAAAGTACCCTTATTTTATGATGATGTAATAAATTATCGCGAGAAAAAAGTCGTTTTTGCCGTATAAAACCTTTCGGATATATTATACCCTGTTCTAGTCGACAGCTGGGCTATTAAGACACTTTAATTGAAAAGTAAGGCGTAACAATGCGTCATTCAAAGAAAGAATTCTTATATCTGATTAGGTAGTGCAAAACATTGAAGCAAACAGATGTATCTGTGTCTAGAGAAAACATGTTCATCTTTTTTTTCTTAACGTCCCTTCAAATATGTATTTGCATTGTATACACTAAAAAAAGGTATATTAGTCATTAGATGAAGAAACTCCGATTTTGATTTATTTTCTTCTCACAGGAATTTGTATAAATATGTATTTCCAAGCAGTGATTTCAATGACCTAAGTACTCCCATTTTCATTAGATAATGTGTACTGTGTGTTATGTATGGCGAATTGGAACGTTCCAGCTTAATATTATTTCTTCTATATTCAAATCTAGCAAACAATTACAGCAAAAAGGACATGAAGCCAGAACTTGCATGAATTCACAAATTCAAATAACATATTGTGACGGAACCACCCTCTTGTGGGAAGCAGACACAACTACGCTCTAGACCTGCAGTGTCTAGTCGTCCCCCAACAAATAAGAAAACAAAAGGGAGGAGGGCCTGAAGCCTGTCCAGACAATACCATGCCAACCACAGTCTTCAGCCGCGGTGAGAGTTTGATAAAAAAACCACTGGAAGTCACCCTTTCCAGGAGCTGGCACAAACAAGCACAAAGATTTTTGCCGCTGTATTTAATTCAGGCACCAATACATTACCGTTGAAGTACGTGCAGTACGTACGAGGCAAACTCCTCTTAAGTATAAGCACAACCATAACACGCATGGCAGACAATAAATTGTTCTCATTGAGTGTCCAAACTCAACTAAAGTTACGTAAATGCCTATTAACACCACGTCCAAATGAACATATTTAGACACATTCTTGTTTCATTGAAAATTGCCCACATGGTGTAATTTATAAATTGAGCTCAGTAAATAATCAAAGTCAATAGTTACTTTATTAACATACCGTTTTATTTTATTATGTATTGTTGAAACTTATTACTCACTAAATTTCGCTACAAAATGAAAATATGATAAAACTAAAGCTTCTGCAAAATAGGAAATGAAGCCTCTAGAAATAACAATACTAAATTACTTCAAATAATATATTAAGTTTTATTTTATTATATTTAGTTGAAACGTATTAGTCAATAAATTTCACATAAAACGAAAATGTGTCAGGAATCAAGCTTCTGCAACTTTATATGAACAGAACACAAACGCAACTGAGATCAGACAATTTCAGAAAGCACAAACATAATGCAGTAATACGCTCGGAATAAAATAGCCCCTAAACCGCGCTTCATTGCCTAGTAGTTAAAATGCGGGACGGACTACCCTCGACCTGCCGCACGGGCGAAAGTGTCAATTTACATAATGAAGCCGTTGTGTAGCGTAGCTTTTCGAACACCCCCTTTCCTGCCTCGTGTTATTCACGGGGCGCAGTTATTCAAAGCCCGCTTCCCCGCGCCCGCGCCCCAGGCAGGGCGTCGCGGCGGCCGACTTCTCCCGCATCTGTTGCGCTCGTTCCGACGCACTTTTACGATAATTTCCCCGCGGCTCGCGCGGCTCCCCTCGCCAAGGCTACGTGCGCTCGCCCTGCGTAGTTAGTCGCATGCGACTCAGACGCCCCGACACAGAACGGCCGTGATACATTCGACGGTACGTGCGTCCTTGCTAGTTAGTCGCATGCGACTCGCGCCCCACGAACGCCGGACGCCCCGGCACAGAACGGCCGTGATACACTTCGCGACGGCTACGTGCGTTCCTTGCATAGTTAGTCGCATGCGACTCAGCCGCCCCGACACAGAACGGCCTGATACACTTCGCGACGGCTACGTGCGTTCCTTGCATATTAGTCGCATGCGACTCCGCCGCCCCGACACAGAACGGCCCTACGTGCGACCCTTGCATAGTTAGTCGCATGCGACTCCGCCGCCCCGATCCAGAACGGCCGTGATACAATTCGCGAACGGCCGTGATACAACGTGCGATACCTGCCTAGTTAGTCCAAAAGGCCACGTGCGATCACTGCCTAGTTAGTCGCATGCGACCCGTGGTATTCTCTCTTCTGGGAGGCTAAGGTGCGACTCGCATACAGCAATGCCGTGGGAATGTTATCCCCTTGAAGTGGCCGCAGACACAAACATTGTAGAGTCAGACGCAAGCGACTCTCCAATAGCGGGTTTGGCATTTAAAGGCCACGTCATGTCACAGTATCATAAAAAGCATTTGCCGTGCCTGCGTTGGCCCAACACAGCATAGTGTTGTCGCTCGCATGAGCCGCGATTCAGTTCGAGCATCTCTCCTACCGGTATCAGAGATTTCATTGCGACACTGGCGAGGTATGTTCCTCTCGCTGGACTGACCGGGTGCTTCTCGCATGCGACAATACCATGAAGAGGTTCGAGACGCCATTCCTCCTAAGAGCGGTAGCGTGAGACTTCCTTGCGACATCGCACTGGTAAGCGTTTACCCACCCTACGTGACGTGATGAAACCATTCGCGTGCCTCAGTAGCTGAAACAGAACGATGCTGAAGCATTAGAAGCCGTTCTGCCATAGCAAAGCCATGAGAATGTTATGGTTTCGTAACAGATTTTTCTTCGCGTTTCTCTCGTTTTTCCGGCTTCTCATTTCAGCAATGCCGTTTTTCATACACATTTCATCAGCTTTTCTGAATTGCTGCACATCCTCTGTTCTTTCCCCTTTATTCACTTCGCATCTTTATGTCTCTCCCCTTCCATCCTGCACCACTCCTGGAGCTCCCCGCGTCCTCAGCTGGCGGTGGCGGCGGCGCGACGAAGTACAACAGAGGCATTTTTTTATTGGCGCGGCGGGCGCGGAATGGGACCAAGAATTCGGCGGCGCGGGCGGAGGAGCGGCGCAGGCGCCAGAAATATGAGCGTCTGCGCCAGGCAGCGGAGCGCAGCCGCCGGCGGCCGCCGAAGGGGCCTCCGCGTTCTGGAGGCGGCGCAGCCAAGTATACTCCGCGTCGAAACCACCCAAGAAGACGGAGTGCACTCCAGCGCATCTGACCGGGAGGTCCTAGGCTCGAGTCCTGACGGCAGCAGGATTTTCGACACTAGCTTGTCAGCTAAGTCGAATTCAGTCGCTGTCTGGAGGAGAATTCCAGCGGCTGGCTGCTCTGATCGGTAGTTTTCCGTCGTTTCTCCGATCAGCACCAGGCGAATGCCGGAGCAGTACCCTACGAAACGGGCCACAGACCGTGCGCGATCTTTACTTCCTCTACATTGTCCTATCCTCTCCCCTTACACACACACTTACACCAACATGCACTACACTACCACATATTCCGGGAGACCGGTCGGGAGCTTAGAGCCTGTCCCGGCTGGGGCGGTGCCCCGCTGGTGGGAGAGTCCTGGTAGGGGGAAACCCCCTAGCCGACGGTAGGTCGGCGCCGGATCTCGCCATCCAGCGGGGGAAGATCACCGCCATTTCTAAAGAAAAACATGTACTACACTAACGGAACTAATGACCAAAGCTAGTTGACGCGCCTGGAAACACGAAAAAATCAATCAATCAATCAAAAAAGACGAAGTGCAGAGAGACTTTGTGGCAATTTTCGATTTTTTTTTCCGATCGATTCTAGATGACGGATCAGTATCCAAATATCCAGATATCCTTCATCATCTTTGTCCCCTCTTTTATTTCACACACGTACAATTTGCAAGTACTACACTACTACAAGTGGCGGGAGCTTAGATCTTGTCGCGAATGGGGTACTGGCAAAAATATCTGGAGGGGGAAACCCCAAAAGCCGACATGTCGGTCGCCGCCGGATCTCCAGCATGGAAGAATAACGCCTCCCTCAGGAATATAACTTGCAACACACTTGCAGAACTAATAATCGTAGCTGAAGATAACACAAAATAATCAAGAAACAAAAAATAAACAAGAAAAGACATAAGTAAAGAAAGGTAGATGGACTGATGAGAATGAAAATGAATGGAGGAAATAGCATAAATTTTTAAAGTGTAAATAAGAGAAAAGTTACAGAAGAGGACGGTTGCAAGTTCGAAAGAATAATCTATTTCAATTGCATATTTACATAAATATAACAAAAATACAAAAAAGCCTTTAACATCTCAATACACGAGAAAGACTACATGGATATGTAACTGTTTACATGAAAGAAGAGAATTCTAAAATATGTTTGGTACGTCTCATATTTTAATATACTTCGTAAATGTAGAATAAATTCAACAATTCTCGCGAAACTTTCTCATCTTTGAAATCTATCAACGGTTTTTGATGATACATAACATTCAACTGAAATATTCGAATTGTGTTAAATTCCGCAAATACTTCAGAATTTTAAACAGAAATGTAACAGACATACGTTTTTAGAACTGAAGTACCTCTTCGCAGTCAACATTTTTATGGATTGCAGGTCTGAATATTCTTGCAACTACTGGACAAGAATATATCTGTTAAACGCTTAATGGAGCCTTTTTTCGAACGGATATCACTTTATTGCAAAAAGCCTCCGACTCGGTTACGACATGCAGTTGAATATATAATGTATCTTCCGACCCCATGTTGTTGGCACGCACAGTACTGTCCGAGAAGAGAGCCGTCCCACGCAAAACGATTTTACCGCTCACTCAAAGTACGGAGTTCCTCATAGACTCGATTGCCGCGTTTCAGGCTGCGCGAAACACGCAATTCGCTTCTTCCAACTTCTGGGTATCTGGACGCCGCTTTTATCGGGGGCTCACCGAGAGACGCAGTAATTTACATGTAAAGCGGCGGGGTGGCGGGGCAGAGGAGGGGCGGCGAGCGATGCGGGTGGACCGGGGGAGGGGCGATATCAATGCGGAGCGGGGATGGAGGTGCGGGGGGGCAGTGGCGGGGATGGACGAGCCGGGCTGAAGCTGGGGAGGTGGGGGCGGTGATTCCGGCCGGGCGGAGGAGATGGCGGGGGGAGGGGGTGCCACGGAAGCGGTGGCGCCGGCGGCCGGCTAATTTCGGTTTTCGAATGGTTCGCTGCGGGGGCTAATCACAGCCCCGAGCCGGTCATCGGCGCGATGGACGCACGCTGGGGGGAAGCGATGGTGAAGGGGAGAGCAAATGAGTGGGCGACGGCGACGCCATTCAAAACTCACCGCCGGCTACGATTTCGAGAGTCGCCGATGACAGGGTCATTCTACGGAGACCGGAATGATCACTCGTGTATCGATGAAGAATATGATGAAGATGAGAAACGACAGTGGTGAGGCCAATGGCAGCGACCATGTCATCGGTATCAACATCAAAAGACCCCACTAGAGCGTACATGTGTATATGTTGTGGTTGTGCATGAATGTGTGTAAGTAGTATGTATACGTGCTATGCACAGCATCAAAGTTTTCACTGGCGGTATACACAGTAACGAGTTGTGAAGAACTGACTAGTCATATTGAAGCTACCGGTGGCGACATGGATGTTAGGGAAAGAAGAAAACTAGTTTTGGAGAGAAGAAATGGCGACAGCTGCATCGCGCAAGGTTTGTGAAAAGAGGTGGTTCACATTGAGGTTGGATGAGGTAATACTAACAGTGGTCTCGGGCGTTAAGTGATGAAGAGCTGGATTTTAGTGATTTTGAAATATAATGAAAGAATTGAGAGAACAAATGTTGGAGATGAGACACCGATTTATCAGACAAAACATTGGCGAAGAATTTTGATTAAAAAGGAAATATTTTGGCTCAGAAATGTACTACATTTTAAAAGGAAAATTTAAATTGTAATGTGCGAGAAAGCAGAAATTGGCAAAACCGTGAGTAGTGGAAAAAGTATTGAAAGCACTCAAGATAAGTTCAAAAGTTGAAAAACAATAATAATAATAATAATAATAATAATAATAATAATAATAATAATAATGTCTTTATTTCTGGCGAGGCTCAGGCCGTAAGGCCTGCTCTTCCGCCTAACCAGTTAAATATTTACATTTACATAATTACAATTCAGGCATTCGGGCAGAAATAGTGATAACTGACATTTTACGTTACTTACGAAATTGCAATGATCGTAGTAGCTAACGGTGATGTGCCAACTAATGAAACCAGGTGTGAATGTATTTTCATGGTCAATTTTCATAATTCTAAAGCTAACATGGCATTAAAAAAAATCCATGATTCTATTTACAAGAGGGGCGTGGTAAATCAATAATATTACCTTCCAAAAATGCCAGAAATTCTCCTATATCCCGAATGCCTCAACTGTGAACAAATTTAAAGAAGGAGGGAAAATTTTACATTTATTTTACATATACAATGTAAAAACAATAGGCAAAGTCCGCAATAAGCGAAGCTTTGCAACAGCGTTTTCGTCTACCACTAGCGTTCACAGATGACAAATCAGTTGCTGCCGCGAGCGTATAAGCTTATCGGGTTTACACGCGTGTTGCTTAGTAACGTGACATTACACAACGGGCATTATCCATCTTAGCACAGGCATTGTCGCTTACGTGAATGGGCGTGGTAGAAGCAACAGCACACGCGTGCAAATGGCAGGTATAACAGCGCCTCACCGAACACGCATAGGCTCAATGGGCGCCCCACACATAATCGTACTCTTTTGCTGAAAAATATTTTTCACGAAGAGAACCTAACCTTACAAGATGAGGCACACTTCGACATTAACATATACGAATAGGGAGGGTATCCCATGGTGGAAATGGCTTAACTTGTTACTGCTCCAAAACTTTCATATTTATGTTTCGAATATACACTTTACCCTCTTGTTATGATTGTAAGAATGAAAAGTAAGATTTCTATAAAAACATTTTGCTAATGAATATTATGGTTTATTACTGATGCACATTGTTCTGTCTATTGTACAAAGGCGTAAAATAGAACAAAATATTAAATATTTGAATGCCGGTGCGCGTACCGTGGAGATTCAACCACTGCTCACGTTCCAGAGGGGAGCGGAGCGGAGCGCCGGAGGCGAAGCAGTGATCGGCAGAGGGCGGGGCGGGGAGGGGGCGCCGAGGCGATCGCCGCTCCCACGCGGCGTCGCGCCACAATTTCGCCCGGAAATGGGTTCCTTCCCGCGCGCAGGTGCAATATCCGGTTCGGGAGAGAGCCAGACCCTCCCCCCTTCACCTGCGCCCCCTCCAACCGCCAACGCTCCCCACGCACCGACACGCACTGCCCCACACGCTGCACGAGCTCCTGTACAAAGCCTTGGCATCTCGGGCTTCATTTATAAAATTTTAGGTCCCGGAATGCGCCTCAAATTACTTGTTATTCTTAAGATAAATAATAATCTATTTACCGGAGCGGTAGCTCAGTGCATCAACTGATGTCACTGCAGAGCCTCTGACCAGGAGACCCTAGGTTCGAGTCCTGACAGCAGCAGGATTTCCGACACTAGCTTTACAGCTAGGTCGAATTCAGTCGCTGTGTGGAGGAGAATTCTAGCGGCCCGCTGCTCTGATCGGTAGTTTTCCGTGGTTTCGCCGATCAACACCAGGCGAATGCCGGAGCAGTACCCTATCAAACGGGCCACGGACCGCGCGCGATCTGTCCTTCCTCTTCCCTGTCCTATCCTCTCCCCTTACACACTCACACTTACATGCACTACACTACCACATATTCCGGGAGTCGAAAATCCTGCCGCCGTCAGGACTCGAACCTAGTACCTCCCGGACAGAAGCGCTGCAGTGACATCAGTTGATGCACTGAGCTACCGCTACCGGTCGTTTCATCGATATTGCCTGAGTACTTTCAGAGATATCTATGTACAAACCCGTCACTATGTATTTTGCGTTGATGGATTATCGCTGGTACCGTCCCTCTCCTCTTCTTAACTTCTCATTCGTCACCTCTTTTGCTCACCCTTAAAAATATCCACATAGTTTCCTTCATACATGTTAATCCTTTTACATATTGTGCATATTTTTACTTCAGCTTTGGCGTGTATCAGATAGGCATTTCGTTGAGAGGATGATAACAATAAGCATAGATGAACTGAAGCAGGGAATGCAAATACACTGCGAGAGCCTGTAAGGAATCTTCTGCCAACGTGCTCTGTTCATTACAAATTTCACGGGAGTGTCCAGAATTTCATGCCTACACATGTGCTACGTTTCGCCTCACACTACCTCACTTCGATTCTTCCTTCTTTGCGCGTTCCTGGAATTGTTCCCATCCATTGCCCTCCGCTATCGCAGATTTCTACCTCATTCCATTGCTACACACAATCCGACATGTCATTACCTGCATTAAAGTTATGCCACTCTTCGATAAAGTGACTCCTTTAGCAACATCCCGTTCTTTACCACACACACACACACACACACAAACACACACACACACAAACACACACACACAAACACACACACACACACAAACACACACACAAACACACGTTCTTACATTTTATATTACGCTCCTTGCAGTTAGATTTCTGTACTATCTACTTAATTCTTCATTTATTTATTTATTTATTTATTTATTTATTTATTTATTTATTTATTTATTTATTTATTTATTTATTTATTTATTTATTTATTTATTTATTTATTTATTTATTTATTTATTTATTTATTTATTTATTTATTTATTTATTTATTTATTTATTTATTTATTTATTTATTTATTTATTTATTCATTTATTTATTTATTTATTGAGATTTAGGGGCCTTGCTACTCCTGTGACGATTGAGCACCATAAGTGTGGATCTAATAAGTAACTGATAACGACAATAATTTGAATGACACGAGAGAGACGCTGGAATGAGAGGCAGGAGAAACGAGAACGCCCCGCGAAGAACCGTGAAGAGCTCGTTCTGATCACATCAAATTCCACGTGGGTTGACCAGGAAAGAACACGGGTCACGGTGGTGCACAATGAATGCGCTTCTAATAATCCATCAGTTCCCTGGTCTACTTCCTGTTTTATTGACAGCTCTCCTGTTCCACGAAGTCTCCCGCTGACTGAGTTGGCTCAGGGAAACAACTATTGCCAATCCAGCGACTCTGATCAGGAAAGCCTGGGATTCGAATGTCTTCGGTGACGAATTTTCGACACTACATTGATAACTAGGTCAAGCTAAGACGCTCTCTGAAAGAGAATTCTTTGAGCCAACTGCTCTGATCAGTAGTTTTTCTTGGTTTCTCCTAAGAAGGCCAGGCGAATGCCGGAACAGTACCCTAACAAACGGGCCAAAGGCCACCGGTGGTCTTTTCTTTCTCATCCTCGTCTCCTTATCTCTCACTCCCCCTTTACACATACATTCACGTTTCGGGAGACCAACCTGGAGCTTACGGTTTGTCTCGATTGGGGTAGTGCTCTGATGAGGGAGATACCTGGGAGAAACCTCCACATGTGTAGGTCGGCGACGGCTCTTATGTTCGACGGCGCCTATTACGTCTGTCTCTCGTCACCACAAGGGGTGAAACCACATGCTGCGGGGTGGAGAGTTTTTCTATTCTCGTTCCTCATGCTGTTTCGTGCTTCACGCAATTTTCACATTCTTCTACTTTTCCACTGAATGAACATTCCTGATAAGTGGTGATAAGAGAACAGCACAACTAGTCAAATTCGAGAATTTATTACACGGCATAGTTTTACGTTGACCAAAGACGATATTGGTTGTTGGGGTACTTTGTGTTTTATACGTCACACTTAAGGGGTTTACTTCCAAAAAATTTGAAAGTGATACTTCAAAGTACTACTATAAAGAAAGTTCGGCAACTTCACCGAAACCAATATTTTTTCTAAATGGAGCACAAGTAGCAGCAGATTACTATGTCATGTTGACGTTCACCATTCACTAAACATTCCTTTTTATGTTATGGCAGAAACTTGCAGAAAAACCTTTCTTCTCTGTATTATTTTCACATCTTAATGATACACAAAAGCACTTCTATAATCTCTATATTAATTCTCCAGATTTCGAGAATTAAGTTTATCTAAAAGAAAACGAATCAACCAGAGACAGTCTTTAGCTCGTATATCTGAGGGTTATTTCTTCATTCCAGTTTTCTTCGCACATTTTCGCCCACTCGTGCAGTTATTTTAGGACTTTGCTTCTATTACAGCAAGTGTTTTAGGACTTCGTTTCTTCTTATCTCCGTCCAATATATCTCTTAATCTCGGAGCGTTTTATCTTTCCCATACGCTGCACTCTAGCCTTAATGCGACCCGCTTCTAGGAAATATCCCATTTTCGTTCCGCGCATCTATCTCGCACGATCTTCAACCGCAGCGCGCCCATTCGGGAAGCGGAAAACTAAAGCTCCCAGCATTCATTGCAAAACTGGGTGGTAACGGTGCTCTTCCCGAAGCCACTTGCTAGTGAACCTCCCCTGCTGTTAACAGTTGGAAATCCTCACAAAACAGAACCTTCACAACTCTTGTTGACGCGATCAAAAACAGAAGAGAGACGCTCCCTTTAGGAAAAAATAACTAAAAAAAAAAAAAATTAGTAGTTATTGTCATAATATCTCTATCTCCCATGCATATGTGAAATTAAATGGTGAAAATTAAACCGAAAAACTACAACGCTATTTCTTCCTATTAGTAATCTCATGTTTTCATCGCAATTTGCTGAGACTGCGTTTACACTGTTTTCGTTTACCTCTGCTGCAAAAAAAAGTAAATGTTCAACCAGTTTCTTGTGAAATTGGTCATCTTTTGCTCAGTGAATTAATATAATTATTGCACCAAGAGAAAACAGGTCTTAAACTCTCTGTAAAACAAAATGAAACACAGCTCTATAATTAATGTGTTTTAATTCATCGCAGGTTTATAAGTTTAATAAAATGTACATGCGCATATAATATATAATAACAAGCGTGTATATCAACACCGCATTTTATGGTTAAAAACAATACAAAGGGTTATTTTTGTAGCATTTACATTAGTTAAATATATAGTGAAGATATTTCCTCAGAAGGTACTGAAAACAATGAAAAATATCTATTGTTGGTATTTGCATAACGATGTCTTCTACATCGACTGCGCATCTAAGGTCGACACATCGTTTGGCATTTCAACTTTTCCCGCAAAATTGTTCTGAATAAAATTGCATTCAGCTCCTAAATCGACGATGTTTTGTCACATGAACATCAACAATAACGTTTGGAAAACTACGCTGGCATATGAAATAAATTGTCATTGTCATTATGATGTTTTCAGTCATCCATTTCGCTTTTGTTGTTGATAATTGCGGAGAGCCTTTATGAATTGTGTTTGAAACACATTCAAAGGTAGAAGAGTATCAGTTCAACATTCTCTTTAAACAAGGCAGAACGAGGCTTAAACATCCACGTTATTCCAGTCACAGTACTCCATTACATTGCGACAATTACCAAATATACATTTTGTCGAAACTAAAAATAAATTATAATAGAGTCAATCATTTGCAGATATTTTAGATATTTTTATAGATGACAGGACGACCTTAAGAGGAATGTGGTTGTATAGGTAGGGGTAATTACTGTTTTCTTAATTAGCATGCAAGTTCATGTTCAGTAAGACTAGCTAAAACTAAAAAAAAGGCCAGGACTAAGACAATATGTATCTATTTAGTACCACAACGAATTGCAACAGAAAATACTACAGTTCATTGTCTTAGATATTTCACAATGAACTGTAACATATTCCTCAAGCATATTATGAAGTAGTGTTAAATCATACGACAAATGATGTGAAATGGAACATCACTTTCATTTCACTTCGTAAGACAATAACATTTGAAGGTGTCACCAGCAAAAGGTGCTAATAGACAAAACCTAATTTTACAGAAACCACAAAAAAATTTAATTATCAAAATAATGATAATTCTGGTCTGTTTTTGTGTCTAAATGGTTTCTATTTGCCTAATTGTGTGTACAGTATCAGCACTGCTACGTTTGAAGAAGGCTATTTCAGTATATTGGTTATTTTAGGAACAATCTAGTGGCAGAAGGCACTGTATGCAGTAGTTAGCACCTTTTCACGCCTGACAGACACAGTAAATAAAATAAAATATGCATTGGAATATTCAATGTATTTGGAAGAAATTGAACGTTTAAATAGGTTTATTGTCTTGTACTACCCATCAATCAAGCAACTGACACTAACATGTGAAGTCAACATAATGGAAGCCAGCGCAAAGCAACTTCAGTCGAAGGGATTTTCTTGTAACTTGTTCACCAGTTTCGTTTAATTCTCTTGGTGTGCAGTTGAGGCGAATCCAGCAGATTATTTTGGAGAGTGTCATTATAAATTTTTGTTAAATAATAAACATATCTGTTATTACATTGTATATTGTTTTTGTGGCGTATATATGGTACTACCCAATATGATTGTTTTAATAATTACATAATAAATTCCATTCTAGTTTCCGAAAATAAATATTTAAATCAATTTTATCAAATAAAAGAAGGTAACGAATAAAAACTCTAGACCTAGGCAGAGCCCACCGCCATCTCCCGAGAAAAACAGCATGCACTACACTAACGGGAATAATGACCGAAGCAGTTGACGCGTCCGGAAACACGAAAAAATCAATCAATCAATCAAAGCTACTCTCGCCGCCAAATCGCTTTCACCTCTTCCACAATCGTCGTCGCTCCCAGTAGCGGCTCCAACATTTACTCCTGTCGCCACTGCAATTCTACAATTGAAGCACCACCGCCACCACGACGCTGCCATCACCGCTACTACCCCCTTGCCACCCCCGCGCCCTGCCCCGTCGGCCCCTCGGCGCTGCACCCATCACTCCCAGGCGCCGCGGCATACGCCCGCGGGTGCAACGCAAATTGCTGGCTCGTCGCGGCGCCTCGTGGAGCGCCGGGAAATTTACGTCCAATATCCCGGCGGCGGCGGCGGGGGGGGGGATGCGGGGTGGACGCGATCGGCGAAGCAGATGCAACCGAGCCGAACAGCAGTGAGCACGAGTCACAGCGAAGGTGAGAACCGTTGAGAGAGGGCGCCACGAAGCAGGTGCGAGAGAGGGGGAGCAAGGGCCATCGCCCGAGCTGAGTCACGTGATGGCACGAGGAAATTGAGAGGAAGATATGAGATGAGATGATTTGCGTGGGATGGAATAACCGTGTCAGAAGGCCAGATGAGAAGGTCGTTCTCGGTGACTATGTGTCTAGAAAAAAATAGACGTAATGGAAAAAGGTGGGGAAATACGAATAAATGGAATTGCGAATGGTTAATTCTGGTTCCGGAGATGGCTGCAGATGGAAGTATGAGAAGCAAAATGATGATTCAGTTGAAAATGGCAAAGTTCGATAAGCATATATGCCGGAACGAAAGTAACCGAAAGGATGGCAAATGGAATTGGATATTGAAGTGTTCATATAGGGAAATGGAACATGATTATAAAAGTGACTTAGTTTGTAATGAAGTTGATGGTTATACGAACGTAACCGTCATGAACAGCAATGCCGTCACAACAACAATTACAGACATTACGATACCTGAGGGCATGGTCAATGAAAGAAAATTATGAGACGTAACATTCTGTCTAGTAAAAATCAGCAAATATCGTCTGACCTTCTTTCAATTTCTCTCATATTTTATTCAGTGTTAATACATTATGGGTTTTGTGAAAGAATAAAAAGGATATATTCAAAATTACAAATTCTAATTCATGTTCTCGACAAGGAAGTAATTACAATCCTAATAAATTGGTAATCACTACGGGGCGAGTTTTGATGACCTAAACATCGCAAAAAATGATTAAAAAAATGCTCTTAAAATATACGAGTTCGGATGAACAACTCAAGCTGTTGGATACGTTACCGATGTAATCAAGGCTTCTTCCATTCGTTCGAGTGAACTCAATTTGCAAACTTTTGGTTTGGACTGTTCTTTTCCAGGAAATATCTGTCTTTGGAGTTATCCCGAAATCGGCCGCACCGGCAATGACGCTGATATACAGCACAAGAATAACATCACAACGGCTGCCAAAACAATTTCTGAGCAAACAAATCGAAGAGGCTACTGAGTAATGCTGTGAAGAACATTTGTTGCATCTCGTAAATATTACTTGAAGTAAGTACCATTAAAAATGACGTTAAAATCGACGAAGTCAGCGAAAATGCATTAAAATTACGGAAAGGATAAAAAATGACTTATTAGTCGAAATTGACAAAAGATGCCAAGTAATAACCTAAAAAGGGTATATTCCTTTTGTCATAGCACAAAATGAATCTCTATACTAAACGGCATTGTTCTAAAGTGAAAAGGAAAAAATGACATTTAATTAAAATCCGCCCTCTAGTAATCACATTAAGCCAGAAACAAGGGACCTAACTCTGCATTTGACCGATCAAAAATGGATGGCAGAATATTTAAACAGCTACGTGCAGTGCTCTCTGCCATTCGGCTGTATTTCACTCTTCCGGAACAATATTTCGCGTGGGGCGTAGTTTCGAAATTGCGGCCGACCACGCCACACCGATAGCATTCATAAAGTTGCATGTTTCAATGTTTATCTTACGGTTATCGTTTACGTTCCCCGGGTGATATTATCGGCGTCGGTTCACTGGTTACGCGAAGGCTCAATGGAACTGCTACGATCTCTCTCTTCGTAGAGAGAGAGAGTGCAGACCCTTACTCGTGGTGCACTCGTTTGGAAGGCGATTGACGTTGCTGAGTCTAGCTCGGCCAGTTTTTTGAATTACTACTGCGAGGAAAAGAAACAAGTAAAGGGGAAATACCGAAAAAATATTCCAGCCCTTGGTTGGGATGTTCAGGAACGATCATTACTCTTCTACTCGAAATATTCATTTATTTTTTGTTTAAAGTTTCTTAAATTTAGAGAATGTGGATATGTGCTATTTGTAGGTTGCCTAAAATAATATTTTAAACAAAGGTAGTTATACTATTATACATTATAAGCAAAGAGTCATATATTTTGTAGTTATTCTGAGAATACGTGGCCATGAGAACAGTTAGAATATTTCCAGCTGGTATGATAGCCTGTTCACCAGAATACTAGGGTATCGAAACTGAGAAAATATGATTTCCATTCATTCACGATCCTCTTGAATATATTAGTATCTATGCGTGGTCTTGCCTCACACGACTTTGCTTATAAATATGTTTCTTCCTGCCAAGCATATTATAATAAACAGTATATTTTTATTAATATTTCCTTTCACGTCTCGTGCAATATTCATCATACTAGTAATTTCGAGTGGCTGAATGATCATTGTAGCAACAAATAACGAACATCGTGAGTAGAATCAGAGCAGATTTCTGCCTCGAGAAATTGTATTGCTTCAACTCGCAATGCAACCTTCGTAACTTCAGTCACGTAAACCATGACATTAGGACTAATAATACTGTTTGAAGTACCACTTTTATCGAATGACTAGAACGCTGCTGGAAGCTGATTGGCGGAAGGCGACTTGCAGTTAATTACAGACTATTTATATCGCTCCCACCGCTCGTTATGATCTTTAATGGACGACTTGGGAGACTTAATAATTTTTACAATGTTCTGCATTCTTTTGTCATTTTGAAAGCCTCCTTGCCGTTATTGTGTCAGTCTCTTGCAGCGCTTTGGAGTCAACTGTATTGAAGAGCATTTTATTGGTATCTAGTTATTGAACAGAACGGAAAACAGTAAGCTGAAGACAAGCAAGGCTAATTTTCTTACTAACCACTTACTATTTATCCTTGAATTGGTTGCTATTTGAAACACCATTTTATCTGCCCACACCGAATAGCTTGACAAACCATGTTAATACCTGCGAACAACAAAATAGACATTTGTCAGAAACAAGTATTTATCCCCTTTTGGTTTACAATTTATTTACTTATCTTCCAACTACTACTTTTAGTTTAGAGCACTATAATTTAAAAAGATTGAACTTTACATTAATGTAATAATAATAATAATAATAACAACAACAACAACAACATGATTAGCAGTAAACTTCTGAGCATGCCCTAAGTTTTTAGAACTTGAAAACTATAAAATTTTCCAAATTAATTAAAATCAGTAGTTTTTACACTTTCAAATACACAACAAAACATTTAGTTCAAAATAATTGCCATACTAGTACGATAGTTACTGGTTTACAATACAGATTACTCCACCGTTCAGAAATCGCGTAAAACGATAATTACAGGGAAGTTATTTTCTTATTAATACCTACTATATATAAAAGTGTTAATTACTGATGACATCTCACTTACCGATGCCTTTCCTTATTCAAGATTATTTTCCCCTGTAGTATTTTAAACATAATTAAAACTCTATTAAATGTCATTGTTTTTAAATGTAAAACTCATGTGTGCTGAGAGAAGAGAGAATGAAAATAAAATCTAAAAGAAACAACATAAACGAATCACGTGCTACAAAGAAGTGTAAATATGATAAGACTGCCCTTTGCTACAAAAATTACATACTAGTGGAAAAAAGAAGGTAATCATTTTAAAACGAACATCACTACATACGAATATTAGACAAAGCATACTGCAAATATTCATAAACAGCTACATTCACCATATATCAATAGCGCCTATAGCGCTGCAGTGCGACACGTGGTTGGAGCAACCACACAAATCTGATAAGATTTGCTACACAAATTACATACTAGTAGAGAAAAAACAGATAATCATTTTAAAATGAACATCACGACAAACGAATCTTATACTATATACTGCAATTTTAAAAATCTTCATACAGTGTTCCATAAACAGCTACATTCGCCATATATCAATAGTGCCTATATCGCTGCAGTGTGACACGTGGTTGGACCAACCGCGCGAATCTGATAAGATTTGCTACACAAATTACATACTAGTGGAGAAAAACAGTAACATTTTAAAAGAACATCACAACGAATTTATACAAATACTGCAAATTTCATACAGTGTTTCCATAAACAGCTACATTCACCATCTATCAATAGCGCCTAAAGCGCTGCAATGGGACGCATAGTTGGAGCAACCGAGGGAATTTTCGCCTCCTCGCGAGCTGTGTGTTTACGCGTGCCGGCGCTCATCGCCGTGAATGACGACGCGGCGCCCTATTAAATGGCGACTGGCAGGCTGCGACAGCGGCCGTCCAACGTCCGAGGGGCCTCCGGGGGAGCGGAGCGCCCAGGCGGACAAGTGGAGCAAACGGAATAAAAAACGCGCGCAAGACGTCAGTCGTAAATCGAGCCCTGTCTGACTCCGCCTCGCCCATGCTTGCCGCCGCCACCATCGCCACCGCCTGGCTGAGAGAGCTCCGGGCAACTATCACGATGACGGGCACTACTTTTCTTAACTTCGTAAAAACTCACATCTGATATCAAATTTAACGTAAGTGACCTTAAAGAAAATCTGTTATACATCTTTCTTTACAAATGCTAAAGTTACGCCTGTTCATGCCCACATGCTCAAAAATCTAAACCCCGGCTCAAGTGGCTCAGGGCATCATATTATGTCACTGCAGTGCCTCTATCCTACGATTGGAGTCCCGACGGTGGCAGGATTTTCGACACTGGTTTGGTAGCTATAAGGTCGAATATTATAGTTCGACACAATAAATAAACAGAGGTTGTCTGGTATCAACTTTATATTTCGTCTTAAGATCTTTTCGATCGCGTAGCGATCATCGTCAGAGCTTGCAGCTGCTGGGCGGAAAACGAAGTTCTGCCCATTATAGTTCGAATTTAGTCGCATTCTAACCGCCGGCTGCTCAAATCGATAGCTTCCCTTGGTTTCTCTGATTAACACCAGGCGAATGCCCGAACAGTTCCATACCAAAAGGTCTCCGCCGAGCGCGTGATCTTTCCTTCCCCTTCCTTGTCCTATCCTCACATATTTTCTACACACCTGTGCCTGACCACACATGTCTCTCAGGGGCTTAGAGCTCGTCGCGGTTACAGGGTCCCCCGCTGGGGGATACCTTGTTGAGGAAAACCCCGATGCAGGCCTGTAGATCGGCGTCGGATCTCGTCGTCTAATGGAGGGGGGGACCACCTCCCGGTCTGTAACCACCTCCCGGGATTCAGTACACATACGGGACACATGACCATAGTAGTCGACGCGCCCGGAAACTCTATCAATCAAAAACCTAAAACAAAAATTCTGTAAGTATATAATTCCTATCACAAAGAAATTAAAATATAAAATATATACCGTTTCATTAATTGTTGGTGAAAATTTGAACACTCTCAATAAATTTCGTATTTTAAACCGCTTTAAAGTAGCAAGGGGACAGAGACTGGAGAGGTTAAGGCGCCGTCCATAAACTACGTGCGGCGAGTTTTCGACTCCCCGTATCCTCTTGGTGCGATGTGAGATTTGCCTCGACGCCCTACCCCCTTCTAATTTCACGTGAGATTTTTCAAAATACGTATTTTTAATGTAAATACGTTTCCTTTAACATTTCTGTAAAAATACAGGTAATGAGATTTATCTCATTAATGATAGAATTCATAGGTCTCATTAATAATTTTGTTAGATTATTTTTCTTTGTATACTATGCTACTAATTGTAGCATTCACATAACCGCGATAAAAAATATTGTGCAAGATTTATCCATATTTTAGTACACAACGTGTTTTACTTCAATTGTCTCATTTTCTGGCAATTTAGCACTGTTTTTAGCGAAAAAATTACGTGATATTTGCCGTGACCCCCCTCTCCCCCACGTAAGATAAGGTGAGCTTTACCCCCCTTCCCCATAAGACCTCACGTCATGTATGGATGGCCCCTGAGTTGGAGGACATGTCGACTTGGCCAAATCAGAGGTCAGCATGACGGCGCCTCGGCGCTCCGGCTGCGCGTCGGTCGCGGTGACGCCCCGCGCCCCGGTCGCCGCCGCCACTCGGACAGCGATCCGCGCGGATTTATGGACGCACGGAAGTTTTAATTATTCCGGGGCGGGCGGATGCGTGGGCGTGGACGTGGGCGTAGGCGAGGGGGAGGGCGCTGCGGGGCGTGCGTCTGAACGCCACGTGTGCGGGCGCTGCTTGGAGAAGAAATGTGTGGAATGTGGTGAAAGATGCGACATCGACAACATCACATCAATATTAAAAATAAATACTCCGATGTTCATAATACAGCGCTCCCAAAATTGATGCTTTTAAATAGCGATGTTTTCAAAACGCGTTTATTGACGTCTAACATAAAAGTAGGCTTGTGGAGGAACAATGGAGTTGGCTAACACATAAATTGTTTATAAACATTATGAGAAACCGCCCTTACAAAATAAACACTCATTCACATCCGACAGTCCCCATGTTATTTTTTAAATTTAGATTGACAATACGGACACAAGAAATAATAAAAAGAGCAACTGATAACTCAAGAGAGAAATTTATCCAAATAATGACATTCACAATTAAGTGAAATTTCTTCTGTGAAGAATTATTTGTAATAAAAATATGAGAGAAATCAAGTGCAGTGGGTTATGCACTTCTCTTTGAAAATTGTTTGTCAGAGACAACACAAACGTATCAAGCAAATTAACAAATAAAATAAAAAGTCTACTAATATTTGCGATTGTGCGTTTTTAGAACTTGGTTTTACTGTCGCTCCTAGAGTTTACTCCATCCATTTATCTTTCTGGCAAAAACAAGTAACTTTTCATGGCTAAATATGCACTTAAAATTTAATATATAGGTAAAAGAAAGCCGTTAGAACATTTTTGAAATTTGTTAAAATTTCTTAGTCTTGTTTAGAATAAATGGACATATTTATTGCACATTGAAAATTATTCTGAGAATGATAATGAGAATGAGAATGATATTTAGTGGGTATATTCATTAAGGCAATGTTATACTATTTCACAATTTTCGCGCGTTCAATAGAACTAATACAATCTCATTCTCTCAACGGATGACACAAACAGAAAAAAGCACAAAGGAGAGATACGCATCGCAATCAATAGAGAGTGGTTTTTGTGTAGGGGCGAAGAAACAGTACAAATACCAGTGTACAGAATCAAATTAAAGCTACACATCTTAGTGTGGAATACCGAAAATCATAACTCTGAATTCTAATAGTGCTTTTTATGCAATTTCAATAGTCGTTTTAATATTATTATAGTGCTTTTCATATTCCAATATTGCTTTTTATCAGTACAATTTGAGGCGTACTTCACAAAAAGAGTAGAAAATCTAGTGTCATGATTTTTATTCACCGAATTTACTGACACCGTGGGATGTGACAACTTCCAAATCTCAAGCACACTTTGACATTTAGTGACGATATCCGACACCTAAACGGAACAAAACGGCTTGTTAAGAGATTGACAAACGCACTGCTTAATGTATTGTCGCAAAGGGTTTTATTATTATTGCCCCGATATCACACCGAAATGTTGATTGTGATAACCGCGTTTCCACATTCGCTGGTTGAATGGTGGGGATCGCTTCGCGAAGTAGGTCACCGGTTCAAAAAGCGCGTAATTAGTGATGTGGAATGGCGTGAAGCGCCGCCCGCCGAGGCGCGTTCCCGGGGCTGCGCGGGGCGCCGCCCTTTCCGGGAGCGCGTTATTGCAGGGCCGCCGGGGTTCATTAGCGCGCCTGCCACCGCCATCGAAAACCCTGCGCGCTCCCCCCCCCCCCCTCACCCCCCCCCGTTCCCCGTTTCCCGGCCATCCCGTTTGCATGCGCTTGCTCCCGTTCACCCGCCAGCCCCCGTTCACTTCCGACCATTCCCGTTTTCTCCCGCTCCCTCCTGTCATATCGCCAGCCCCCGTTCACTTCCGGCCATTCCCGTTTGCTCCCGCTCCCTCCCGTTCAGATCCGCCAACCCCGTTCACTCCCGGCCATTCCCGTTTGCTCCCGCTCCCTCTCGTACACATCCGCCAGCCCCCGTTCACTTCCGGCCATTCCCGTTTGCTCCCGCTCCCTCCCGTTCACATCCGCCAGCCCCCGTTCACTTCCGGCCATTCCCGTTTGCTCCCCCCCTCCCGTTCAGATCCGCCAACCCCGTTCACTCCCGGCCATTCCCGTTTGCTCCGCTCCCTCCCGTTGACATCCGCCCGCTCCCGTTCACTTCCAGCCATTCCCGTTTGCTCCCGCTCCCTCCCGTTCACAACCGCCAGCCCCCCTTCACTTCCGACCATTCCCGTTTTCTCCCGCTCCCTCCTGTTCATATCCGCCAGCCCCCGTTCACTTCCGGCCATTCCCGTTTGCTCCCGCTCCCTCCCGTTCAGATCCGCCACCCCGTTCACTCCCGGCCATTCCGTTTGCTCCGCTCCTCCCGTTGACATCCGCCAGCTCCCGTTCACTTCCAGCCATTCCCGTTTGCTCCCGCTCCCTCCCGTTCACATCCGCCAGTCCCCTTCACTTCCGACCATTCCCGTTTTCTCCCGCCCCCTCCTGTTCATATCCGCCAGCCCCCATTCATTTCCCGGCCATTCCCGTTTGCTCCCGCTCCCTCCCGTTCAGATCCGCCAACCCCGTTCACTCCCGGCCATTCCCGTTTGCTCCCGCTCCCTCCCGTTCACATCCGCCAGCCCCCGTTCACTTCCGGCCATTCCCGTTTGCACCCGGTCCTCCCGTTCACATCCGCCACCCTTACTTCCGGCATTCCGTTTGCTCCCGCGCCCTCCCGTTCACTTCCGGCCATTCTCGTTTGCTCCCGCTCCCTCCCGTTCACATCCGCCACCCCCGTTCACTTCCGCCTTCCGGTCGCTCCCGTGCACTCCCGCCCGCCTCCTCCAGCCTTCATGTTCGCCTGCCCCTCGTTCTCCCGCCTCCCCTCTGGGCCTTTTTCCTCTGCTCTCTTCTTCATCCCTCCGCGCCTCATTGCGACCCGCAACCCACGCCTAGCGCTGTCTCGCCCAGTCACCCTCACCCGCCTCTCGCCGCTTCCCCCTCCCTACCTGCCCCAGCCCCCCACTACGTACCCTTCTCCTCACTGCCCCATATTGCCTCTCTTAGTCGTTGCCCGTCACAATCCTGCCTCGTCGCGTTCTCCACACCACACCTCGTTCCATTCGCCATGCCCTACCTAATCACCCCACTGTACTCTGCTGTACATCGACCCGTCCGCCCCCCTACACCTGGCCTACACCGACGTTTTCCCCAATCCCTCCTCCCACAGAGCACCAAACCTGCCGACCCGTACCATTGCATTGAACTCGGCTCCATATCACCCGTTCCAGTCTACCACGCGTCGCTCGCCCGGGTTTTTTACTGTCACCGCCACCGCCAGCGCCACCGTCACCACCACAGCGGATCGCCCGCACGCGTCAAAGCGCTCCACAATCGTCACAATGCGATAGGTTTACGCGTTTGCTTGGCAAAGCGAGCAATAGTGAGGCGGCGGTGTGCTTTCCGCGTGATTGTCGCCTTGTGTAGAGCGCACGGGTGTTGAATAACATTTGAATTCGTCCACTAACAAGTCACACCTCTGTTGTATCAATATTCTCTACGTGTTCTAACTTTCATCGTTAGGAAGAAATATTGTTTTTAACGTTTTGCAACTAAACATTTGATACGAAAAGATGGATTGTTCACGCATATGATCGTCAGTAATGATGCAATTTATCGTATTGATGGATTCAATCACATCTGGAGCATGATATTTCATACTTTTCTTGGTTATATTTATACTTTTACCTCCAGACTCGTCTAGTTCCGTGGTTTTCACAGTTGCCTGACCCAAGAGAGAATTCAGACAATTGTAAAATGTATTATTTCTAGGTGTATTGAAGTATTTTGGAAACCCTTTTTGTTTCAAATTCATTAATTATCCTATAGCGCAATGTATGCTTCACGTTACCTTTCGATAAGAAGTGATTTTATAATTTGGTCCGACATAGTAACCATTTAAAAAATATGTTTTTTTACTGCTGTTGTTCCACAGTCTGACGTGCTAGTCGAAAGGAAATGGCACTGGACTGAAGAAAAAGAGTACACATGGGCACGAGAGGTGGAGGCGGAGGCCCGAGAATGGCCAAGTGGGGAGAAGTTTAAGCAGCGAGATTAGTGATAGCAGAAGTGAGTAAGAGGAGGAGAGGAGTGAGTGAAGAGAGGAAAAGGGGCTAAGAAGAGAAGAGAGAGCGGGAGAATAGTGGGTTCATAAGTGCCAGACGAGACGGAGAGTGTGCGGGATGGGAGTGAGCGGGAAGGAGTGAGAGGGTGGTGAGGGGGGAGTGAGCGGTAGGGGAATGAGCGGGAGGGGATGGAGCGAGAGGGGAGGGAGCGGAGAGGGGAGGGAGCGGAGAGGGGAGTGAGCGAAGAGGGAGTGAGCGGAAGGGAGGACGGAAGGGAGGAAAAAGGAGTGAGCGAAGGAGAGTGATTGGAGAGGTGAGAAAGTGGAGATACGTGCGGGGAGAAGAGTGAGCGGAGAGAGGAGAGAGGACAGGAGTGAGCGGAGGAGAGTGAGCTGAGGAGAGCGAGCAGAGAGAGGAGAGGAGAGAGCGGAGGAGAGTGAGTTGAGTGAATTGTGAGAGGAGAGAGCGGAGGAGAATGAGCGGGGAAATGAGCGGAGGGAGGAGTGGGCGAGGCAATAGTGGGGGGGAGGGGAGGGTGTGGCGGACAGGGGCGGGAGGCGCTGGGGCAGGCGGCCGCCGCGTCCGGCCGGCGCGCGTTATTGCCTCGGGCCTCCCTTCAGGATTCGCTGGCGTCGCGTGGCGTCGCGCTCCGCTCTTTTCTGCTTTTCAAAGCGCGCGACCCACTTCTGCGGACCCCTCGCAGATGTTGCATGCCCTGCATAAAGAATGAAGTCCACAATTGCTTTTGCAGGCGCAATATATCTGCCGTGCTGATTAAAATGCAATTGCGGAAATACTTGCTCCTCGCGAAACGCGAAAGTAAGCGTAAAAGTTCGCGTTGGCATAGAAATGGCGTGTTGTTATCTGCGAGTCGCAAAGTTACATTTTTATTTGTTCTCTCGGATAAATTCGCACAAAGTGCGTAATAACAGGCGACATAAATTTAATTGGTGTCTGGTTTGTAGATTTACATAAAGGACCAACATTTGTTTCTCCCCACAATGAAATGCTGTCAGTATCAATGTTCAAATACTACAAAAAACTCAGCGTGTTTAAATATTTTTTTTTCTCTCGTGCGCTTAAAGAGAGAATAAATAAAATATGTTTACATTTTTATCAACGCTGTTTTAAATTACTCTTTCGTGGGCTCCTCTCTGTAATAGATATGAAGGCGAAAGAAACAAAAAAGTATGTGTACAACATATATAATCTGTTTGCTGTCACTCAGTTTACCAGCATTTCAGAGTAATCCTCAATATTTCGGAAATATTAGCCACCTGGAGGATTTTTTCGATTTTCGGGCAACAGAATATAAATCAATGAAATACTTTCAATTTGTTGAGAAGTAAATTTAAACGAGCCGATTGGAATATTCAGGTCAAAAAATGTACTTATAATATTGATGAGATTTACTAGAAAGTCTTTAGTAGAGATGACTCAGTAGTTCCGTTTTGATCCTTATAGGTGAGATAGATAATTAAATTCTGGATTTAAGAATAATGTTAGGAAAGTTTGGTCACTGAAACAAAGAAAAACGATGCAAGAGTAAATTAATTTATAATTTCCCACCCGATTCGTTTTGGATTTAAGTGAATATTAAGAGGGATAGACAGTCAACTCTTCTCATATGAATGTACTTATCATAACAGGTCGTAACCATAAAGCTCGTTAGGCCATCAAGCTAGCAATGCAGAAAAGTGATAAACATAAACTGTGAATGTTTAATTGAAACTTCAGTATTCCATAAACATATGCTAATCAATAGATCCATGGATTGGTCAAGAAGTTGAGATAATGACAAAGAGTATTTCTGAGAAAAATGGTAGGGTGAAATCAAAATCACCAAAGGTTTCTCTGTAACAGAAATAATACATTTACTTCAGTAACATAATTTCTGTCTGACTACTTCTAGTTGTACGCATGCAAGTCCACCAACCTAAAGAATTAACACTTTCAAATGATTGAGCAAATACGATTATCGTGTCCACTCATCAAAAATCCAGCTGGTAAAACGTTAAAAAGCATGTTGTGGATCCGCAACAACATGCCAAAATGCCAAAGGTCAAAAAGGCCAAAACATATGGATGCAGCACTTTTAACGTTGCGCTCAGCGGCCGTACGCTCTGTTGATCAATGGAGTCTCATTTGACCGAGAGAACAAGAGCAACTGTCTTCGATCTTAAATACATATGGCCATGTTGACTTAAAAAGAAGCAAAAATCACAGTGTCCTTCTGGAAGTGACACGGCAAAAATGTATGGAAACGACACTTCTAATGCTGAGCATACGCTGTACGTGGCAGCATTTCGCTCAGTGTATTTATGGGTTCACATACTTTTGATTGAGCGAGGGACACCAATCGTCTTCGATCCTAAACATAGGTGCCGGTAGTTGTGGTGGAGGTGGAGGTAATGTTAAGTTGACAAGAATCACCAAGCAATTTCTGGAACCGCAAGGTCAAAAAGGAGTGAATCAAGCAGTTTCAGCACTACATAGGGCTGCCATACCTCAGTCGATCATTATTACTTCCCTTACATTTATTTAATTGAGTGGGAATCCCGTGGAGGTCATTGGTTAGTTGGTTGATTTAGTGATACCGGGCACATCAAGAGCTTAGGTCATTAGTCCCGTAAGTGTAGTGCATTTTTCATCGGGAGATGGCAGTGATCTTCCCCCGCTGGATGGCGAGATCCGGCGCCGACCTACCGTCGGCTAACGGGTTTTCTCCCTAACCAGCAGTCTCCCACCAGCGGAGCACCGCCCCAGCCGGGACAAGCTCTAAGCTCCCGACCGGTCTCCTGGAATATGTTCTAGTGTAGTGCATGTTAGTGTGTGTGTGTGTGTGTGTGTGTGTGTGTGTGTGTGTGTGTGTGTGCGTGCGCGCGCGCGCGCGCGCGTGTGTAAGGGGAGAGGATAGGACAAGGAAGAGGAAGGCAAGATCGCGCGCGGTCCATGGTCCGTTTCTTAGGCTCCGGTATTTGTCTGGTGTTGATGAGAGAAACCACGAAAAACTACCGATCAGAGCAGCCGGCCGCTTTAATTCTCCTCCAGACAGCGACTGAATTCGACCTAGCTCGACAGCTAGTGTCGAAAATCCTGCCGCCGTGGGGAGTGGGAACCTAGGACCTCCCGGTCAGAGGCGCTGCAGTGACATCAGTTGATGCACTGAGCTACCGCTCCCGGCCCGTGGTGAAACGTAAAAAAGAAGTCCGGAGCATATTCTGAGACTGCCAGCTCGAAATGTGTGAATGCAGCACTTCTGGCGTTGCGCGCAGCTGCCGCCCCCACCCCCTATCCCAGTCGATCAGTCGCCCGGGCGAGGCCTGGCGATGACACTGACCCACATCGCCGCGGCGGGGGGGGGCGGGGGCGGGGGAGGCGTCCGCGACAGCTGCTGCCGCCGCCGCCGCCTGCGAGTGCCCACATCGATCGCCAAAGCAGACACCTCTGCGCATAACGCCTGCGCGACCCACATCCCGCAGCGGACGGCGCGGCGGCAAGCGGAGCGCGGGGCACACACACACACACGCGCGCTGTGGCTGCTCTTATCACCTGGAGCAGCAGGCGCGGCTCATCTTGTTTGGAGCAGGGCACAACATATCGTGGGCTGAATATGTGGCTGTGTGGCTATCGTGGGCTGAGACCTGCAGTTCCAAAAACACATCCGGTCTTTGACTATTCTGGTTAATTCATCCATGAGTAACCTACCTTTCCGTTTCTCTCTCTCTCTCTCTCTCTCTCTCTCTCTCACACACACACACACACACACACACACACACACACACACACACACACACACAATATATATATATATATATATATATATATATATACACACAAATCATACAAGATATTCTTAACTTGCGGAGCAGTAAACAAAGCCATGCACCCTAGTACGATTAATTGTAGAAACTAGTCCAATGCCAATGTTTCTGCTTATTAGCAATGTAGAACACTGCATCTCCTACCACTATTTGGTTGTATCCTGCCTACCAGGCCTCTTCCTTCCAAGTATTTCTGCCCCTCTTTTCTCTCTCTCTCTCATTCTCTTTCACCAACATATAAGCAGATATTTAAATGATCGATATACACATACAAACAATTAATATATTAAAATTCATTCGGTAATACGAAATAAGTACAGCGCCATGTCTAACCTTGCTCTGTGACACCGAAAACTGAAGAAGAATACGATTAGGCTATCCATTCATCATGATAGAATTCATGTCGGATGAAATCCAGAATATTAATTTATATTTTTTTTGAAAATTCACAGCAAACTTTCTTATAGCGTGTCATTAGAAGAAGTAGAGAGATCAACCGACTTTCATGTGATATACTTACTTCGACGAGAGTCACTTAGTTGCTGTTTTGTTTGGATTCTTTAGCATCGATTGACGAGTCTTTTCATTGACATCATCAAGGAGTTTGCTAGCTACAGTTTGCTTTGTTTATGCTTGAAATTCATTCAATTATGCGTCACATTTTCGAATCTATTCAGTGATATAGTTTTTATGCGTAGGTTTCTGTACATGTCGTTTCTCATACACATCTCGATGCACTGATAGTACCTCAGAAACAAAATTAGTCAAATATCGTAAATCACATCGCAAGAAAATGAAAATGCTTCCAGTAATTGTTCTTTGTACGACTTGAGTTGAATAGAATATTTGACTTGCAAATACTTAACATAAATTTACCACTCTAATGTTTGCTTATTTAGATTACTTTTTTATTACGTAACAAAGTGTTTACAAATACGGTACCACGACGCCAGATAGATACTGCTCAAATTTATGAGCTATAATTATTTTTAGCTACAAATGATAATGAGATTTAATGCGCATCTACCAGAAGATGAAGAAGCAACAGCAAATTACTTTAAAAGAAAGTTGTTGATTGCAAAATCTATTCATAAATGATATTCGTGAAACAGAAATCTTCTTTCCCAATATGTATTGGGTAGAAGGAAATTACGTTACATTTATAGAAGTTTCCGAGGGATCTAGATTGCTTCTCGTTATAGGATGTTCTGTTTTAAAGTTACAGGGTTTGTATTATTTCAAAATCAATGTAAAACGAAAACTATGAGACATATAGAGCCTTTTGACCCGTAAAACTTTGAGTAATCGGTATTCGACGGCATTTCATTGACAGCATGTCGTTATTCAGAGACAGACGAACCAAGCGCCTCACATCTGAAAAGTCGACACATTAAACGTAAACATGCATTCCAACTACCTCCCGGGGTTTATGACCATTTAACCGCCCTCAACGAGGCACGTCCTGCTACGATTCCAAACATGGGGATCTGGGAATTGAATGGCCCGGCTGATCAGGTCAACGGCCGCGCGGGCAGGAAACGCGTTTCGAAAAGAGGAAATGGCGGGTGATTGCGGCGAGCGGCGCGAGTCCAAACAAAGGCTGGAACAATGGATGGCGCCTCCCACGCCGCCGCGCGCCCATTAGCATGCGGCAGGCGGCGACTTCGGGAGGCGGAGGCCTCGCCACGCCACGCGCAGATCCGCACCGCTGCCGCATGTCACGTACTGCGTCCTTCTTCTCGAAGCCCCCTGCCGCCAGGCACCGGGAGAGAGTATCAGCTGACGTCACTGCAGTGCCACCGAGCGGGAGGTCCTACGCCTCCAGTGCCAGGAATTTCGACACTGGCTAGACAACTATAGCTGAACCACTCGCAAAATTGGCGGACGTACCTTTGGTTAAGTCTCGGAGGCTGCCCCCACCCTGTGGCATCTGAGATTTCCCCTCTCGGCGATAAGGAAACGCGTCGGCGACAAGGAGCGGTGACTGGAAGACGCAGCGATCGCACTGCCCTCTTCGTCAAAAGAGGAACTCAAAAGGGGAAATAGGAGATTTCGAGGGAGAGGCCACGTTCGGGCATGCGCAGTGGAAGGTTTTTTTGAGAGTGGTAGAGCAATAGGTTGAGTTCTGTCGCTATCTGGAGGCCGGTTGCTCTGATCGGTAGTTTTGCGTGGTTTCTCCGATCAATACCAGGTGAATGTTGGAGCAGTAACCAACAAAAATGGTCAATGACCGCGCGCTATCTTTCCTTCCCATTCCTTGTCCTATCATCTCCTTACACACACACACACACACTTAGATGCACTAAACTACCACACATGGCAGGAGACCGGTTGAGAGCTTAGAGCTTGTCCCGGCTGGGGTGGTGCCCCGCTGATTGGAGATTGGAGAAAACCTCACTAGACGACGGTAGGTCGACGCCGGATCTCACCATGCAGCAGGGCAACATTATCGCCATCTCATGAGTAAAGAAAACGCACACTACTCTTACGAGACTAATGACCTTAGCAGTTGACGCGCCCGGAATCGAATTAATAATCAATTAGTAATAGTACTCCTGTCGGCTAGAATGGCTCTGTGCGACAAATCTTGTCGCTGTAGTCTCTGGCCACCCATGTTCCTAGGGTCCAAGTTCCAATGGTGGCACGTTTGCGATACCAGTTAAATAGCTTGGTCAAATTCAGTCCCTGTCTGGAAGAGAATTCTAGCGGCCGGCTGCTCGGATCAGAATGTTGTGTGTGTGAGTATGTGTGTGTGTGTCTGTTTTCTTCTCAATATCAGGGGAAGGTCATACTCTTACAAAGTCTTCCTTGTCTATCCATTCCGCTTTACAAACACATTCACTGCGCTACCACATATGTCGGGAGCTCAGACTTTATCCTCTGAGATGCTGCAGGAGATACCTGGAGGTGAAAAATCCCACAAACCGACATGTAGTCGACGCTAGATCCTATGTTTTAGAAGTGAAGAAACACCACCACAGCCCGAAAATAACATACACTATACTTACAGGACTAATAATGATCAAAGTAGCTGACGCGACAGAAAACACTAACAACTCATTCGCGTACTCGTTCGAAGCCGCCTCAGATACCTCCGGAGAACATCGTGGTATCATTGTAATATTTTGGATCTTTCAAAACAGTCACAATAATTCATTAAATTATTCTGAAATATTCCGCTCTATTTTGCACAGTCACAATAATTCATTAAATTATTCTGAAATATTCCGCTTTTTTGCACAGTCACAATAATTCATTAAATTATTCTGAAATATTCCGCTCTATTTTGCACAGTCACAATAATTCATTAAATTATTCTGAAATTTTCCGCTCTATTTTGCAGAAGAAGAAAGTTACGAAGAACGTGGTTAAGCACTGAAATTTGTTCCATTGCACTTGGTTGGCTAGTCTATATTCCCCAAGATTTCATGACTCAATAGTTACACGGTATTACATAAAAAATAGTTAAATGTATTAACTACTCTTACAGCCTGATAATCGTCCTATTTATCAATTACAGATTCGTTTCTTCAGTTTTAAAATGCAATTATTTTTAGGAATTACACACATCAGGTCGATGTTTAATTTCCGAATGAGCTCAAGGAAGCGGCTCTCTCTTACTTTTTTAAGTAAGGACCATTACGGAAACACTGTTTCAAACAATACAAATTTCGGCATATATCTAATGTTCATTCGGATTTTTGTATGAATGAAAAAGTCTTGAAGATGAACTAAATTGTGCAGAACTTTCAGATTATTACATCTACTAGGTGTTTCAGGAAATGCTCTTGCCCCTACGTCACCGCTGTCTCCAACTGCCATGGGAAATACTGGCACCGATTTCCCTTCCTTCTAGCGGTCCACCGTTCTGTGAAGACAACATTGCTGTCATTCCACCAAATTACATCCCAGAAACTATTTGCATGTTTACCCAGAGCCGGTTGCGGTATGTTTTGGGACTGGAACGCTATATTCTTTGCAATTTAGTTGTTCTTATCCGTTTTGTCATAGTTTCTTTGTTACGCTTTTTGCTCTTTTTTGGTAAATTAAAATATGTGTAATGATGGACTTCGAGTTTAGATGATTGATTTCTCGATATTTAGAAGGTACAGAAATTAAGAAACAATAACAAACACATTTGTTTAAAATCGGTTACCACTGGATTATTAGAAGAACATGAGACATGTCACATATTCATTGCAATCATTTATTGGTTGTTTTCTTTTCATTCGGTAATGCTTTCTTGGCTAACTAAGAAACAAATGAAAAGGATTGAACATGATTTTAATGTATGACATTAGATTATAAGCTCTACTAGGTGCATCCTTAAATCCTCTAATAATTCAACTACTGAAATTAAGAATCAAAATATGTATTCTTTAACAAAATATGTACTTTATGTTACGGGTGAAACTGCCAAACACTCAGCTTCTTTCAAAAGGAAATCCAAAACGTACTAGCCTTTGAGAAGAACGGAAACAAAGCATCGACAAGCTTTCCATCATTACAAATTCTCTTTAATGAGCAAAAATCCGTAACTGTGTCCTCCCGCAACAAAAACACGAATCCTAATCCAATTCCGAGAACGAGCTCTGCTTCGCGTTCGGCTCTGAATCATCAAGCAGAAAATCCGGCAGGATCTGGCGTTCCGCAGGGTGACGCGACACTGACGCTCGCAGCGGCGACAACGGTTATTACCGGAGGCAACGCCATCCCGAAGTGACGCTCCCCCGCCCAGTTGTGCCACTCGACGCAGATGGCGTTGGCAGCGCGCAGCGCCACTCGTCATTACGAGAAACAAAAGTGACGCCATTGAAAAATGGATGTGTTTTGTCGCGAGATAATGAAATTATTCTTTGTTAAACGGCGCGGGCCGCGCGTCGGCGCTCTGCTGACAGAACGCGGCTTTTGTCGAAGGTATAATGAAACCGGGGCTGCCCGTATCGCACCGGGAGGAGGTCACGGTGGGCTCCGCAGGGGGATTGCCGATGCCCGAGATAAACGCCACCACGAAAAAAAGTATTTTCGGGTGCCGGTCCAATGGTTTTGGGGTCGTTTATTCATGGGGGCATCCTTGACCACATTAACGCATGAGAGTCCTTTGACTGCAATAACATGTGTGTGTTAAAAATGTATGGCAATGCAAAATTGCGAATGGAAATGAAGGATCGTTGGAACTCTTCAGAAATAACAGTTTCGACATCCTAGTTGTTTCAACTTTAATACAGAAACGAACATAATTCATGCGTAGTTATTTCAACATTTTATGACAGCTGATTTACAACACCTATAGTGCAGTTTTCTTTTCTGAATGCGCTAAAAGAAAATACGAGAAAATTATATCTCGCAATTCGCAGAACTTTGCTTCGAGTTACATCTAAAAGAGCGAGTCACATTGCAAGAAGATCCAGAAAACTCGTCTCTCATTGCCGTAGGCGAGAGGAAGGACGTTTGAGCTTGGATAACCCTTCCTTCGCACGCGACCACGCTAGTGATTTGCTTTTGTCTTCTTTTTAATGAAATGTGGTATGGCGACCATCAGGGGGTGAAAGATCAACGATTGGGAGCTGGATGATGATTCAGTTGGGGTATGTAGCAGTGAGCAGCAAACCATGTCTCCCGTGATAAGAACATGTGGGATCAGATAAAACCAACGTAATGCCTCGCAACTGCAGAAAACAGATCAGTGTGGTTCGACTATCGTCGTTTGATTATTTTGCTTCTATAGCTACGTCAACCGATATTAATATTAGTCCTGTAAGTGTAGTGCATGTTATATGGTGGGAAATGGCTGTGTTTCTGCCCAGATAGAACGTGAGATTCAACATTGCCCTATATGCGGAGAACATACCTCTCACGGTTTGTATCTATCCTCTGCAACTACCTCTCACTATCCTGCAAAGGAGCACCTCCCCAGCCGAGGCAAGCTCCCAGCTCCCGAATGGTCTTCTGATACGAGTAGAAGTGGAAGTGTCTGTGTGCAAGGGAAGAGAAGGGGACAAGAATGAAGCAGAGAGGATCGCGCGCGGTCCGTGGCCCGTTTATCAAAGAACAGCTCCGGTATTCGCCTTGAAATGATCGGAGAAACAACAGCTACTGATCAGAGCAGCTAGTAGTGAGTTATCCTTCAGACTGCGGCTGCGTTCGACGTAGGTATCTAGCTAGCGTCCAAAATTAGACATCGGGACTCGAATCTTAAAACCTCCCGGTTAGAGACGTTGCTGGGGTATGGAGTAATTTGCACGGAGTAATTTCAGGAAGCGGCACATTACATGTATTAGGCTAGTGAATAGATATAGATTCAAAAAAATCCAATCGTAAACCATTTGAACCATTATACCTAACGTCCTGTGGCAAGCATAACAGTACCGTCAAATGATTCCAACTACGTGCCAGGGTATAGAGAGTCTGAATAAATGTTGCAAACTTCTAGGGCATGGAGAGTGTCTAAAATAATCATTTGTTGATATTGAATACATGATGGGCAATTTTATACTTCGGAGTCACAAATATATTTGCCCCTGAGTGTTAGGCAATCCTGTATGGACATGTTTTGGGCAGATAGAATAAATATTATGAACAGAGTCAGAACGTGATTCAAAGAACACCTGTTCATTCGAGATTGCTTGGGAATCAGGGGCAAATGTGACATGTGAAACTCTATTATATGAGATTTCTCACTACATGTACCTTGCAAAAAGTGATAATTTTTCTTCCCTGTTACACCCCAAAGTTTCTAAAGTCGGCCTGAATAGCCGAGGTCGCTAAGGCTGGCTATGTGACCCAGATGTTGAAAAGCGACCTTAAAAAACGTTCTAAGTGTTTATTTTGAAATATCCTGTACCATTGAGGGGTTCAGTGTAATAAGGACAGATCCCAACCAATCTTGCATTTTCAATTAGAAGTATGACAGTAAACTCCTGCCATATACCTATCATATGCTGGAATATCAAATGAATTGTGATATTGCAAAACCCTAAAATTCCAGCTTCCGAAATTTGTTCGGAATATAAGTGAACGTGAGCGAAAAAGAAAAAGTCATTCTTCTCAAAACGAACTTCCGTTGAGATCAGCCGTTATTATTATGAACGCGTCTATTAGAGACCAAACAAGTTTAAGAGACGATGCTCTCTATGAGCTCGTATCCTTCTATAATATACCATCCTCTCTTAAAATATGAACCTCCATTAAATGTCTTCTAGGAGCCGATCGAGAGTGACTCACATGCTTAGCTACCAGTGCATATCAGTGCCTCAACTGAATGTACCATTCGACAACGCCGTTCCGTTACGTCGGTGGAGGCGTGGCGACATCGACCTCGTGGGGAACGGGGTCAGTGTCGCAGGATGCTCATTTGCGCCGAGGCGCATGCGCAGTGGGCAAGGAGATTTACGACGCAGCGCACGTGCATTGTGCGCGCCCTAACGGCGCTTTCTCACGATGAACACCAGGCGATCCGGCGGCCCTCGCGAAAACACGGCAGACTGACGCGACGGAATGCTAAACGTTTGCGACCCGTTCCCGGTTGGATGTAGCAGCCTAGCACTTTGGAGCGACGCGTCACACAACAATGGCAAATTAGCGCACAAATGTCAGTGTATTAATCGGCTGTCGGGTGACGCCGCTTAAGCTGATGGGTGCCACTTCGATCATGTCGTGTTATCAGGAGCTCAATGCCTGTTTATTTATAACAATCCTAACCGCGTACCGGACGCCAGAATGTAATTGGCTCTGGCCGCGGAAGAGACTCATCACGCTATTTCCCCTCACTATACGCATTTAAGTGAGAACTAAATGTACGAAACTAGTATACTGCAGCAAAACCGATTATTCGACAACAATGTTTTGTGGTCACAAAGCGGCTAGTATTGTTCATAGTAGCAAATAACTTCTGTACAGGATGGGGAGTAGAAATCACGATTGGCGGACCCTCGTTTCCGGAAATGTTTAGGCGAACGTCTGACTAGTCTAGACCATTATAATATTTGGCCATCCTGGTGTGAAATAAATTGATATCACGGGTTACCAACAAACGTGTTGTGTTAGTGAATGTAAATAATGTCCGTGAAAGTAATGTATAGAAAAAAGAACAAGAGAAATCAAACATTCTTCTTAACGTTTTTTTTAAATATCTTAGCGAAAACACATTCGGCAGAAATGTTACGACTAATGCTTGTGAGTCGCGGACACCGTGGCTTCTAGTCTGCTGGCGACACGAGCCGCAGTGGCGGCGAAACTCAAAACCACTCGTCAGCCTGCGCAGTTGGTTTGAGTAATGGCGTTCATCCCGCGACGCTGGGAGAAGATAACGACGTTAGGAAGCTGTTGCGGCGGCGAATGTGGCCTCATCACTTGCAGAAGACGCAACAGAAGCAGATTACAGGCATCACGTTGCACTGTTCCCGCTTCAAACACAGTGAAAAAGAGAAGAGATGAGAGAGAGAGGGATAAAGAGAGGGGAGAGAGAAACAGAGAGAGAAGAGGGAATTAACTCCTAATATATTATTGTAAGTGACGTATGTTTTGGGCAGGTAAAGAGAGGATCATACGGTTTTGAAATTATTTCTGATCCCGCTTCGAGCTCAGGAGCCGAGACGCTTTTTTTGGTCTTTACGTTTTTATACTGAAAGGATAATACAAATGCATTTTGGTCGCTTTGGTAGCTTTGGAGAAAATACATATTCTTCCAAAGCTTGTATATTTCAGTACTCGTCAGTATTTCATTGCGTTTTAGAAAGGAATGCTCGAACATCCAAATATATTTGAAATATCATTCAGTGGGGAATAAAACTGATGATGTGGATAGGATGTGAATTAATTACGACAAATAGGCTGAAAAAGAAAGTACTACTGAAGTAGTACAGATGTCTTTTTCACTCCTTATATAAATCATTCAAAACTAAGATATTCAATACAAATGTGGCTGGAATGACCCATTGAGAGTGTTTGTGTTAAATTATTTCATTGAAAATTTCTACAATCAAGGCGAACTATCTTCAGGTTTCTTCATTAATTGTTGGGAGGGATGCTGGAGGGAAAACTTTAAATGACAGACTTTTCAACAATAAAGTTTCATTAATAACTTGTTAGCGGAATACGATTGGTAAACATGCACACCCTCCCTCCCCCGCAACCCCCACACCTTCATAAATCTATCTCATTCCTCACCACTTCGTACTCAATGCAGTCCTTGCGATCACCCATGAACAATAGAGGCGTGGTATTCGACACGACCACTACTCGCCGCAGCTGTCGGCCAGTGCCGCCAACCTCAGCGTAAGATACGCGCAATCCCACAATATTAATTATTAATATCTTAGTTTAATTTTCCAACCAATTCAATAAATTGTACCAACCAATTAAATTTCAAATCATTGACCATATTTAAAATTGTCAGTAATATTCCCTTCTTGTCCCATTTACCTTTAAATAGGCTACAGTGTGATATAAGTAAAATAAAAGATAGGAATTTCGTGCCGGGGCATTTGATGAAGCAGGGCATTTACCGACGGCGGACGCGAGAATGGAAATGGAGAATGGGGATAAACAATAAGAGAAAGTCGGCAGGGTGGAAGATGGAGTCGTGATGGAGAGCGGTAGACGGAACGAAGGTATGAGAACCGAGATGGAGGCACAGATGAGCCTGCAGAATGAGTCAGGTTTGAGATTTGAAGAAGTGGCGGAATGACAAACAGCGGAAGTCTAGAATTTTGGCCGAGGAATGGGACTGAGTCGAGGATGGGCGAGGACAAGAAAGAGGGCGGGATGGCGCTGAGACAAGGAGAGGTATTGTCTCATGTAGCTGAAGCGACAGGACTGGAATCGGAAGCCACGAGGGATGGAGGACACGGTGGAAGTGAGGGCAAGGGCAGGAATGGGAGCATGATGGAGCGGAGCCGAGGTCTGGTGAAGCAGAGGGTCGGAGCTAGAAGCGACGAGGGGGGGGTGAGAGGGAGAGAAGTGGATGTGCGCCATGACGACGAAAACGGCGAGGACAAGGACTGTACGGGTAGAGCTGGCGCCGGCATTGGCGACAGGGGTTGGAATGGAATGTAGGGTGAAGCTACGGACAAGGATGACGGAAATGACTTGAACAAGAATGCAGACGGGATGGAGCGGACGCGAGGTCTGGTAGTACCGCAGGGATGGTGTTGGAGGCGGGAGCGGAAGAGTCAGGAGAGCGAGGAGGAGGAGGGCAAGGGCGGAGGTTCCCGTTCCACCCGCTTCCGCGTGGGAGCAGCACAATACCGCGCTCCATCGCGCGGCGCCTGACAACTTTTTCTCTCGCTACCCCCCCCATGCAGCCTCGCCACGCCCACCTCCTTCTTCTTCTTCTTCCTCTGCGCACGAACAGACACGCGGTGCGGGAGCAGGCGCCTTTCCTCTTCTTTGGAACTCGTCCAATTAATTACCGCCACCGACGGAGCGGGCGTCCCTCGAAAGAGGGGTTTCTGCTGGCCACCAACGCTCACTCGCGGCTTCGAAACTTATCACTGGCTTACATGTCTTACGTATGTATCATGAAATGTTTTTCTGCTGAATATTGCTTATGCACACTATGGAGTACTTAATATTAGATGCTTATCTCCAAAGACAGCATTAACTTCATTTTCGTAGCATTCTTCCAACTACGTTACTTATTCAAATGAAAAAACTGGTAATAACAAAAAGAGCATAATTATCTTCGATTAGCTGAAGGTAAATGATACCTCCAAATATATCTTTGAATTTTATGAACGTGTATCTCATTTAACATTGTAACATTGGTTTCTCATTCGCCAACTTTCATTAAATGAACGTCATTAGATTCGTGATCTTCAGTGTTTGACGGGTTAAAATTAAGGTTAAGCAAAACTTTCATGTTATTGTTTGTTTGTAAATGCAGGTACGATTCTCACAGTGTGCACAATATGCAGCATTAATTACGTTCACGTTCATATGAACTATTTTTGAATCGTGACGCTTTTGCACAAAGTGAAAGTTTTGATTTTAAGTGTCGCTATTTTCAGCGAGGACAAATGGCAATAAGAGCGCTTTCAAGACGTCGTATTCATTTCCTGATCAACAAAATCCACTACGGTGCACCTCCCCTAGTTCCGCCCGCGCACTCCCCCCGCGCGGGGCGCTGCCATCGCCGCCAGGGGTCGCGCCGCGGCGGAGCGGGGCTTCCCCTCGGGTGATTTGTTTCCTCTTGCGGCGGCGCGTCGCCCCCTCTGCGAGCGCGCTGCCCGACGCGCACTAATTCTTCGATCAACAGCGCGGGCGAGGGCGTGGGCGTTGGCGGGGAGGGGGGCTTACATGGGCGAGGGGGCGGCGCGGCGCAGCCCTGACCTAAGGCAAGCGGCCCCTCCGCGGCCTCTGGAGAATGGGAGGGGGAGGAGGGAGAGCGGTTGTAACGAGTGGAATCGCTCGCTGTGCGCCGCGTGGGGCTGAGCTTGACAGGTCTCCCCCACTCCCCCTGTCACATGCCCCGCCCCCCCCCGCCCTCCGGTCGCGCGATCGAACGCTCGTGGTGTTGGCGGGTGCTGTACGTGGCCCTACTCATAGACGAGATTGGAAGGACGTTCCACTCAATAAACACCCACTAGTGAACCTGGTGCGGTTTGCACGTGTGTTGGCTTACTATTAATGGACTGAGAGTACATCGGTGACACCACTTCCCAACCCTGGTGAAACCTCTTCAACCACTACCAGAGACAGCTCGGCTGCACCATCATAAAAATACTACCATTCCTACTCATCTCATGACTCTTCAACTACGTAACTTTCTACACCGCTTCTCACGAATATTGCATTTTCATCACATCATTACACTTTCATCACCACACCACAGTGTCACTATCCAATCACCATTCCCGTACTGTTGCATCCCGTCCATCACCAGCACGGGTGACTTCGGTGTGTATCAGCACCGCACGCTAAAGTTTGCCAATTTGCTTCACGCCTTGCTCCACGTTCTCGCCTCCCATTTTGTTCGTTTTAATAAATATAGTATAGTGTTCGTAAAATCGGTAGGTAGTTTGAAACCATGTTGCAAATCTACACTGCAAAACTTTCCGAATGGTATGACCACATAACCAATGGTTCCCAATGGAAACCGTAAGGTATACACGTACATACAATGCAAAAGACACTTGCAAATTTAAAATGAGGGCAAAATTACAGAAGAAATAGTGCCCTCACCTTCTTTCTATTCGTCACTTCATGTATTTCGAGTACATAGTTACTTTAATACTCGTGACACTGTGTATTGCATAGTGTGATTGTAAGAAATGAAACAAAAATGCAGAAAAAGTAAAATATAGTATATGTGTATTAATGAGTAACGTATGTGTATTAATACAAAATCAGCCTGTTATTGTCGTTAATTACACAATTATACTGCCATTGTAAATCTTAAGAATATCGTTTTTACCCATACACATAATTCTCCATTATACTCTTTCATGATTCGAGATTTTCTTCAGTTTCTTTTCTTCTTTCTTCTCTCACCTCGTCTCAAACGTTTTATTAGTCATGCCAGCCGTACGTTGGACAAAGTAAAAATGACCTTCATTGTGTTTTACTTTGCATGTCAGTAACATATACGTTGACTATACAGTAGGCGTCTAAAAGTTTGTCATTGCTTCATCGAAACATCGAAATTGTCTTGAAAAGAACTTGGATCGAATGAGGAAGTTTTGTTCACTAGAGTTTCATGAATAAGTAATGAAATAATTTTATTTGTTACTTGCATTATATTTTTCATTTCCAACAGTTATATTCGACGAACGTTAGCATATTTACTGCGTCTTATGCGGGCCCTCCCTCTAAATTTTGGGTTTGGTAGCATATGCTACGGGACGTCATTAGTTTTCCCAAACTAGAAAATGCAATATTTGTGAACATAAATCAGTTACGTTAGGAGAGCAAATGATAACTTCAGTTGAGTTATGAAACCAAATAATAATTACAAGTACAAAAGTAATAAATAATGTGTTCTTTTAAAATACTGCAGATGTTACGAATCTCCCTGCACGGAAGCCGAGAAGATAACTGTGTGAAAACAGTCTCATGAATACCTCTGGGAAAATTTTTAACTTTTAAGTTCCGTGAAAAGTATCTCCCGCAGGAGGCGCAGTTCTTAAATTGTGTGTGTAGCAAGCGCCAGGGCCTCTTTGACGTCCCTAGGGCCGGCCTCATACTTCCGAAGCGAAGCAAACCAATTAAGTGCAACTTCGCGCTGTTGTGTCTCGCGGGAGAGTTGCAACGTGCAGTGAGCGAACATTAGCTGGCACTCCCATTGGTCAGAGAGCGCGCGCTCCCAGCCGCGCCAGCGCGCTCCGTGCAAGGAGCAATGCCCAAGTAAAGGAGCAATGCCCACCTACTAGGGGAGAAAGAAGGTATTACTTGGGTAATACCTTCTTTCTCCCCTAGTAGGTGAAAGGAGCCTAACGAAATTTGCACGGTCAGGCGGAAGACCAGGCTTCATGGCCTGAGTCTCGCCCCGTAATATAAGGCATTCATTCATTCATTCAATGCGGAGCATTCTCTCCATTTCAGCTCTTATTATTTGTGGTAACAACGAGAGTGACAATCTCCGAGGAGTTAAAACTTGCCGAGAATCGTTCCTTGTTTTCAAAGCAGAAGAGTGAGAATATTCCTGTTTTACTTCAATGATATCGCGTTTTGACAAACATCTATGAACGTAATGGGCGGTAAATGTTTACAGACAAACTTGTTTTCGAGGACGATAAGCACCTGCTTTTTTTGCAGACACCTGCCTTTTTCATGAGCATTGTATTATTATTATTATTATTATTATTATTATTATTATTATTATTGTTATTATTACTTTTACATATACATCTTTCATATCTACACACGTATCTGATCTTTCATAAATTATACACACACGCACAAATGATGTACATGATTGAATTATGAAACGACAAGAATTTTGAAACACTTTTCCTCGCTGGCCAATGTTACAGATGTTTATCAAGCAATATATTTGGGGAAACGCCGTTCTCCGGTGCAGGAGAGGCCTCGGAGCGCAGCCCAGCGACTGCGGGCGGATCTTCTCCTCGCCCTCTAATGAGCGCCGGGGAAAGGGACCGGGCAAGGCGGAGAGGAGGCGGGGAAGAGCGGGGAAAGGGCGGGGCAGGGTGTGAAAAGGGCGGGCAGGGCGGGGCTTGGCGGGGCGGGTCTTTGCGGGGCGGGGCGGGGCTTGGCGGGGCGGGGCTTATTAATGGCGTCTGGCGGCGACGCGCCCTCCGCCCACAGGTCTCCAAGGGCGCGACCTCGCCCGTCTTCGCTCGCCCGCCCTCGCTCGCACCTAGGGATGCGACAGCGACAACGAAACATCCATGTTTGAAAATATCAATGTTCAAAATATAAAACATCGACAGTAATAATTTATACACCAAAAACAACCATATTAAACAGCACCCATGTTTTTAAAAGTGTTTAAGAAACCTTTATGTTTACGGGCGATCATTTAATTTGAGTGGTCTTAATCTTCATTTTATAACTAAGATTTAACTGACAAAACAAATTAAAAAAATATTATGATCAATTACCAAAATTCAGCCATACATCGCTGAGAGATCAGGGGTAAGATATTCCTCAGTTCTTTGTACGAGGATGTGGGAAGGAAGGGCGCCTCTGGACTCGCCTTGAACCACTTTTCTGCCTGCGAAATACGAGGAAAGGAGTAGGAAATTTTCGGGCATCAGAATCGTCTGTCGGAGAGATATAGTTTAGTCTATGATGACAGCGTAAACTGCGTTCTCCCTTTACACAAACACATGCGTACGGCTCTACACTACCACTCATGTCGGGAGAGCAGCCGAGAGTTCACAATTCGTCCCGGCTGGGACGGTGCCTTGTGGAGGAGATATCCGGAGGGGTAAATACTCCGCAAGCCAATCGGCGCCGGATTTCTCCGTCCATCGTGGAGGAACATCCTCACGTCCCAGATTAAAAAAAAAAACCTCACACATGGACTAATAACCTTAGCAGACGACGTGCTCGGAAACATCAATCGATAACGAATAACAAGAAAAGAAACCCAACGAAGTTGAGAGTATATTAGTTTTCCAGGTCTCGGCGAAGTACACAAATAATTTACAAATTAAGTAGTTATTCGAGTCCTATTGCCACTAGCTGCGAATACTTAGGTATCATTCTCTGCAGTGACTTGAATTGGGGAGAACAGGTAAATCGCCCATGAAAAAATCGTCAGAGACCTACATTCTGTAATGCGAACTTCGAAGAAAGCCAGTAGTAGTGTTAAAACTTTGGCATACACATCCCTTGTGCGCCCTATTTTACAAGGTGGGGCCTAATGCTGGAATTGCTACCAAGTAGGCCGAGTTCAGGAGCTAGACAAAATTCAGAAAAGAGCCGCTAAATTCTCTGGTAACCTGGATTCACTCACAACAAAATGCAGAATATTTCAAAGTGCAGAAAGGTGGCTAGGAATAGCGATTTTTATAAGGCGAATGTAGGTGCTGAAGCATTTGGGACTGGCAGGTGAAAAAAGTGTAATTATACGTATATATGTGTATATATATATATATATATATATATATATATATTTTATTAATAAATCATATCAATGGTATACCCACCGTCTTGTATTCAGTTATCCGATTCCCTCATTTCTGCTTCGTCGTTCTCTCGTTCGTCCACACTCGTCAAACCCACCGCTCTCTGTATTCAGTTATCCGATTTCTTCTTTGTCATCGCCGCGCTCATTCCGTTTGCGCCTAGCACTTACCCTTTACATGTTTTACTCTCTTTGGTATCCCTCTATCATGTTCAGTCATCCTCCACCTTTGTCTGTCCCTCTCCGCGATTACCCGTCTTTCCATTGTATCGGCCGCACTTCGCCTCCCCCGCTCACCGCCTTCCGCCCAGCGCTCTCAGATGAGATGCGCCGCTCTGTCTGCGCCTGCTTAAAGTTTCATCGCGAACTCGTCGATGTCTCACCGCCTCAAGGGTGTCGCTCCAGCGTTAACTGGGCTTCTCAGGCTTCCGCTGAGTGCCTATGTTAAGTGCCGAAGCAGGTGGCAAAGCAGTGTTTAGCGGCTGGGGGCTGCAAGACATATTCAAGATTCGTCCTCAAAAGATACCTGTTAAAGCGAACTGGCGCCAAATAACATATATAAGGAAAATCGTCCGTTGGCAAAATAAATAAATGCATACGTAAAACTTAATAAATAATCAAAGCTTACATTTCTTATTCTTGTAAATTTATATATAATTTTTAAACTTTTAGAACCTTTGACAATGCTTTGTCCCGTTGCTCGGCTGAATACCACCGAGGAAATATTGATATTATTTCATTTTAGGAATGCCGTTATCGAAGGATAAGATACTTGCACTTAGTGTTTTCAGTATTAAGCAATAAAATCTCCATTTATACTCACATAAACTTCAGCTACAGAAAAGTCATTGCGTTACAGAACTCTTGCAAGACGTACCTGAAACAAAGACAATATTTTTATCAATAATACTCCAAGTTCGTATTAGAGAAAGCACACAACTCGTACCCCACAACCCATGTGTCACTAATATGCATGGTCTAACGGCTTTAACAGAAACACAACGACATATTTCGTTCCAAAGAGTTTATTGTATCAAAATGATTCCCATCATAAGAACCGAACTCGTATCCACACAACTACTCGTATAATGGCAACCGCAAGAACCGTAAACAATCTAAATTACGTGTAGAATGACTGAGCATTCATCACTCGTTGTTTTCATCTGCAGTAATTAATTAAAGCTAACGTCACCGAAGCAAATAATTAACTGGCAATCCTGTTTACCAGAAACACAATTTTCCCTCCGACAACGACCCATACTGCAATAACAACAGCAAACGAGGTTCCAGTCCGTAGGTCATTTGGAGGAAGTTATCCAGAGACATGGAGTCTGGGAGGGTCGGTCGGGCAGAGAGAGGGAGTGGTGAAGGGAAGGGGGCGAGGAGAAAAACGAAAGCTTGCGAGGGGGCGCGTGCTGGAAACAAAGGAAGCTCGCAAGGCGGGCGGTGGGGCAGAAGGAAGATGCATGGTCTCTCCGAATAAAGAAATCGCGGCGCCGGCGCCTGCCCGGGCGGTGGCGGGCGGGCGGTGGCGGGCGGTGGCGGCGGGCGGTGGCGGGCGGGCGGGCGGTGGCGAGGCGGGCGGTGGCGAGGCGGGCGGTGGCGAGGCGGGCGGTGGCGGGCGGGCGGCGGGGGCGGGCGGTGGCGGGCGTGGCGCGCGGTGGCGGAGTGCGGTGGCGGGCGGTGGCGGGCGGTGAGCACGCGGGAGGCTGCGGTGGCGGCACGGCGATGACCGCAACAGTTTCATATGTTTTTCCTGTTTGAGGTAACCTTAAAAAAAAACAAGCTATCCGATCTTACGTGAAGATACACATATTTATAAGTACCATGAGTACACTCTGCCTTTCATTTAACAGTACTGTTTTTCTGTTTAGCCCATTAGCTTTATTTCGTATCTGCTTTACATAAAACATAAATTAGGCTGCGGTGATGAATTAGACATAATAAAACTACATTAAAATGTGAGACGAATGCTCATACATTTTGTCCAAAGGTAACGTAAATATTTGAATTCATCAGAACTAATGGAATATCCAGAAATAGGATAATGTCTTTTTGTAATGGCTGAAAGCAAAAAATCCACAATAGTGACAATCTAACATCTTGGGCACGTGATATGGCAAGTTAGTGTAGAGCAGTGGAAGATAATAGACTCCATTGAGCGAAATATTTGTAGTGAAAACGGCTATTATTCTCTTCCTTGGGCAAACGAAATGGCAGAGCTGCAAGAAACGAACGGATTTCGGAGCCAGGAGATGTAGTGGAATAAGAAAGGTGGAGGTGGTGATAGTAGTAATAGTAGTAATGGTGGGAGTAGTAATGGGATGTGGTAAAAATGGGAGGAAATAAATGAAGGAAAATGTGGTCGTGGCATTGAAATGGGGGTTAAGATAAAAGGGTGATGGTGGTAGTAGTGGTAGAATGAGGATGCTTAAAGTAGTGGTAATGGCGGTGATCGGCGCAGATGATTGTTTGTTGGTGTTAGTGGATGGCGGTAGTGGTGTTGCTGGGAAGGCTGGCAGTGGAACGGGCAAGAAGACAGGGCTTGAATGAGTGTGGAGGAAGTTGCGGCGGTGGCTCGAGGGAGGATCTCGTCGGGAAGAGGGAGAGAAAGATAGGAAGGGTCCGACAGGGAAATTTATTAATAAAAATGTAGGAACGCCTCGCCGCACAGCACAGGCGCCTGCGCGGGACGGACTCGAGGGTCTGGCGGAAGAGAGGGAGCGTTGGATTGTTGGGGAAGGGGGGGAGTACGTGGAAGATGTGTCTCTTAGTCTATTCCAGATTCTTGCAGAAGTTCACTTTTCTTCGGAACGTGAATATGGTAAATCTTTCGGCTTAAGGGGTGGGATGACACCGACTCGTTATCATGGTTGAAAAAATAATAAAAAGTTCGTGAATAATCTTGAGTGGCTTCCTATTACATTATTTGTAAAAAGTGTTGAATTTAATGAATCAGAAATGCTTTCTACAACAAGGAGGTGGCTTAAAAAAACAAACAGTGTATTACGTTGATATCCTGTTAAGTTACGACAAATGAAATTCTAACGCTTCACATGTCAGCTGCTTCAAAACACTGCTTATTTGGCAAATAACACTAGTTATACTAATGCCACTGACATGTTAAGTCCACCATTAATAATAGTGCGAAGTTCATTGATCAATTGATGATCAGTTTGATGATCAACAGATGATCAATTTGTGAGTTGTCATTCTGTTACATTGTTAACGGACTGATAGCATTTACGTATACTTATTTTATTTTTTGTCGGTGCGGTTCTATTTACTAAGGTGTATACAGCATCCAATCTGATAAATATTTTTCGGTAGCGCAACTTTTAATTTTCCTTTTCGAGAAATGTATGAATTTTTTCCGTCAGATGACGTAAATAATCGTGAGGAAAGATCATTCTGATTTCATTAGTATGAAGTTTTAGAGAATTTCTTATGTAATTTTAATAACTAGATAATTGACACTGCCGCAATTTTATGGAATTAAAAAAAAAGATCATTAATATGGGTAATGTAAATGAACGACGGAGGCTTGGCAATAGTTTAAATCAGTATGGAGTTAATTTGGTTGGTTGGTTGGCGTCAACAGCTTAGGTCATTAGTCCCATAAGTATAGTGCATGTTTTTCCTACGGAGATGGTGGTGATCTTCCCTCCCTGGATGGCGAGATCCGTCGCCGCCCTACCGTCGGCTAACAGGGTTTCCCCATAATCAGGACACTCCCATCAGTGGGGTACCGCCCCAGCCAGAACAAGCTTTACGCTGCCGACCGGTCTCCCGGAATATGTGGTAGTGTAGTGCATGTTAGTGTAAGTGTGTGTGTGTGTGTGTAAGGGGAGAGGATAGGACAAGGAAGAGGAAGGACAGATCGCGCGCGGTCCGTGGCCCGTTTGTTAGGGTACTGCTCCGGCATTCGCTTGGTGTTGATCGGAGAACCCCCGGAAAACTATATTCCGATCAGAGCAGCCGGCCGCTAGAATTCCCCCGACAGCGACTGAATCGACCTACTAAAAGCAGTTCGAAAATCCTGCCGCCTTCAGGACTCGAACCTAGGACCTCCCGGTCAGAGCCACTGCAGTGACATTAGTTGATACACTGAGCTACCGCTCCCGGTGGTATGGAGTTTAAACTTCCGCTCCCGACTCACCTGGCCATCGTCCACCGCCGCATAGGCGGTGAGGCGTCCGCGCCCGTTGAAGCCGGGAGCGCGGGCGGGCCGGTCGGGCGGGACGCGCGCAGAAAATGAAAAGTTTTTTTCCGAAAAACATTGGAGTCCCAGAGCGCGCGGGGGGGGGGGTCGCCTGACACAACACACCCTCTGGTGCGCAGCCTGGCGGCGGGGTCGCAAACTTTGTCTTTCGCTTCGCGCCTCTCGCCCACGCTTCGCTGCCGCCGCTGCTCGTAAGTTCGCGTTATTCTCTAAGAAAATGTATACGCTTGAAACATTCCTTTTATGCCTATTCCTCCTTCCCCCACGAGAGATTTCAAAGAGAAGAAGAAAAAAAAGATGATTTACGAAACGAAGCAAAAAATACTTCGGTAAAAGGCTCGTTTTTTAAACGTTTTCCGACGTGTGTTCTTGGGCTGGCCTGGGGAGGTGGGGCCAAGTGTTTTGTGATTTAAGGATGTTTATTGCGAATGTGTTTGTTCCAGTGTGCTGTAAAGGTGCTACGATCCTTCTATTGTTTTCTACTTTTGGGTGCACTTGGGACATCAATTTATATAACATTAAATTATCATTAGGGATTTTTTATTGGGCGCTAACACTTCCTTTGGGCTGTATTTCATTGTCTACGATGGAATATAATTGAATGTGGCGTATGGCAATAACTGAAGGGTAAATTAGAGGGGCAGGGAATGGTAGAGTTTACAAGACAACTTGAATGAACTATAGCTATTTATTTTACATATTTTTACATAGTTTTCCTATAACTACTTATTTCGTTACATTTTATCATATTTACACGTCGAAACGGATCAATTAATGTGCGTTTTTACAATGCGTGTTTCTGTAAACCTTTTCACAAAGCAATGAAATGCTACTACGCTTCTATGACCTCCAACCCTTTTGCCCTTCAAAGTTACCCGTCTTCTTCTGGAAAACAGCGTTCTCGGAACCAAGGACGAGCCTGTGCTTGTGGGCGCGAAGCAATTTCACTTGGTCATGTTTCGTAGAGTTGAGGAAAAGCAGGTACAGTGAGATAGTGAGACATACAGACGAAAATTTGGGTTTGATGGTTGGTACGTACTGTGGTTCTTTTGGACATTTGTGCATACTCCTTCCTTCCTGAGTTACCGTTTCAAGATTCCTGCTGAGTTTCTTATAAAAATATTTCATTGTTCAAAGACCCTTCTGCCTCGCGTTCTGCTAACCCCAGATCAGAGGAGCCCGCAAGTGTGTTGGTCTTGTGTATGGTCGAATATGCGTCCCATCGGAACGTAAGGGGTAACTGGCTATTGGCTGGATAAAAGCCCTAGAAAAAAAAGACCCTTCTGATTCACAAACAAATTCTACAGATAGGTCATATGTCTCTCCAGAAGTAGAAATACAAGGTTCCCACAGGCTAAAACACGGAAAACGGGCAATCATGGAAAGAGCAGAAGAACAACAATGATAGTGTCAGATATTTCAAAGAGAAATGAGCTGGAAGCTAAAAGAAAACCTAAAGACATGAAATGATCTAAACCAAAAATAGCTTTATTTCAAGATGTCAGTAAAGGTGATAAAGGTGAAGTGATTTTGCAAGATTCATCAGATGGTAATAATATGCCTCATATAGTTCCTAAACCTGAGTTTGTTTATGTCGAAAACCTGGACAGACCTTCAGTCATAGGTGATTAGGTTTTAGTGGAGTTCAAGAAAATATATAAATAAATTGGGTCTGTAAATACACATTAGACTTTTTTGCTTTTGCTTCAGAACGTTTGAGATTTTTTGTCTCCTGAATCAAGTTCACTATAATTGGTTCATTTGAATTAATCCATAAAAGTATCCAGGTTATTGCTTCCATTTATTTCCTCCACCCAACGTCTGCCTCTTCTGTCAACTCAGCGGGGGCTTCACCACTCCACAAAAATGTCTCGTCGCGTGAATACTTCATCCTGCCAATACCATATCTCTCTCACCGCCCACTGCCCTTCCATCTCCGAAATATCTGCACTCTCCCTCATGCAGATAGAGTAACACACCGAGACGGATTGGAGGCGGGGAGGAGGGAGATGTCGAGGTTTGAGGAAGGTGGGTTCTCATCAGAAATGTTGTGCCAACGCAGCTAAAAACGCACGGCCCCCGGGCCCGCGCCCAGGGGGCGGGGCGGTGATAGGGCCAAGCTCTCCGTGCGAGGCGCCTGCGAGATTGGATGGGGGCGGCTCCAAATGCGGACAGGAATGAAAAGCTCAGAGAAGAAAAACCGCGCGCGCCTACGCGGCGAGGGAAAAGCGAACAGGGCGGAAAAACGCGAGGGAGGGATGCGAAGGAGGGGGTGATGAGAGGGGGAATCGGACGAGAGGGAAGGAAGGTGATGGCGAGGGGTGGGCGGTCTGCGTATAGCGTTTGGGAAGGAGGAGATCCAGTGGCGCCGATGGTGTGCGAAACAAGACTTATTAGTGCGTGTCTCGCGGATGCCTCCGTGCAAAGGGCGCTGTTGTCAAACTCTGTGGACGAAATCTACAGATAAATCATGAACTTCATGACTTCACTTGGTACCTTTTGTTCGATGGAATAGATCTTAGCTTCGACGACTCGTCATGTTAATCATGTAATTAGAGCCAGTGTGCAATCAGTCAGTGACTCTTTACGTGGTAGAAACGTAGGGATGTGTTACTGGAATTTTAAGACAATTAATTTGTAGATAAGAATTTCCATGTAATGTGTGAAGAGGTGTAATAATTATTTTCCTCTGCAAGAAGAAACTAAAAATGTATTGTTTTTAAATTTCCAAGGAAACTTCCTGTCCTATAATTATACAGAACATTATTTTTGATAAAAAAGATATTAAGTTTACTCCAACCAAAATACAATTTTTTTTTATAATTTCAATATTTAAGCAGAAATTGAACTAATAAGCAGTTAATTAAGTTCATTGTCACTTGTATGTCTTCCACATTCTTTTTCAACCGTCTGATCACACTGTTCCAAATTACTAGGTATTTGAACTTATTATATAAACTTTTAATTAACAAACACAGAATATATGTGGCAGTAAGTTAATTAAATGCCAAGTACTGAATCATTACTTCTTTACATCATAGGATGAATTGGTTGTAAAACAATGGAGTTCAGTTGTGGCAATACACTCTTGTGTCCATCTCTCCTTCCGAGCTCGTACACTTCAGGCTTCTACAAGGAAATCTCTGAAGCGACGAAATACCGCGTAAGTCCGGAATTAATATTCCGTTTACGACCGGATCCAGAGCAGCACCCTTTGTGCTTGGAATGCACGGCCCCTCCCGCCCTCATCGCGCACTCGGAGGGCGAGGGGAAGCGCCCTCTCCTGAGAGGGTGCGCCCCCCCAGAGGGGGCCGAAGGGCGAATTTGTACTGTCAAAGATGCTCTATAAATGCAGCGAAGCCCCGGCGGGGCGGGTAGAGTCTAGAACGCCCGGTGCACATCAAACCCGCGCTCGTTGCTTTGAAGGGCCCGCGCGCCAGCGAGGGGAACGGCACAGTGTCGGCACGAGGGGCCGTTGTGCTGCATCATGACGTCTAGACTCCGGCGAGGGAGCAGCTTTCGCAGTTGCGTTTTCTTTGTCAACTCCTTTATTCTGTGATTTCTTGTCACATTTATTAAGCAGAGGGCAATTGAGATGTCAACCGAAAGTTCAGAAGAGCGGAAATGTATTACTGTTAAGTAACCTAAGTTGTAAAAGATGACCTTGCTTGTTTTTCAGACAATAGTAAGTAGAAAAAAGGCAATAAAGTGTACAAATTTCTTAGGAAGATATTACAATATACGTACTATTGCAGTAAATTTAAAATGGCAATGAACACCCCAGATGGTGTCTTGTGTATGTGCGTTTCTAAGAGTTACATCAATTTGTTTTTTACGACTTACGTTTACGCGTAACTCAGAAACATCATTCTTAAATTAATCAAAAAAAAATTGAAATTCTCACAAAGTTAAAATGATGAATTTCTTTCAAAAGATCACAAATATTACATATAATATTTTTCCTCTGTTGAACCATTTTCCAATCTTCTCCAGACTTAAGCTTAACAGTGTCAGACGCTGAAATTATGTGAGAAGGACGTGTTGGCCTTTTTATTATTACCACAGTGTATTTCCGGAAGCGTATCAACCCAAACCTCGTAACTAAATATTATATTTGAAAACATGTCTCGGAGTTTGGAAAGCGTAACTGGCTGATGAATTCCGTTCGGAGGCCCCCGAGGCGGGCGGCGTCGCGAGGAGTCCCCGTGTGCGAGACGCCTCCGCCGGGGCGCGTGCGCTCCCGCGCCCCTCTGCGCCTCGGGGCGTTGGCGCGCGTTTCCTGCGACGCGACGCGCGGGCGACACCCACCGGCGGCGGCGGCAGGGGTGGCGACGGGGAATCTCTGGTGGTTATAGCACTGGTGGCAGCGGCGGAGGTGATTAAAATAAAGTTGGGGTAGGGGTGGTGATGAAGGTGCGGGGGTGAGTTAGACGGTGTGCATTGATTGATTGTTAGTGATTCCGAGCGCGTTCACTGCTGGGGTCATTAGTCCCGTTAGTGTAGTGCATTTTTTCTCGGGAGATGGCGGTGATCTTCCACCGCTGGATGGCGAGATCCGGCGCCGACCTATCGTCGGCTGGTGGGATTTCCCTAACCAGACTCTCCCCCCAGCGGAGCACCGCCCCAGCCGGACAAGCTCTAAGCTCCCGACCGGTCTCCCGGAATATGTGGTAGTGTAGTGCACGTTAGTGTATGTGTGTAAGGGAAATGATAGGACGAGGGAAAAGGAAGGAAAGATCGCGCGCGGTCCGTGGCCCGTTTGGTAGGTACTGCTCCGGCTTTCGCCTGGTGTTGATCGGAGAAACCATGGAAATCTACCGATCAGAGCAGCCGACCGCTAGAATTCTCCTCCGGACAGCGACTGAATTCTGAATAGCTGAAAGCTAGTGTGGAAAATCCTGCCGCCGTCAGGACTCGAACCTAGGACCTCCCGGTCAGAGGCGCTGCAGTAGCATCAGTTGATGCACTGAGCTACCGCTCCCGGTATTTTCCCTCGGGAGGTGGTGGTGATCTTCCCTCTTTGGAAGGCGAGATCCAGTGCCGACCTACCGTTGGCTAGCGGAGTTTTCACCAAACAGGTATCTCCCACCAGAGGGGAAGCTCTAAGCTATCGATCGGTCTCCGGCATGTGTGATAGTGTAGTGCATGTTCATGTGTGTGTAAGGGGAGAGGATAGGACAAGGAAGAGGAAGGAAACATCACGCGCGGGCTGTGGCCGGTTTGTTAGGGTACTGCTCGGCATTCCCCTGGTGTTGAGACGTTTTTATAGTGTCGTTGGAGGTGATGGTGACGACTGTGGAGAAGGCTGTGGAGTCACCTGTGGGACGGTAGAAGTGGCGGCATCGGTAATGGCAACGTCGGGCGCGAAAATGGCAGCGATGGAGATGGCGGCGTTGGAGATGATGACGGTGGTGATGGTGACGACAATGGATCTGTGTGTGATAGCGTGGTGCTGGCGACGGTGGAGGGGTGAAAGTAAAGTTGGAGTGACAATAGACCAGCAGTGGTGATGGCAAGGGGGGAAGGCAGCGTCGGAGTGGGCGGCGACGACGAGGCTATAGCTGTAGCGTCGCTTTTGACGTCGGAGGCGGCGCCATCTGTGACGGCGACGGCGTCGGGGGTGACGGTGGTGGAGGAGGGGGTGGTAGCAGCGGCGGCGGCGCCCAAAATCAACTTTGGGGGCGCGGAGGCAACCGGTCCAATATTTTGCCGCCACACCGCGCGCCGCCCACGTGTAAGCCGTCGCCGGGGCACGTGCGAGGAGGCGTGGCAGGAGCAGGAGGGGAGCGGGCTGCCTCGCGGGCGGAAGTGGGTGAGGGAGGTGATGCGCAGGGAATAAATCGTGAAATCCGCCGCCAAATCCATACACTAGTTCCTGGACTTGAAGCTAAAAAAGAAGAAAAACAAAAAAACAAACAAAACAACAACAACAGCAACAACAACTAAAAGGCTGTGTTAATTAATATTCTAAGAGGTGGTAAGAGCTACTAGGTCATGTTCCTTATTCATTTTTTTCTCTCACCAGATGCAGATCTTTATGTTTTTAAAATCCACACATAATTAGTACATTATAATCTCGTTGTTGTTGTTTAATTTTATAATTTCTCACCTGGTCTGCATTGTAGTGGAGAAAAAAAATTTTTTTCGAGATGACTTCGCAGTAACTTTATTTTATTTTTTGCACTTCAAGATTACTTTACTACGTGCATTATCATAATATGTGGCAATCAGGTAGCCTGTATCCGTTTGTCCACCTCTTCCGTCCGCCCGTATGTTCGATCGGCCAACCGTTTGTCTGTCCGTCAATCCTCCCACCATTAACGGTTAGCCTTCTTCCGATCGTGGCAACTGAGACGTCGTTCTACGTGTGTTGGTCTGCTAGTGGAAAATGACGAAATTTTTGGATCATTTGAGAGCTTTCTTGTACACCTTATGATTCTTACTCCTTAAATGAATTTTGGTGGAGTATTAAGGCACCTACAGAAGTGATGAACTTCTCATTCAATTGCTCTTGACAACACGAATCAATCGGCACTATTTATAGTTGAATCTTTCTATAATATTCTAAAAATAATGGAGAAAAAAATGTTTTAGGAAGTTCGAAGTTATAGAACATGATTCACATGATGAACATGAATAAGATTAACGTTAGGTAGACCTAATGAAACGTACACATCTCAAACAAAGTATTTCTATAGAGTTTTTTCATATACGTCACTGTGCCCAACGATAAACGAATAAGGTAACTGCATTGTTTAAAATGTATTTTTATTATGATTTTCAGAGTGCATATTAAAATCTTTCAGCGAAGTAACTATAGAAAGGATTTTTATGCCCTAAAATGTTTTGAAATATACTTTTAAAAATAAGCGTTTATGACTCAAAACTTCTTAAATATGCACTTTAGTATTCAATTATAATTAACAGTATTTAATTTTTTATACAAATCTTTCTTGACAAAATTTCAGGAGAAACATTCTTGGAATGAACACATATATTTTTGTACAAACATAGAATCTATCTTACTTTTCGGGAAAAATAATTGAGGTAAATATTCGCCTTAGTGAAGTACAATGTATGACTTGTTGCATTTCTTCTGCGAGGTTTAAAAAATATGATATCACGAAATATCCTTCATTGAACAAGTATTTTATCATCTCCAAAAAAGAAAATAACTCATAATAAGACAAGCTCTTTCTAATCACTGAACACTCACAAATAAATAGATTCCATGAATATACGAAACATTTTACAGGTAAGTCTCTATGTTAACGAAAGACGCAAAATATACTCCTAAATTTACGAGAATATGCAGCAAGTGAAAAAATTGGTCAAATATGCACTAACATATTAATCTACACAACATCCAATTCTAAGTAAATATCAAGAAACTTCACTTAGCTATGTCCTGAAGCAACGGAAAAAATTGCGCAAAATCATAGAAAACCCCTACCTCTTTATTACATTCCCATACTTGATCCTACGATGATGATCCCGTCGGATGCAAACCTTCGCAAGTAAGATGTGGAAATGTTGAGTGGGTGTGCACAAATGTTGAGCGGGAGGGACGGGGCCGAGCGGGGCGAAACGGGAGGGGCAGGGTGTGGCGGAACGGGGGCGAGCGGAGCGGGGCGAAGCTAGAGGGGCGGGGCGGGGGAGCGGGGGGGGGGGGGCGAAGCGGCGGGGCGATCGGGCGAAGAGTGAGGGGTGGGGCGGGGCGGGGCGAAGCGGGAGGGTCGGGGCGGGGCAAGCTGGGCCCGAGCGGAGCGAGGCGAAGCGGGCGGGGCCGAGCGGGGCGAAGAGGGAGGGGTGGGGCGGGACGGGGCGGGGGCGATCGGAGCGTGGCGAAGCTGGAGGGGCGGAGCCACCGCAGCGTTCGCCCCCGGCCGCGCCGCAAGGCCTGCGTGCGGAATGTGCGTGTAGAAGAGCGCCACGCAGCGCTCCCACCCCTCGGACGACCTCCGCTCTCCACATGCGGGCGATGGATGCTGGTACACACGAGAAGTTAACCATTCGAGGCTTATCTAGCTAATGCGCATGCATAAATGAAATAGAAAACTCCACTCTTTCTGCTATCCGAAAGCTACCACTCCATTTCACCAAGTGTCGTATGAGCAAAATCCAAATTGATCAAGTACGGAGTTTGACAGAGCTTTCCGAATTTCTCCCGGTACACTAGTACCCTGAGGAGAGAGTGAGACATTATTTCAAAACGGGCGGAGTGTCGGGTTGTAGGTTGTAGTTCAGTGCGGTAGAACGAATACGCAGTGAATCTTCAAAAGAAGAAACCAAAGCAAGTGTTCGGTATTCACCTGTTTTAATTTTTCTTCATAATAGAGAGCGTATTCTCAGAAATATTATTCTAAGATCAACATTATCTTGGGTATATATGATATTTGTTAAATGGATGTTGTGACAAGTGCAGAGAGGAGTCGATGACAAATTGGAACTTGTTATAAAGGGTTTATCTCGGCACAACGTTTAAATATTGAAACACAAATCAACCTCCGTATAAAAAATGCCGTGCATTTAGGCATCGCATTATTTTAAACCATAGGTTCCCAACCTTTTATGGGCCCCCTGTAGAAGGTTAAAAATCCAACGACCCCTAGACCATAATAGTTAATTTGATATCAAAAATCTAAATATTCTCGCACACTATCTGTATCTAATTTATTTTTTTTATCTAGTAAAAATCATAAATTAGAAAAAAACGACAAGGAAGTGCACAAAAGTTATATATTAAAGTGTTAAAAATAAACACAAAATCAATGAGAAATGAAAACAACGAGATAAACACAAAATTATTAATAAATGAAAATAATGGGATGGCGCATGCTGTTGGAGTTTTAACAATTTGTCAATGTCGGGGTTAAACTCCCGTGAACATCAATCGCAGTTCCTCTTGTTCAGTGACGTGTAGTCTGCTCTTCTTGCACAGTAAATTTTCTACTAACCTGAACCCACGCTCAGCCGTATTGGATGAAATAAATGCGATTAAAAATGAATGTACTCTTGCTCACAATTCAATTGGATATAATGTTTAAGCCAAAATTCGTGGTATCACTGTTGGAATTTTACTTTGAGAGCTTCGTTACAAGTTCCTATTCCAAATTTGATAAATCTGCATTCGCGAAAGGATCTACAATCCAACTCGGAATATTAATGTTTAAAATATCTCGGAAAAGCTCCGTAAAACCAGCATGAAGAACGTCTAAGAGTTGGCAGTACGCAAACCTTCCTGTTTTGGGCAGACTGATGTTAATGTGGGGAAGTGTTTGTACTACTCATCTCCACTTAGATTTTATCCGAATAGAAGTTTTCCCGCAAAACTTTTTTTGTTTTTTAAATTTATATCCTCGCATGCAATTGTAAATCAACTTCATTTAATATTTTAAACAGCTACGTCAAATAAGCGATATAATTTTTTTGATTGAATCAAGTATTCGCGCATTTTTTTCGTCTCCGTCATCAAGAAAGTCTAGTTCTGAGTCAAATACATTACAAAATCGATTCAGACACACACTTTTAGACAGTCACCGTACTCCTGTGTGCTGTAGCAAGCCATTGCAAACTTCATCATTCTCACTACAAAACTGACCGAATTATCGGACCTACAATGAATTGCCTCCAATCTTATTGAATGCTCTAATAATGTAACGGAGCGACGAATGGAGTCGTACATTCAGACGTTTCGCAAACCCAATATTGAATAATACAATGGACTAGTACATATGGTACTGCTCGTTTCAAATGCGCTTTGAAACCTTTATGACGCCGAAGCACGGTTAGTGGCAGCTGAGAAAATATTGCAAATGGAAATTTATTTTTCTTAAAAATCTTTTGCATGCTATTAAATATATATTCTCCATTTGTATCAGCTTCCAAATTATTAGCAAATAATAACTATTGATTAATATTTTCTTCGTTCATAAATCGAACGTATAATAGTATATAGTAGAACGTATAATAGTATAAGAGTATAGTTTCGTTATTTGGTATGGTTGCTTAATCAAGTTGAAAAGAAAATTTGCAAGTATTAAAGATACCTCATAATGCTATTTCAATGTCTTTTGCCATTTCTTCTATTCTTATTTGCACTGCATTATTACTGAGAGGAACTTTTATGATAACTGACATTATTTTATGTTGAACAGTTTTTATTATCTCTTTGACTGCCAAAAAAATCCATTTCTCGTCAATTGTGTGATTTACCTCGTTTCACGAGTAATTGTGAATCGTTAGATAATGCTCGAATCATCTTCTGTCCATCATCTTGTTTTTTGTAATTATATTATAGTTGTTTTCTTAAATATTGCTTTTCCAGTGCTTCAGAATAGGATGAATCTTTGTCCTTGTTGTCAGCATACATGTTATTTCAATGCTCTCCAACCTAGAAGTTTTCATAAATAAATTAAAGAAATTTTTGTTCTTGTTGTCAGCATGTGTTTTACTTAAATGTTTTTAAACCTACAAGTTTTCATAGATAGATTAAAGAAACAATACATTTTTGGCAAATGAATCACATAAGTAATAATTGTTTAGTAATGTAAGGCCATATTTCAAATACTTAATACTGGACTGCTGGTATTTTGTTTCATAGATTCAGACATTTTGCCATTCAAATTAAATTTTGAACTGCTTTTTAGGTAGTTATAACAATAATGCTTATAATGAGAACTATTACTTATCACTCATGATTGTTTTTCACGGCATAGCAGATAAAAATAATAAAATATTCCTAGAGCTATTCCTTTAATAGTTTTACTTTTTTTTGTGCTCTTAGTACATACTAACTTGTATGTTTTCAATGCCTCCGCACTTTATAAATAAGTCACCTTCAAGCTCCTGTGTGCTTGTCGTAACATGTGTGGCGCCGTCGCCACTGTGTCTTCGCCGCAGCGAAGGGCACGCAAACATTTTGATGCTGCGCCCTCTCTTATAAGAAGAACTTGTCGTGTGCCCCACAAAATCGCCTCGACCACCGCACGAAAGCAAAAGGACCCAGACTGGCTTCGCTCACGCGAGAAATATTTGGGAACTATATTTTATATATTATTTTAATATTGTAAATTATATATTTAAAAGTTTTACGGTGCTGATAGAGTAGGTAGGCTATATCCGCCCCTCTTGGCTGCCTCAATGCCCCCTATTTGCCACTGGATCCGCTACCTCCTCCTCGGAAGATTCCAGTGCCCATTGGAGGGTGGGTGGGTGGGGGCGGTATCACTCCCGTTGAATGTCTAAGGTTTAAATTTTTTAACATACACGGCAAAACACGAAACGTCTTTTTCCTCTCCTGAATACTCTGAATCTTGCTTTCTCCTGCTACTTACTTCCCCGCTTCCTTGCCATTGCTCTACTGCTCTGCCATCTGAATTTCCCGACCCCGCTACCGCCTCAACCCCTTCACCACTAACACCCCCTCACCAGGCTACCACCGCCATTGCCAACACATTGCTGATCCTGCCCCGATACCGCCTCCCGGCCAACTCCCGCCCGCGCCCCCCCCCCCCCCCCCCCCATGCGCGGGCAGCGCGCGCGGAAGCCTCAGCTTTTCCGATCCCCGCCCCGCCCACCCCCGGCCCCGCCCCGCAGCGGAGCCGTTGCGGCGGGGCGTGACCCCGAGCGGAGGCTTTTCAATGTCCTCCCACGAGTTCAGCAATTCCAAATGCAACTGAATTTACTGGAAATGCGTGATCATACACACCATAAACGCACTTGAATGAATACAGTTGGTATGAGGCGTTGTTAAACGACTCAACAAAGTACTGTTGTTTAACGCGCCACAGAATTATTTTGAAAATTATACTAAAAATATGAGTGACCTTCTACTGCAATAAACGAAAATCTATCCAAATAAAATTGGGCTACATGTTAAACCAAAATGAAAAGTGTACTTTACAGTTTTTGGCGAATATATTGAAAGAAGTGAGGAAATCCATCCAAGTACATTAAACGTTTCTTAAAGCTCGTTAAAGTCCCCACTAATTGCATATTAATTAATTCTTATAGCGCCATTACGCTTTGAGAAAATATACGTCAAAATTATTGCAGGAAGTTTGCCATAAATATGCAACAACGTACGTATCTGTATACCGCTGCCCGTAGCAACGCTGTAGGTAGCAACGGTGTTTGTAGTAAGAGTGGGGCGTGGCCCGGGAGAGCGCACAGCGGTGCGGCGAGACGTGGTACGGCTGGGCGAGGAAGGCAGGGAAGAGCAAGGTTTAGTTTAGTTTAGTTAGTGACTTATTTTACGTGGCGAGATTCGGGCTATCAGGCCCGCTCTTCCGTCAAAACCACGCAAATTTCGATACGCTCCTTTCACCACCTAGCGGCGTAAGGAGGTATTATCTTGGGCGACGAACCTGGCGGATCTCAATTTTGCTCAGAGGCTTCTTTTAGTCTTGAGGATCTTTTACATGCAGTAAATCTACTACATGGGACAGCCGGCTTTACTTCCCCTCCGAAGGAAGGCGTACGAGGGATTTTTTCAAGGTGGTTTTGGGCAACGTGCCATTGCGCATGGCAGGCCAGGGCAGAGCAGGCTAGGGTCGGGATACACTATAGACAGAATTCATTTATCTCCTATCTATTACACGAATGTAATAAATAAATTCCTAGGCAACGCAAGGTACTTCAGCCGGTTCTTTAATAAAAGTCATAATAGCAAGTTTGCAAGTTTGCTTCATATTATCCCTGGAAATGTGTCGTAAAACTATTTGCGGTTTGTTTCTTATAGTGTCGTTATTTTTCATCAAGATAAAGTGAATCATACAATATTTCCCAGAATACTAAGTAAATTTCTGAACTTCTTATTGTTTTTACGATTATCCACCATCCAATTTCAATCAAGAATAGAGCACACTAATCATTCCGTGCTCTGTTAACTATCTACCGTTCCAAAGAGGAACCAGCTGTTTCAGGTAAATATCACAGCTTTCAAAATGTGGCATTTAAAAATGTAATTTTCCAAATATTAAATTGTTTGGATAGACCAATGCGAAAAACGAAAAATATCTTCCATGGCTGAACGCCGCCATTATAACGTCACTATAGTGATGTGTAAGATCCCATTTGGACGACATCGTAACAGCTGAAGTCGTAGGCTTCCGCGGCCGGAGCCATGTGGATGATCTTGGCTGTCCGGGTGACGCCGGGTCGAAGGCTATGTTTCCAACGTTTCGACCATCATTTCGTAGTCTTCCTTTCTGGCAGACCAGCCCTGAGGAAGACCACGACGCGGCGTTACCCGGACAGCCAAGATCATCTACATCGTAACAGCTGTTCAGGCGCCGCAAAGTTAAAACCGCAGTATAATCTTTGGAGAGCTAAACTTACCGTGATAAGACCTTTTCACTGTTAACTTACCGTAATAATAAACTAACCGTAAGATAACATGTTCTTATAATGTAACACTGTTGATACTGCTCGTGAATGGCCTCTCGTGTTTCCCTAAGCCCACGCTAGCACTCGACACCTTTCCGCTCCCCCTCCCGCGCGCTCTTCCTGCGCCTTTACACGCGCGAACCGGAAGCCGCCACAGAAGGGCCGCCCTTGGGGCAGCCGTTGCCAGCAGCGCGTCTTCGCACCTCCGCCCCCTCCCCTTCCTTCGCTCACCCTAGGTAACTCCTTAATGAATTTTTCATCAAGATTAAAATACGCATGAAAATAGCTGCTCCTCGTCTGGGCGTTTGAAGTCGCCGGGTGCCCCCCGAATTTATAAAGTTAATTACTTTCATATTAATGCATGGGTAACGTTACGTGTGCTGACAGGAGAAGGATTAAGTTGCCCCCGAGACGCTCGGCTGAGCTTTAATAAAACACCCTGGGAAATATCCCAATATCAGCCGCTTGGATTCTCCCCCAAAGTTTCACCTCAGAAGCAATATATCCTGCAAAGAGTGGCTTGGCGCAGTGTTGCGGGAGCAGAATAGGCTACGAGTTGGAAACGGTCCTTTCCAGAAGAACGTTCAATTCGGTGGTTTGGGGTTAAACTGACGACGCGTGTTCGGTAACGTACTAAAACATGTGAAAATGCAAGGAAAAAACTCATATGACAGTCTACCTGCACTTGGAAGAGTTTATTTCTGTCAACTTAAGCAAAATTTTTAGAAAGTACGTGTTAGTTAATATTATTGTGAGTAGTTTTTATTTTGAAAAGTTGACAGTGTTTCTCCAGTGATCCCCATTACTTTTATATTTTCACTCACATTCTATTAGAATGTCTTTCCTTGAACTTTCCGTGCCTTCCACGATACTCTATGTCATCTCACACGATAACTGATTTTGTATTGAAGAATACCGTTAGATTAAAAAAAATAAATTAAGGAAAACGTTAATGGTATATCTTCTGATAGTCAATACTGGATCTTATTTGATGATAATAGTACACACTAGGTAAAAAAAACGCTTCTAGACGCGCATTCCGTGATACAAAAAAAAATACAATTAACGAATATGTATGTTCATTTTATCTGCACTCCGCAGCAGATCTTTAAGGGATGGCGACCCAATACACAGACCAAGCTTGTAAATGAATCCTAAACCATTACTGCAAGAGGTCTGAAGATCTTCAAAATAGGTACCCAGAACATTCACATACGTATGATGGTAGGAGCTTTTAGATATTAAGATGGTAGGAGTCTTTATATATTAAGATGGAAGGAGTAAGTACAAATATAAACCAAGTATTAATGTATTTGTTGCACTTTTTGATGAAATCCTCGCCAAGAAGCAACATGTTCCAATAGTTTAGCGTTCCATTTAACATAAAATCATGGGAAAATGCTTGGAGGGGCAGTGTGGAGCCCCAGTGATTTCCGCCCCGTTGCTTCCTGGGCTGGCGCCTCGCGTGCCTCCGCCCGGCCGGAGAGGCATTGCAGCGCGCGGCCCGTGAATTACTGCCGCAGTGCAGAGGGCGGCCGCGGGGCGGACTTTGACCCAGTGGGCGGGGGCGGCGGAAGGGCAGGCGCGAAAGATGCGCGGTCCACCGCCGCTCCAGCCCTCATCCTCACCGCCCCCGCCCACGCAGCCCCGTTCTTCATGCTGTCCAGCATCCCCCTTCAAACTGCACCCATCGCTTCTTCCCCCCCGCTTCACGATCTAACGCCCTCGCCAACCGGTCTCATGGTCATTCGCACACCATCCTCCCAGCAGCCGGTCTCGCCATCGCCACAGCCAGCCTTGCCGCTTTCATCTCACCTTCGTCCTCTGCGGCGCTCTTGCCACCTCATCCGTTGCCTCATCCATCCCACCGCCATCCCCACCTCTCCACCCCACCCCTTCCCCGTTTCCGCTGACCTCAGCGTCTCCGCTACCACGTTCTCCCTGGCGCTCCAACCGACCTCGCAGCCATTTGCACACCGCCCACCCTGACGCCGGTCTTGCCATCGCCTCCGCCTCCACCGCTAGCCCTGTTGCCATCACCTCGCCCTCATCGTCCCGTCTCCACCCCTCCTCCGTTCACCGCCGCCTCCGGCGCTGCCGGCCCTGCCGGCCCCGCCGCCGGTGCAATGCGGGTAAAGCGTGAATTACAGCCGCAATTCCGAATTCCGACGCGGCGCGCGGGTGGCGGTCGCGGTCGGCCGGCGGTCAGGGCGGCCGCGGCGGAGGTGCAGCCGAGGCGCCCGCGGCATTCGTATGAGTGCTCGTGCGAACACTTGCGGGTGGCAAGTAGCAGTGTGTGATGCTAGCCAGGCCGTACTAGTGGCAGAGGCTCTGGTTGGTTGGTTGTTGGTTTTTTCGTGTTTCCGGGCGCGTTAACTGCTTTGGTCATTAGTCCCGTTAGTGTAGTGCATGTTTTTTTCTCGGGAGATGGCGGTGATCTTCCGCTGCTGGATGGCGAGATGCGGCGCCGACCTACCGTCGGCTAGTGGGGTTTCCCCTAACCAGGACTCTCCCACCAGCGGGGCACTGCCCCACCCGGGACAAGCTCTAAGTTCCCGACCGGTCTCCCGGAATGTGTGGTAGTGTAGTGCATGTTAGTGTAAGTGTGTGTGTAAGAGGAGAGGACAGGACAAGTTAAGAGGAAGGAAAGTTCGCGCGCGGTCCGTGGCTCGCTTGTTAGGGTACTGCTCCGGCATTCGCCTGGTGTTGATCGGAGAAACCACGGAAAACTACCGATCAGAGCAGCCGGCCGCTAGAATTCTCCTCCAGGCAGCGACCGAATTCGACCTAGCTGAAAAGCTAGAGTCGAAAATCCTGCCGCCGTCAGGACTTGAACCTAGGACCTCCCGGTCAAAGGCGCTGCAGTGGCATCAGATGATGCACTGATCAGATGATGACCTCTCCCGGTCAGATGGTCTGGTGATGGAGGTGGAAATGGTGGGGAGCGATGGTTCCAAATCCATGGCCGTACCTGTAGCAATGACGTGGGGATGTGTCTGGGTGTCAGAGATGCATTCACTCTACAAGTGGAGATGGCGGTGCAGGTGGCAGTCGTTATACATGGAAGAGAGGCAGAATTCTTCGACAAATTCATATTGACAACAGAATAGATATTTATGCACCAAGGGCGTTATAAAGGTTATCATGATCGAGCGGCGACAAAACACCCGAGCTCATTAGAACTAGTTAACGCCCGTGGTATACACGATTTTATTTTTTACCTAATTTTACTGATTCAGATTTACTTATTTACTAATTAACGAGACGTTAACTTAACTCGTTTGTCTTTTCATATTTCTCTCCCATAATTCCCTTTCATAATTCACTCCATAAGAGAACATGTAGCATCATTCAACTGTTTTCATATTTTCCTCATACTCACGATTCTCTTGATCCATGAAAGTTACGCAGTGTGTATCGCGCCCCGTATCGAAGGCAATAACGTATACGTAAAATATAAAAGATATGTATGGTCTGCATGCATTATATTAGAATATACGATTATATGAATAGTCGCATTTGTTCTCGTGTTCTGTGGCTAATACAAGCTTTATACTCATACGCTTACATAAGCATACTCTTCTTCAAAATTTCATCAATAATTGTGAAACTCCATTTATTCGAATTTCATTCACAGAGCCTCTTCCTCGAACATTATGCAAAGCATCGATCTTGCCAACGCGCGGTAGGTATATGGAGACGGCAAAGAGTGATATTCAACATCTGCATTCGTTATATCCGGTATTTAGCACATGTTTCGCATCAACGTCGGAGAGAGCAGGGTCCCTGGCGGTGTAATTGTGCTGAAAGGGGCGGCAACCCTAAGGAAGCGATGGGTTTAGTTGGAGGTCGCCTCTAGGAATCCTAATTACAGCGAGATATTTCAGGGCTGCAAACAGCTGCGAAACGCCGCACAATCCGCGTCCTGAAGAACCGCAGCAAGGGTTGCGATTTGTCTCCCAGTCCCGCTCCTTCTGTAGGCTATTCGTCTTCCCGCACAGCAATGGGAATTTCTCACAAGTCACTCTTATTGTATAAAGGCCACAAGTGACGTAAACACATTAATAAAAAAAAAACTGGGAAATCTGAGATTTCTGCAAATTAGAATTAACTCTGAAACAAACTTATTGAAAAAATTATTAGGTAATGTAGAGCATGAAATTATAAAAATTTGAATTCTCGTTTAAACGTCCCGTTCTTAAACTAATTAAATTGTTAATTCAATTACGATACATTTACTAAAAATAGTAAAGAAGATAGGTCCAAGGGGACTAAAACTCTGTATCAGATGTAGTATTCTGTCAAAGCGGTCTGTGGTTCCTGACATCTCTACGAAAGACGGCATAAAATAAAGCGCAGCACAGGGTATTCTGAGAGATCTAAAACAGCTAACGATGCTTTTGGTATTAGTATCATAACTGAAGAGCTTTTATTTTCATTACAACTTTCTAAATATGACTTTCTGACCATAGACCCCGTTTAGAAGTTTTCATGGAATAGTGACACTTGCGGGACGCGACTATTTAGGTAGCATCAATCTCACGCATGGGGCCTCGTAGGTACATCGGTAATCCCGCCATCCTTTAGGGTAATGTGGTCACGTTACTCTCGCACTTGGCCCACGACAAACTATTGAACAGCGCATCTGCGACCTCATGTTATATCTTCTTTGGGAATACAACCCAGACCGAAAACCGAAAGAAACGTGACCGGAAATATGTTAGTATTTTCCTTTTCCAATCCAAACAACAGAAACCGTTTCCCTCTCGGTTCGCCGCGGTCGCCAGGGAAGGTGGAAGACTTCGGAGCGGATACACACCACTGCCTGTGTGGTGGCGGAGCGGTGGGCGGGCGAGGGACTCCGGGCCAGCAGGCCGGGGCGCGTGGAGGACGGCTAAGGGGAGCAGAGACGGGGACACGAGAGCGAGATGCAAGGGGAGGTCGAGACGAGGTGCGAGGCATGCGCAAGCCAGGAGAGAAGCCCTGGGGCCAGGCGGAGTGAGAGGCAAGATTCAAGGCGAGGTGCAGAATGGGTTGCTAGGAGGTGGGCAAGGTGGCGGGCTGGGCCGTGGGCGTGAGCTAGGCGTTGGGTTGATTGATTGATTTGTTTCGTGTTTCTGGGCGCGTAAACTGCTTCGGTCATTAGTCCCGTTAGTGTAGTGCATGTTTTTTCTCGGGAGATGGCGGTGGTTTCCCCTCGCTGGATGGCGAGATCCGGCACAGACCTACCGTCGGCTAGTGGGGTTTCTCCCACCAGCGGGGCACCGCCCCAGCCGGGACAAGCTCTAAGCTCCCGACCGGTCCCCCGGAATATGTGCTAGTGTACTGAATGCTAGTGTGAGTGTGTAAGGGGAGAGGATAGGACAAGGAAGGGGAAGGGCAGATCGCGCGCGATCCGTGGCCCGTTTGGTAGAGTACTGCTTCGGCATTCGCCTGGTGTTGATCGGAGAAACCACGGAAAACTACCGATCAGAGCAGCCGGCCGCTAGAATCCTCCTCCAGACAGCGACTGAATTCGACCTAGCTGAAAAGCTAGTGTCGAAAATCCTGCCGCCGTGGGGAGTGGGAACCTAGAACCTCCCGATCAGAAGCGCTGCAGTGGCATCAGTAGATGCACTGAGCTACCGCTCCCGGTATAGGCGTTGGGCAAGGTGAGTCTGAGGTGTGTTGGAGTGGGCAAAGCGAAGTGGGGTGGGTGGTGAACAAGACCCCGCCCACCTCGTCCTCCTGACCCGTCGGGAGGACAGGGTGGGCGGGGTGCGCGGGGCGGAAGAAGCAAAGGGGGCGGGCCGCACCGTGCAGGCGGGTGAGGTGAGGCGAGGTGAGTGGAGGTGGCAGATGGGGCGTGACCGCGGGCGCCGCTGGGGAAGCAATATCCGGTGCGCCCCGCGCCAACTCCTCCCCCCTCCGCCAGCGCCGCCACAGATCTATTTGTGAGTCGCTGCCTGCGGCTATGTGCCCACCACCGTCGAGGTCAAACGGTTTTTGTTCTGGCATTGTATTCCTTGGTTGTGTTTGTTGCTGTCTCCGAGCTTTATTTGTCGATGGCAAACCGAAGAGAGATTCCAGGGCCGCTAATAGCGATATCTTATGAATCCCGCTGCCACCGATGCCACAGAAAGAAGGTGCCAAATACTATACGTGCACACATGGCTATCAAACTTAATTGAAATGATTGAAGGCGTTGTCATTGTCAACAATAATTGACAATGACGCCTTCAATAATTTCAATTATGTAAATGTCAACTACAACTCACCACTGAATCAATATCAAACTTAAATTTAGGATCGAACATAACATGCCCAGAAATGTCAAACTTTGGAGATACTGTCATTGAAACATTTTTGATTTACAAAAACCTGGAGTGCAGAAGTCGCATGGTTATTGAGTTCCATGTCACTGAGATGGTGACCAGGTTTTGAGTTTTAATGTCCAAGTTCATAGAGCACTTCAGAAGTATACTTTACAGATAGTCAATCACTGGCTTTTGTGTTGATTTACCTTACAGACCTAGGCTGGTGAACCTTATTGCACGTTTTCGATTCTTAAGGAATACACACAATATAAACATAAAAAATTAATAAAGGAAGGCCAATGACTGCGGAATGGATCAGGTCCAATGTTGAAGAAAAAATGAAATGGTCAATGAAGTCTTAGGAATCTTTGGTCTCATTGGTGTTATACACTTAATTAAAATGCTCCCTTGCAGTTAGAATGCATACATTACATTCAAATTCCAGGGAACTAGGCTGTCTTTGCTCGTGTCTTCGCTCATTGAATGTATTTGTTTCGTGATGTGCATATATTACTCGCATAGACCACATCGGGTAATCTTGTTTCTATTGACAATATCCGCTGTGACCACACCCTCCGCCCTAACCCCGCTACCAGAGCCGCCGCAGATCTATTTGGCAATTGCTCAACCGTAGCTGTGTACTCTACGCTTGCGTATAGACACCCTCTGGATCAAGGTCAAGCGGACGTGTTGTCTACCTGAGTCTGACGCAATCATTCTTTCAGATAATCTGATCATATTGTCCAGTCGTTCTAGGCAGATTCGACACAGCTATTAGCATTGTGTCACCCCTCCCTCAGTGATTTGGGGGGTTCTCCCCCATCATATGGTTCTGTTTGTTTGCAAACATGACGGAGGTGTCAAGGTCAGAGTGAGGTAGCATGCTCGCTGCTTTCTGGAATCAAATTAAATTATAAAATATGGAAAAAAGGTTGTCTGTGTGGAAACAAATTATGATTGAGGACGACTTCAACACGAAACAATAGAGTCCAATAGAAGGGCATCGAATAGTTTGATGGTTCTGGTTTAATAGGCTTTTGTAACAAATAACGAAACAAACAATTTATTTAATCTAAAATATTTATTCCCTTACAGCACATATTTTACTTAAATTATAACTAATATTATAACTAATTATAATACAAATTACAATTAACAAAGTGTTGTAACTAATATATAACTAATTATATTACAAATTACTATTAACAACTTGTATTGTAATAATATGTAACTAATTATATTACATTTACTATAATTTTTTCCCAACGATTTTTCGTTTGTATTTTTACTCTAGATTATTTTGAATTCGAAAATATTTCTAGCAGCTACTTACAAAAAAAAAACAAAAACAACAGTGTTTCCACACTCAATAGTGAAAAATATATGGAATTATGCTTTTTATGAAAAAACTCAATACATTTATGACGACAAAAATCATCGTATCGAAGAACATAAAATCGAGTTACCGATTTACATCAAGTGCATCGTACTCTCCTCGCAAATGCGAAAAACATCGTCCCTCATTTCTTTTCAAACCAAAGACCTCTCCGTCCTCTACTTTTCCGAGCAGAATCGAAGGCTCGCCAATTTCTTTAAAGTAGGCGGTTATTCAACACAGGAAGATTCAACTCCACTACGGACAGTAGCTCCTTACAAGAATACCTCGCTTTCCTCAACAGCAGCGCTTTTCCATCAAGAGAAGCCGGGCGCCATAACTCCACGCAAACGCGGGTCAAACCTTCGGTCGGAAGAAAACATCCATTTTCTTGAGGGAGGAGCACGGTAGGTGAATACGATACTAAAAGTGCAGTGTCCTTGGTTTTTGTACGATTCGATTTTCGACGACAGATTTCATCGAATTTTTTTTCGACATCCGCTTTCCAACAGTTTTTCGTACGATTTGTTGGTTTTCGTACAATTGAAATGGTTCGTATCAAACTCGTCCACCCGCCCGTGTTAGCCGACGGTGAGCCGGCGCCGGATCTCCCCTACCAGCGGTGGAAAATCTCCGCTACCATCCGCGATGAAAACACGCTCTACCCTTACGGGAATAATGACGTCAGCAGTTGACGCGCCCGGAATCACTAACAATCAATCATCAGGGATGGAAAGGAGTCACAAAAAAAACAAGAGGCGAGTTCACAGGACGAAGCAGGTTGAAGAGGGACGATTCACCTAATCATTTTATAGAGAGCTAGTGAAAATCTCTCAAAATGTTACAGCAAATCACGAAGTATAAAATTTCAGAAGTAGTATTCATTGCTATTCGTACTTAAAAATTTCAATATATGCTCGGCTAATTACAACGTCGCGTTTGCTTGCGCCACACGACGAAATAACGGCTGCTTTCGATTGGAACTTACACAACAAAATCAAATAATGAAATGACCGATAAGAGTTCATTCTATTCATTTTACGATATTAATTTTTAGTTTCTATATTAAACCGCTTAAGAGCAAGTGATAGCATATCCACTGCATAATACTTTTCATTTAAACAAAAAATCGAGATCCAATCCGATGGCTGAGATCTCTAAGGCAGTAGTGTCGTAGCGATCTCGGACCGAAGTGTCGCGGTTTCAAGTCCCGCCTCGGGCATGGTTGTATTCGTGTTCGTCGTTTCACCCTTTATCATCACCATATCGTTTCATCTTCATAGTTACCATACCGTTAACCCCAATAGTAGTCGCTCATGACCTAGATTTTGATGGGACCTTAAAAAAAAATTGAGGAGTTTGGTTGAAGAGAAATCTCAAACGACCTCCTAAAAGCATTTTATACACATTGCGGCTGATATTTAAATCACATTTTAATACCAAACATTATTATGATTCATCACAAACGTTTTCCACAAAAAATTCTCCGGCGCGAACTGGAACCGTGGCCGCCGCATTCTCTCCGTTTCGGGCAGAGGGCGTGCACCGGGCGCCGTTCGCTTCTCGCAGACTCGAGCGGAGTCGCCCATAAAGGCGATATGGGAGGAAATCCGCTAATCCGTGCGCCAAGGAACAGCCCTCCCGGCGCACACGGGGACGAGGCGGACGGCAGGCGTGAGGGCGCTCGATGTTGTGTGTATGTGTGTGCGTGTGTGTGTGTCTGTGTGTGTATGTCTGTGTGTGTGATTGTGTGTGTGTCTGTGTGTGTGTGTTTGTGTGTGTGTGTGTGTGTGTGTGTGTGTGTGTGTGTGCGTGCGCGCGCGCGCACGTGTGTGTGCTGAGAATGAGGATGCTGAAGTAGAATGTGGTAGGCGGCGGCAGGATGAGGAAAGTGGTCTTTGAGAACACGGAAGGAAGGTCTTTTATGTGATAACAGAAAATGAAATCTGGAATAATGCATGAGGTCCATTTCAAAAATGGATATTAATATTCGCTTTAATTTCCCAAATATGAATTTGTAAGTGCGGTTTTTAAAGCGTATGCAAGTACAATTTGACACCAAAAGAAGTCGTTAGTCGTTCATTGAAAATGCATATCTAACAGATTAATTTAGTACACGAGATTGATTAATTTATACTGGAAGTTGAAGCATTATAGATTTTTCGCCTTCTAAAGCACTGATCTGGCCAAAATTGAATCTTTATCTGTTTATTATTATTATTATTATTATTATTATTATTATTATTATTATTATTTACAAAACAGGGAAGTAGATCTGCGGCAATGGATAGAGTATATAACGGCACTAGATTGGAATAATAAAATTGATACTGAGTGGGATCTGGTGTGTAATTTGGCTGGACAGGAATAATGTCGTTGATTCCCTAATCTGAGAAAACTGGACATTTCACTTGCAAGAGAATTCACAATTTCGATGGTTTTACATATCAACGGTCTCCGAACGTCATCGCTCCTAATTCCAGTCTCTAAACTGCAGCTTAGGGAGAAACTGTTATAAGATGTATAGCAGCTGTGTTTGAGGGTGTAAAACAAAGCAGTGCCGTACGTACTAGACAGTAAAGGCTCATTCACAATGCAATCACAAACATAAGCATAACACATAGACATAGACATTAACATAAGCGAAGAGTTGGCGTATCCACAATGTCGAACATAAACATAGGCAAAATAAGAGTTTCTATTGCCTATGACAATATTCTAGTTTACTATTGGTTGGATATGAGAATCGATTTCGAGATTTCAAAACAAATACGACAAACACAACCACGCAGCACACGAATAGTTCGCCTATCGACTTCGATACTCGATTTTGAGTTATCGAACTGTGATTGGCTCATTCCTTATGTCTGACATAAGCATAAGCACAGAAGCTTGCAAGCTCTTAAGTTAACGTCTTACGTGTTATGCTTATGCGAACGCATTGTGAATGAGTCCACTTGTAGGCGTAGTCCTAACTTTTATGTTAACGCCATGCTTATGCTTATGTTTGCATTGTGAATGGGCCTTAAGACAACCGCAGATAGTTGGCGGGCAGTACAATGCAGGTGCAGACCTGGTAGGCGTCGGTTAGAAGGGTGGTTCCCGTGGGTGTGCACAGTGGGTGGGCAGAAAGACAGTGGCCGTGCGTGGGCGCGCGGGGTGGGCTGCGGCTCCGCCCGCAAAAAGCGCTCGCGTGTTTATGAGGGGCTGATTGTTAACTCAGCCGCACCCAGCGCCGCCCGGCGCCGCCCGCGCTGCTTTTAAATGCTAATGCGCTGGACGCCGTGCGGGCGCTGGATTTCACTCGCGCCCGCGGCGAAGTGCGCGCGGAATTGGGGATTAAGGAAACTACGAGCGAGGGCCGATGGGTGGGGAAGAGTGGAAGGGGAAAAGAGGGAGAGTAGAGAGGAAGAGGGAGAGGAGGGAGAAAATAGCGAGAAAATGAAAGAGAAAAGTGAAGTGGCAGGATTTTTGACACTAGCTTTTCAGCTAGGTCGAATTCAATCGCTGCCTGGAGCAGAATTCTAGCGGTCGGCTGCTCTGATCGGTAGTTTTCCGTGGTTTCTCCGATCAACACCAGGCAAATGCCGGAGAGTACCCTAACAAACGGGCCACGGACCGCGCGCGATGTGTCCTTCCTCTTCCTTGTCCTATCCTCTCCCCTTATACACACACTTACACTAACATGATCTACACTACCACATGTTCGGGAAGACTGGTCGGGAGCTTAGAGCTTGTCCCGGCTGGTGCGGTGCCCCGCTGGTGGGAGAGTCCAGGGTTATGGGGAAACCCCACTAACCGACGGTAGGTCGGCGCCGGATCTCGCCATCCACCTGAGGAAGACCACCGCCATCTCCCCAGAAACAAACATGCAGTACACTAACGGGACTAATGACAAAGCCGTTGACGCGCCCGGAAAAACGAAAAACCAAACCAATCCAATGACACCTCATTTGTCTCGATTGGTGAACTGGAAGGGTTCTAACTGTAAATGACGAAGGCGGCCGGACGGAAAAATGACGGAAGCAGGTCACTCGAATACTACGCATGTAAAAGGACGAAAATGTATCCACGTTTCGTTTAGAAAGCTGTGGCGGATATCTTGTAAAACTTCATAATAACAAAATTGGAATTGACAGGATCTTTCACAATGTGCATTTTAATGAGAAAATAAATGTTCATTATCGAAGATTATTTCATTCTATACTACTTCATTGCAGACACATGTACTCTCCCAAATATGGCTAACTTCCTTCGTTTATTTTCATGTGAAACTTTCTATAATAGTAGTAAATTATTAACATTAGAGAGTTTGTGCACCCTCGAACGTTAAAGCACTATCAATCTTTGCGCATGCGCAGTACAAGTTTCGCATCTCTTTTGTGCATCTGTACATGTGCAGAAGATCGATAATGCTGACCGCTGTGGCGTGCACAAACTCTCTACTGATAAGACTGTCCATTCACACTGAATGAAACTTGTGAGTATCTTCTCGAATTCTGCATTCCTGTTTAGGACACCAACATCTTTCAAGAAACGAATGCTCTCCTCAAAACGAAAACTTATGTTTTTTTGTTAGAATACAGCGAGGTTTTGACACTAACATTTTGTCATAACATACCCTAGGGTTATGAAAAAAAAAAACTTCCACTCAAGGAATCCCACGCAAAATTAAATTCCTGGAGCATTTTTCGCGATCCGATCCGCGTAGGGCGGGTTTTGAAAATTTCGGTGCCTGGGAGTATTGAACAAAGAGACACGTGGTTCCCACGGGGCAGCGACGAAATTTCTCTGATATTAATTTTTCGCGAGGCCAGCAGCGCGACGGCTCTCTCTCAGGAAGCGAGGACGGAAGGAGAAAAAGGAAGAGTCCGCAATTAACACTCGGAGCTCTGCCGTGCCCTGAGTACTCCCATCGCAGTGTAGGTTGTTCCATTTACGCGCGAACCCCTCGGCCATTTTCTGCTGCGAAGACATCTCCGGTGGATTCTACGTGTCCATTTGACTGTGAGCTCTTTAGTGACACTTCTTGTACTCATTTTCTTTTGTTAAGTTTTCTTATTGGAGGCAGACACGGTCTTTCTCGTTGAAGCGAGGGAGCTAGTGCAACTGAAAGTTTAACATACCGCGAGTGAGTAGCCAGGAATACAGACATGTCGGGTATCAGATTAGAAATTGCTTTGGTGATTGATTTTGTAATCAATGAACGAAAATACACCAGTTACGAAAATCAAAAAAACCAATGTCATTGAACAACAATATGCCTTGCGTAAGTATACATTTTCAGAAGAATCACTGTATAGCAACTATAATCATAACAACTTAAATAATAAATAAATGCATTCTTAATATATTTATTCTGCCTCGGTGGCGGAGTGGCTAAAACGTGAAGTCTGAAGGATGTGGGTTTAAGTCCTAGGCACGATTGATTCCAACTTATGATTGGGGTGTGTCTGGTTTTTCATACTTGGACCACGTATCATCCATCACATCATCCATAAACATTAATCTATCATCATTCACCCCATCATCTATCCTGTGTAAGAGAATAAAAACATCAGTGTGATTGCCTGCCTAGACGCATGAAATCCTTAAAGGCGAAAGACTTACCTCTCGCTCTAGGCAGCACCATCGACCTACGGGTATAAACAGTCATTTTGGTATATTCCTGAACCTTTCCTTGACTTATTCTGACCACAATAGTATTCGTTTTTACTTGTGTGGAATAGATTGTTTCGAGTATGTAAACAAGTTCTTTAAAACACTTTCAGTTTGATGGGCGAAGAGTTTATTGAAACTTATCAATCACAATGAAATAATTTTATTGTTTCCCCAATGCAGTTAAGGCTTTCTTTCCGCAATATGTGCTACAAAACCAACCAGCTCATTCAATATCATCGATCACGATTATGGGTCCAACTGTGCTTTTCTATCGATCGAAAAACGTTTCGTAAACTCCCATATGCCTTATTCACATTCCGTTGGTGAAGTGCGTGTCGGCGCTGTTTACACACATGAGCACCATTAACTCCACTCCAGTGGTGTCGCGAAGGACGCTAGCTACGTTGAGCGAGAGGCGCTAAGCGATTGCGCTTGGTTCTAATAGTTCTCAAGAGGGCAGAGGGCGCTGGCAGCTGACGGACGTGTCAGTGGATGTGTGACACTCGTCCGCACGAAGTTGGAAATTAATGAAACCACACACGGCATGTTGGGTTGAGAATGGTGCGAGCACGGCTTCAATTATCGATTATTCCATTAATAAAGCAACCTTATAAGTGATTCAGAGTTTACGGTTAAAACAACACGACTTGATGTTAAATAATATTGTATGAATTGAACAAAAATATCCCCATTATATGCTATTTATGAATATGATGTGCAGTGACAACTGTTTAGTTTTAAAGTCATATAAAAAAATTCTCAATTCTTAAAATTATAGTTGAGTATTCTTAGATCCTGTAAGGCTAACAGTAAATGAATGTGCAAGAAGTTGAAGGAGGAGGAGTTAGAAGGAGAAAACGGAGAGGAGTGAAGGAGGGAAGGGGGGCTTTAAAAAAAAAATTAGAGGAGAAAGTGTAGATCAGAAAAGGAACATGGATTAGTAGATAAAGGGACAGACGAATTCAAGATAATAGAATAATGAGGATGGTGATACGAAGTAGGAAAAGGAAGAGAAGAATACGAAGCTGGAAGCGTATACAATGAAGTTAAAGAAGGATATAAATTAGGAATACGAAACAATGTTAAAGAAGGATTACCAAGGGGATACGCAAGGGAAGAGGACTAGGATACGAAATAGGTGAAGGGTTTGAAACAGGAGCAGGCTAAGAGTCTCAAAACGAGCAAAGTGTCGAAGTTCGCGCTGCGACATGGAGCGGAGGAGCGAGGCGGAGGGGGCGTCGCGCAAACAGCGGCATGCGCGAGGGAAGGACGAGGACGCGGGCGAGGGCAAGTGCCCGGGCGAGGGCATAAGCCATGGAAGGGCGGGGCAAGGGCAGGGGGGGAGGGCGGGGCGAGGGACGGGGGGGGAAGGCGGGCGAGGGGGGCCGGGGGGCGAGGGCGGGGCGGTCGAGGCGGGGGGGGCGGGGGGGGCGGGGGCGAGGGCGAGAGCAAGGGCGAGGGCGAGGGCGAAGCCCGAGGGGGAGGGCGAGGGCGAGTGAGGTGCGAGTGCGAGGGCGAGGGCGAGGGCGAGGGCGAGGGCGAGGGCGAGGGCGGGGGCGAGAGCGAGAGTAAGGGCGAGGGCGTGGGCGAGAGCGAGGGCGAGAGCGAGGGCGAGGGCGAGGGCGAGTGTGAGGGCGAGGGCGAAGCACCGAGCGGGAAGAGGAGAGAAGCGTCCCGGAGGAAAAAGACCCACGCGCCGCCTGCGCGGCGTGGGAGGTCGCTGCAGTCGTCTCGCGCAGCGGTTTCGCCGTAATCCCCCGGTTTAGCCCCCTCCCCTTCCCCTTCCACACCTTCCCTCCTCATCTCACTCCGGCGATTCATTAAAGGAAGTCGGTTAATCAAAATTTAAATTGTGCCTCTAATGAGAAGAATTAACCCCACGACAGGGCGCGCGTAGCACGCTGTTTTAATTTTCCACGGAAGGTAAGAAGCAGCTGTGACAACACGCCCGGACCTCGCTCTCATAATCAAGTGGAGAAGCTGCCTGTAAAATGGCGAGTTTTCGCAAACAAATGGTTCCTCTGGTAAATTTCGCGTTGCGAGTGGGTTGTTGTGGGAGGTAATATAGTATTTGTGTGCCTTATTTAGGCTTAGCCGTAGTTTAACTAAATACAGCACGGAATGTATCACACGCCAGAGAAATTTTACGTCGGATTATGAAGCAGTATATCAAAAACGTACTTTCCGAAGATTCCACATAAATTAATATAGCTAAAAATGTTATTTAACATACAAAGTATAATATCGTATTCGTAACACCGGATGGAAAAAATCCAATGATGCAAGTGAATTCATACAACACATTGTGCTCTACAATATCAAAACAGACAACCAGATGTTACGACACGAAATGCTATTATTTTACAATCGATGTCCGTGTAGAGCTCAATGGCATATCTTAAAAACAATGACTCCATGAACTGGAAATCAGATGATTTTTTGACAACTACATCTTCGCATTTGTAATATTATTCGTTTTGTAGTAATACAAAAAATGCACATATCGAAAGAAGAGAAGAATACGTGGCAGAAAATATATCTTGAAAGCCTGTGACAATTAGCAGCGATCGTCCTCACTTTTAAAGCATTCCATGTAAGTCGTACGTGATGCTTTGGGAGAATTAATACATTCTTTGCCGCTATCAGACAATCCGCTAAATAAATCCATTCGTCTGGGCATAGCTGTCGATTTTGGGCATCTGTCCGTCGGGGCCTTGCCGAAGCGTCCACCGACCACCGACGCCGGAGAGCTCTTCAACGGCTCACTGACGAGGGGCGTTCCGCAAGGACTGAGGCAGATTTAGAGACGGTGTTGGAGACCTCCGCAGCCAAGTCGCACTTGCGCTCCGAACGACTTCGAGTCTTCCACTCGAAAAGGACGATGACATTTAGATGAAGCGCAGAAAGCGAAAAGATCTCATCCTAGCCCACCCCGCCTCGGTCTCCCGTCCCGCTTCATCACGCTGCGCTCACCCCGCCTTACTCCCTCCCACCCCAACCCTACCTAACTTGTTCTCGTGCCCGCCCCACCTCGCTTAACTCTCGCACCCCCTCCACTCCCCTTCCTTTTCTTGTTCTCCCCCCTGCCACTCCTTGCTCTCCACCCCACCCTCTCCGCCTCCTCCCCACCTCCGCCGTCCCGCTTCATCACGCTGGCTCCCCCCCTTACCCCTCCCACCCCAACCCTACCTGTCTCGTTCTCCTGCCACGCTCCACCTCGCTTAACTCCCGCACCCCCTCCACTCCCCTTCCTTTTCTTGTTCTCTCACCCTGCCACTCCACTTGCTCTCTCACCCCACACCTCTCCGCCTCGCTTTCCTACTCCATACCGCTTGCTCTGTCGCCCCGCCTTCCCCCAAATTGGCCAGCCCCGCTGTGCCCGTTGCATCCCGGTCCACCCACCACGTTCCCCCTCACCCCCTCCCCGCCCCCTCGCACCGCCCGCGATCGCCCAACCCTTTCTGCCAGCTCATTCGCTCGCCTCTCGAGCCACATTTTCGAGTTTAATTATTATTCCCCCTGCGAATGCCGGCGATACTCCTAGCAGCCCCAACGGCGCGCCGTAAAATCCACTCCGCAGGAGGCGATGACGCCGCGACGCCGCCGCGGGTTGGCAAAGGGACGAACAGGCCGACGCCGAGCGGGGAATTGCGCGGCATGACGGCCCTTGCGACTGGGCGAGGAGGAGAAAATGGACGAGGGGAATGAGATTGAAGGAGGAGAAGAATGAGCATGAAGAGGACGAAACGGAAGCCCGGGGAGAAAGTTTCAAGGTTTCAAGAGAGTAAGTGGCTCGTGAATTATGGGAGGAAATCTAATTCTGAGTGAGATGCTAACACAATTAAAGTAGTTCATGTGAATTCAAATCAAGAGGTAACGGGTACAGCAGTCAGTGGTAAGAAATAGCCTATGTATTGCTAACGCATATATACAACCGAAGTGAAGTCGTCTGTAACGGAGAGGCATGTAAATAGATGGAATTCATTCACTGGCGTATTCTAGCAGTCACGTGGCCTGAATGATCGGTACAATTAATAAACGTAATGAAATGTACTAATACACGTCCCATGAATCATAGGGATGTCACCGTACAAATTCCGAACCAACGTGTTCTTAAAACACCAAAAGGATTTCAAAGATAAGGAGGTTTCAGTAACAAAATTAATTCCAAAGAAAACAAGTAGTACAACGTTCAATTGTTTCTTTTCCAAAAGCTAGGCACAGTATTAAAAATTAAAATCTAATCTCACTTATTAATATTAACTCCCTGAATCTTTGCAATTTAATTGCATAAAGAGCAGAGCTGTCGCTTAGTAACAAAGAAAAGGTAGTTGTATCATGTAGTTCCGTACTTATTCTCCCAAACCGATAAAATGAGAAAGTCTACGAATTCCGAATACTTTTCTGAAAATGTTATTAAAATGTTTCATTTTTTCAAGATCTTTGCTTATATAATCCAATGGGAACTATTGTAGGACATTCACCTTAACATGACAAACATAATGTCTCTCTACCTTCACTTTGGCAACCCAGGATTCTCGACACTAGCTAGAGGGATAGGTGGAATTCAATCGCTATCTGGAGGAGAATTCTATCGACCGGCTGGTCCCATCGGTAGTTTTCTGTGGTTTCTCCGATCAAAAACCAGTCGAATGACGGAGCAGTGCCCTACCAAACGGGCTACAGACCGCGCGAGACCTTTCCTTCTTCTTCATTATCCTACCCTCACCCCTTACACACACACACACACACACACACACACACACACACATGCACCCATGTCGGGAGATCGGCCAGGAACTTCGAGCTGGAACTTGTCCGGGCTGGAACGGTGCCTCGCTGGTGGGAGATACCTGGTAGGCGAAAAACCGCTAGACGACGCTAGGTCGGCACCGGATCTCACATGCGGAGGGTGAAGATCACCGCCACCTCTTGTAAAAAAGAAATATCTGCACTCCACTTTCGGCAATAATGGTCTTAAGAGATGGCGCACCCGGAATCACTAATCAACAAATCAATCAATCCAGCTTCGACAATTGCAACCTAATGTTGCAAGGATATCCTTCCGTCTCACACGCTTCCTGGCACAAATGACAAAACATCGACTGTTTTCGGTAGATCGACTGCAACACGCAAAACAAAACGACCAAGACAAAAAACGACCAATTGTTTTGCAGTTGGCCTTGAAAACTAGATATTGCACAAATGACCACAAATAATATCTCTTACTTTTAATATTTTATTACAATTTCGAGTTTTTACTATAAAATAAGTTAATACGAGCATTCGATAACACGTTTGGGAGTCCATTATCTTCCATATATAGAAAATCACGAAATTCGGTTGGGTAGAAAACATAAACTTCTTTCTAAGTGAAAACCCTTAGTGTTTTAAATATTTAGGTAAAAGAAGAACGATGAATATGTCAAAGAAGACAAAACGAACAGTGTCTCAGGAAGAACAAGAAACATCCGATGCCTCACCTGATTGCATGGGATATTATAATGAATAAAAACACGAAAAGAAAACCGCTCTAACTGGAAATCCCAATTAATACGATAAAAGCACCCGTCCTCATTATGATAAAATGTTACAAAACGAAATGAAACCAACAGAACTACGCCAATTACAATGGAGGAGGTACGAATTAACAAATGTTTCCCTTCGAAGACGCTCCCCACCCTGGCCCGTTCTCTAGCCCATCTGCCATCTCTGCCGCCCACCTGACCCACTCGCCCACTCTCCTGCTCTCCTTTCCCTACCTCTCCAGCTCGAACGCCAACCAGCCCACGCACCGTCCCCGCCCGAATGCCCGCACGACTCCCTTCTCGGCTGCCCCCTCGACCAAACTCACTAGCATTCCCTCCAAGCTCTCTAGCTCACTCACCTCCTCTCCCACTCCAAGGCCGTTGCAACGGCGCGTCTGCCAGCGCCGTCACCGCCTCAGGCCTAATTTCAGCAAATTGCAGGCGGGCGGGGCGGACGGGCGGGACGGGCGGGATGGGCGGGCCGGACGGGCGGGGGGCGGACGGGCGGGACGGGGCGGGATGGGCGGGCCGGACGGGCGGGGTGGACGAGCGGAACAGGCGAGGCGGGCGGGCGGGACAGGCGGGGCAGGCGGGGCAGGCGGGCGGGCTGGGCTGGCGGGGCGAGCGAGCGGGACAGGCGGGGCGGGCGGGCAGGCGGGCGGGACAGGCGGGGCGGGGCGGGAGGCGGGACAATCGGGGCGGACGGGTGGACAGGCGGGCGGGCGGGCGGGCGGGCGGGCGTTGCGGGAGGGCGGTTCGGGCGGGCGGGCGGTTCGGGCGGCGGGCGGGCGGGCGGGCGGGCGGGCGGAACGGACGGAATAGGCGGGGCGGACGGGCGGGACAAGCGGGCGGCGGGACAGGCGGGTGGCGGGACAGGCGGGGCGGGCGGGCAGGCGGGAGAACCGCGTCTGCTCCGCTCCGCCTTGCCCGCGCCAACCTCCTCCACCCTTTATTTTCATAATTGCGGCGGTAAATCGCTGATACTTTTAATTGGTATTAAATCCCCGGCAAACGAATTGCTTCCCCGCGGCGACGAGCGCATAATTCCGAGGATGGCGGCGCGCGAATTAGCAGTTTCGCCCGAGCCTCGCTGCGCCGCCTCGTCCTCGCTCTTCCGCGAGCTCCGCCCCCTCACCCCACCCACTCCCGGCGCCTCCGCGTCCTCCTCTCGGGGGCGCACTCGGACCGTGTCTCACTGCTCTCACGGAATCCTCATGGAATCGATTCATTTCTTCCATCACATCCTGTTTCGTGAGTGGATTCATTCCTCTTACACAAGAAAAAATGGTTAGTTAAATATGCGAAAATGGAATAAATAATTTCTTCACTAATATTATCAAATAAAAGTATCATACTACAGCAGCAAATTATTTACTACTTTTTGACATAAGATATAGTAGTCATCTCCATAGACAAATCACTAGCTAATCGTTTGTCCATCGATTTGAAAATGCTTCAAGTGATTTAGATCTACGTATTCTGAATTATCCAGGACAGTTTTAACGCTTGCCCAATGACCTGGTTGAAGTCTGTCCACTATCTTCTCATTTCGCTATTCTCGTTTTGCACTCACCTCATTACCGAAATAATTCAAACGGCACTAGGAATCATAACCGCTAGTCCTTCCCCACCCGCCCTCCTTGTTTCCGATTTCATACTGATAACACTTTCGAGAAAGTTTATCAAACTAATTTTTCAAATTCTTTAAACCGTCTTATAATAAATTAGACCCATCAGCATGAGCCGGAGTTGAAGGAATTAAAACTCCGGAGGGTTATGCGAAGCGTAGTGCCATTTGGCCTGATCAACCGCGCATCTCGCAGAGCACTTCACCATTCATTCAACCGTCGCGCCTTCGCCTCCCCCCTCTCGCACATCCCCTCAACCACCTCGGCCCACACCCCAGCCCTTAGAGTTCACCGCACTCTCCCCACTTCTCAGTCGTCAGGACATTTTTAGTGGTTAAAAACACGTCCGATTCGTGGCATGTCCATACAAAGAGTACACACATCTGCATGTTAATAATAAAAGGGTATAAAACATTAAAAAACAAGTATTTGGTTGTGAACGTTATTGAAATGGTTTATAGGATATTTCAACAAACTCACAATCTGAAAAGAGGATATAACCTACAAGTAGTGAAGTAAAAGGAATGGTAAAAAATATGAAAGAAAAGGAGAGAGCGAGAGCGAGAGAGAGAGAGAGAGAGAGAGAGAGAGAGAGAGAGAGAGAGAGAGAGAGATGCTTACAACGTTTACTAATATTTTCGTCTCAAAATCGATCCTGCCATCGAGCAAAGTTAGAGAAGCTGAAATGCCCATTCTTCCCATTGCTATTTTAAAGCGACCACGGATGTGACGTGTCATTCTCCATCCTGCCTTCACACAAGGAGGTATCCTCCATAGTGAAGAATATCATCCATATATATATATATATATATATATATATATATATATATATATATATATATATATATATATGAAGCACCAGCCGATCAACGCCGAGGGCGCCGAACGACTGGGGCATGAGCCGGACGCGAAGAACGCCGCCTGACGACCAACAGATTTCATTTCGTATTACATTCGAATATTTTAACCACAATTTATTGAGGCAAGGCAGTGATTCGTAGCATAAGGACCTAAAAATTAAGAGAATTACAAGGTGACTGTATAATAATAGAAATAAAGTTGTGTATGATAATTATATTGGAAAGTTGTTGTATCAATGTTTACCCTACCCCAGAGCCCATTCGCAAAAAAGAAGACCTGATCCCTTTAATAAATTTACTGATGCACTGGATTGGAACCCCGGTCCGTCACAATATATATATATATATATATATATATATATATATATATATATATATAAGGGTTTCCGCATTCGCCTGGATGACGGAGGAAACCACGAAAACCGGTAAAGATGGCCGGCACCATGGTTGAACCCGGGTCTCCCAAATGCGAAGTCAACGAGTTACGCCCTGAGCCACTTCGTTTGGAGGTCACACAACTAGTTTCTAAGAATTAAAAAAATTAAAAAAGCGGGCTAAAATATCGTCCCGAGAGCGGGGTCCGACATCCGCTTTGGAACCCCCTTGTCGCGGGGGTCGGTGGTTGGGGAGTATGGGGGCGGGTGGGTGGCAGTGCCCAGGCACGCGCCGCGCTGCCGCTGCGGGCCTGGGCGCGCCAGCTGGCCGCACAGATTAATTGCAGTGTTTTCGCATGTTTTATTCAAAGCACGCGACGCGGCGCGCCCCACCCTCCGCGCGGGGCCGAGGAATGCGCCGGCCCGGGCGCGCCCTTCGGCCCTAGCAGCCCTTGGCCGCTAACGGGCGAGCCTCCGCTCCCAAGAATTCGCGCGACACGCATCTGCAATAGCGGGAAGAGAGCGTGGGAGTTCGCAATGTTTGCGGAGCGCCAGCTACTTTGGTCATTAGTCACGGGAGTATAATGCCATGACACGTGGCGGTCTTCCTACCGGAAAGAACGATTAAAAAATCACCAAAAAATTATTATTATTATCATTATTATTATTATTATTATTATTATTATTATTATTATTATTATTATTATTATTATTATTATTATAGTGATTACGGATGTTTTCTGCGATTAAGGTGAATAAGCTGTTTATATTAATTTCTGCCAACGTTTCGACAGTATATCGTGCCATATTCAGGTCTAGAATAAACACGATACTGACTAGAATATTCAGAATGCTGTTCATTCATGTATAATAAGCCATTGCCGCCATGTTTTACCTTCAAGCGAGTAAGCTGAAAATGCGAATATTTGAGTTTCATTCCTTACTCCACAGTACAGGTTGGGATTCGATGCACATTCCACACATACACTATTCAGCTACATGTACTGTTTTTTTGTTTATTTATTGTGATGTGGATGAAGTGTTAAGACGGTAAAAAATATTGACGCATGAAACACAGATTTACGAGCACTACAGATTTACTTCAGCCTAGCCATGAACTTGAAAACCAGGATTATGTAAATAGCCACACCAATATCCAAGCAAAATGCAAATAGGTAAAATTAAATTAAAATTAAAATGAAAACCTTGATAATATAGATTTCAACGGTTAATGACATTCAATACCGATTACAAAATTGACCGTAGCGTGTTTCATATTGGATGATTTGTTTATAGATAAGCAAAATTTGTACACGAATCGCGGTCGGGAAACAGTAAATATGAAAATCTCCCTTAAGTTGAACTTGTTTAGTTTATCTAAATGTCTTATGCTAAAGTTGTGCAAGAAGAAGTGCCTGCTATCTTCCATTTATAAGAAATGAAAGAAAATTTTTAAAAAAATGTCTAAATATATGTTCAAAGGTGACGTCCTGAAGAATCCAGCAGCTCCTTGCCAGAACTCTCGGCTGCCGCCGCAGCTGCGGGATCGCGGTCCCCGCCCCCTTCTGGAGCGCGCAGCGGGGCCCAGAGGGCGCTGACGCGGCACGCGACAATGCGGGCGGGCGCGGTGGGGTGGAGAGAGGCTCGAGGGGAGCGGGTGAGAGCAGATGGATCGCGGGAGGACGGAGTGGGCCGGGAGGCTAGAGCGGAGCAGCAGAGCTAGCAGGACGGGTGGGGACGAATGAGACGTGCAGGAAAGGCGGGAAGGGCGGGGCGGGGCGGGGGGGGGGGGGGCGGGGCGGGGCGGGTGGGGCGGGCGGGGCGGTTGGGGCGGGCGGGACGGGTGGGGCGTGGCGAGTGGGGCGTGGCGGGTGGGGTGCGGGGAGGAGGAGAGGGCGGGGCGGTGACGAATCGCGCGGCGCATGCGACGAGAACAGAAACAAGGAAAGGTGAATAAAAGCGGATAACGGAGATTAGCGGAGGGGCGGATAAAGCAAGGTGCGGGGATGCGATAAGCGAGGAAGGTGGGTGAAGAGCAGTGGAGTGGAGAGGGAGGTATGGCATGGGCATCAGATGGAACGGCGCAGGGGGGGGGGGGGCGATGCTGCGGTGTAAGGGACGCCAGGCCTTAAGGGGGTTGCCTCGTAAGGCCGTGTAAGGCCCTGGGGATGGGTGTGGAGGCGAGTGCGGGGCAGATCGGTCGGGTGGACGCGTGCGACGTCAGCCCGCCGACACCTGAAGCGCGACAGTGCTTGGCACTTCACGAGGAAACGTGGGGGAAGGAAGAAGGGAGAAACACCACGGACTTGAGCAACGAGGGGCGAACGGGGATGAGGGAACACAAAAGCCGAGAGAGGCATAGACAACACAACAAAGGGAAAATGCAGAGGGGAAAAGTTAAAAGAGATGGGAGATCAAAGGAAACAATGAAAAACAAAGTTGAAAAAATTCGTAGAAGAAAAACAACGAAATCACAAAATAAAACAGGAAAGAAAAAAAATCAGAATTTTGTGCCTAATAAAACATCGAGGGGAGGTCGAGAAACATCCAGACTCCCGGCAAAAATGAGGAGGGGAAAAGAACAAGCAACGAAAAGAAAGGCATAGAAGGACAAATGTAATACATCGCGAAAACGAATAGAATTGAGAGAACATGAAAAGTAGCTATGAAGAAATTAACAAAATTGGCAAGCAGAAAGAATCGAGGGGACAGCAAAGAGTACCGAATTAAAAACGGTAACAAAACAGAGGGAAACGCCCTCATTAGATATGAGCAATACATACACTCGTAAGTGGCGGTCCCGGCGCCGGCGGGCATTTCGGCCGCAGCGACACCAGCTGCGTAGCGGGCGCGTTGGCCGAAACAGGGCGCGTGGAGTGGCAAGCGAGGCAGGGCAGGGCGGGCAGGGCGGGGAAGGACGGGGAGGGGCAGGGCAGGGCGAGACGGGGCAGGGCGGGGCAGGGCGGGGAGGGGCAGGGAAGGGTGGGGCGAGGCGGGGAGAGGCAGGGCGGGGCAGGATGGGGCGGGGCAGGGCGAGGCGCGGCAGGGCGGAGCGTGGCGGGGCGGGGCGGTGGGCACAGCGCCGAGTGCTGGCTCATTAGGGGCGGCGGGGTAATGGGCAACTTTTGAAGGACTCTCAGGCCCGCCCCCTCGTGCCCCGGGCGCCGCCAGGGCCGCCCCCGCCCTCACCCCGCGCCAACTTCGGAGCCCTCGCCGCGGGCTCCAACGCAACGCACGCAGGGCGACCATGGCGCCCCCACGCGCCGGACACGACTCTCGACGGTCATTCTAAGCGATTCAATTGGCGCGCATCCGTCATTCAGTGTTTAACATCTCGTATGAGGCTGAGTGTGAGGCGGATATTACCTACCGATTTTTTGTTACACTACTCATCACATACTCAACACCCAACGGCTGCCTAGCCATGGAATTGGCTTCTACCTCCACCTCTGGCATTAAATGCACCGAAAACGAGTTCTCGTCATTGATCTCTATGATCGATTTAAGTGGTTTGCGTCCTTCATTCTCGTATGAGGCTTAGCGGTTATTGTTACACTACTCGTTGATATACTCAACGCACAATGGTGGCCTCTGCTTAATCAGCTTCCATCTTCTGCACTGGCGTCACACACGTCGTAAACTTACTCTCACAGATGCTACAAAAGTGTTCATTGGTCGTTTCATTCATGGACCTGAACATCATGTAATGTCTGATACTGAGAAAGAATTTTTGTATCAAGATATAATTATTTTACATTGATCACTAGTAACGCATTTCCTCGTATTTGAATTGGTGAGAATAGTTAATTGTAGAAAAATAGTGCTGTCTAATGTTACACTGCATCACTAATCGTTTAAATATATTTGAAAGTGCACGTAAATATAAAGACGTAGCGGTATAGTTCGTTGGTAAGGAAGATGAATTTGACTTATTCAATGTCTTCCTACAATACAGTAAGTCTGCTGATTGTATCCACAAATTTATGAGAATGTGAAAAAAATATTTTATAGTTAATCGTATTCTTATTGGAATTATAATAATAGAAAACATGAAACATCTACTATTTCACAATTAAAAGAGTTTATTTAAACATATATTTCCTAGTGAATGGATTTCTAAACTGATCGAATTTTAAGAATGTCATTCTGCATTGTATATGTGAATTTCGTAACTTAAAACTGTGTGCAATATTAATTAGTGTTCGGTACTATAATTACGATGTTGACAGTCATTAAACTTAATTTTACATTTTATTTTACTCTTGTTATACAATTTAATTTGCAGTATTACTCACATTACTATTAGAAAAGTTATGTAATCGCCCTTAAATCGAGAATGAAATAAGCCGGATTCTTCAGAAGACAGACTAGCTTCCCTTGCAGATTATTTAGTCTCATTATATAGGTACTAAACGACATTCGCATCTTGATAAATTATTAAAATTAAAAAGCATGCGTTTTTAAATTGAAAACCCATTATCACATACTGGTACTTACGATATACCATAAGACAAAACTTTTATCAGAAAATTCGAACATTAAAGCTGCAGAATCTCTTTCAAATGTTCATACAATGGCGAAAGGATACCATTCAACCTAACCACACGCACTCTTTTACAACAATTTTATTACGTCTTCCGTTACAATAACTCTGTAATATAACTTCAATGAAAAAGGCCTCCTGAGATCTTTTCAAAATTTCATTGCTCCCGTCGGACATACCGTGAGAGCAGCGCCACCGGTTGTTCTGCTTCTGCTGCAGCAACGGGCAGGGAACCAACCATAAAAGGGTCGGAATCACCCTTCAAAGGGTAGCTCAATATTTTCCAGGCTTCGTTCCTCCATAAGCTTTCTCGCCACGCAACAGACTGTTAGAAGCACGCACCTTACAGTGGGTTTCAATCCAAAGAACGTAGCACAACAGAATTATTCACACTGGCTGTCATGACGCACGTTGAATGCAAGAGGTACATTACAATGTTCTCTAATATTTCAGATGTATTGAAATGAGTGAAAAAAATACTTTCGCTAATTAAATGTGTGATGTAGTAAATAATTTGACGCATGGCGACCAAACCTTCTAGGGAACGTGTCATTGTAAGAGCAGTCCATAAACTGCTGAAAATAACAATGACACACCTCATAAAAAGTACTTGTACTTCCAATCCTCAATGAAAAACTTGTAATTAGTTTTGTTGATGGAGAGTTGTAGACGTTATTTGTATAACTCTAATTTAAGAATTATTTTTTAAGGTCCTTTCAAAAATGCACTTCGAGATATAAAAATTCAGGGGGATATCGTAATTAGCAAATAGCGGCTACAGGCCATCTTTTACCTGTCAACCCAGTTCACTAATTTGCATTGCATGACCCTGAAACCAATTTACCTAGGTAGTTGTTACATACACGCCATCTCTTTAAGCTTGTCAATCAAACGTTTGGCATCTGCCTTTGATATATTCCCCCTGCGCTAGTCGTCTGCGATTATAGGAAAATGCGAGCAATGTCTCCGCACCAGTGATTTAAGCAGATTAGACGAGACCCGTTCTCCATAGGGAAATTAACGTGCACGCCACACCGCTCGCACACGCTTGGGCAGTAAAAGAGCCTTTCCTTTGCCCGACCCCGCCTTTCTTTCGCCGTAACGCCCGGCGATTGTTTGATCCGCGCTCCTCCCCCCTCGCCCCGCCCCCTCCCCCACGCGCTTGTATTGTTAAAAAAATTCTCTCTTCTTCTCGTCGGATCCTCCCCTCCGAGGACGGCCGGGCCGTCCGCTTCTTTTCAATAGGCCTAACAAAATGAAGAAGGATCATTCCTTTGTTTTTGTTGCCGCCGGTGGCGCGCGGCGCGAGGGAAAAGGAAGAGGCAGATTATAAAGCTTTCACGCGGGCAGATCCTCTTCGGGCCAGATGGTCTCCAAGGGCGGGGGAGAGTTCTTAATACGCAAATGTTGACGCTCTAGTTTATGGAAGGATGGAGCATCTCCGGCGTCTTTCTACGCAGTTCTAAAGCGATCTTCTCTGTCGGTCGCAATGAGGCGAAAATGTTACTGTTGACAATGCAATCTTGTAGTTTAACGTGCATATGCAATCGTCTACAACAAACATCTTTTTTTTTATTCTTTCAGACTCACCACCTCTGGTTTAAAGCACCAATGTAGGAAGGAAGTCCATACCTAAAACAAAAATCACATGGTATCAATTATAATACAAATACCTTACAAATAAATTGTAAATAATCATTAGCGAAATGCAATCATATGTTGACCTCGCCTCCTCTTCCACATTCAATTATTAATAAATATTTCAAGACTTTCCCTTTGTCTTGGGAATAAAATGTATGACAAGATTTCTGTACGTACACAGACATTGCCTTACATTTATTTTCCTTCACCTAACAAAAATAATCCCATCTGACAAATACGCACAGAATGCAAAACCCATCAGTATCCCGATCGCATCAGCTCCTCGTAAATAGCATTACTCACGGATATAATAACGCGAAACAAACTCGCATTGTGGTGCGAACTGATGTCCAACTACTACTGTTGATGTGCAACTTTCGTTCAGGTGTTACGAACTCACATAGTAAACAATGACGAAGTTCTGTGTTCGAGAGGTTGAAAACGCTTGAACCTAAAAACTTTACCCCAACACAAATTTGTTTTCACAATATTTCTATTTTTCTTACATATTTAAAAAAAAATAAGTAATACGTGTAGTACGTATACTGCTTTTTTTTTAATTCCATTCCCTGGTAATTAGATGAGAATCCAGATTGTAGTCATCATATCATTCGTTTTCCCGCTTTTAGCGTGGCTTGGGTGCGGTGTTTTCAGCAGATCGCGTTCGCGCCTTCCTCCAGTGCTCTCAGCGTCCACTGGGCGGGCGGGCGAGCGGGCGGGCGAGCGGGCGGGCGGGCGGGCGGGCGGGCGGGCTAGCGACCACCGCTTGCTCGCCCCCAACGATTTCCGATGGCCGCGCTCGATATCGGCAACGCGCGAGCGACGGCCCGGCCCGGCCCCACCCGGCCTCGCGCGGTAAATATTTCTCGAGTTGGGAAGCTCACTTTCCCGATCCGATGGAGAGCGGCCGGCCGCCACTGTAAACGCTTTGACATGGGAGCGCCCGACCACGCGCCCACGGAGTCCCCCCCCCCCTCCCGGGGGCCTGCGGTGGCCCGGGGCAGTCGGGCGCCAACGAGAGCACTGACGGGAATTGGTCTTTTCGGTTTCCGTTCTTAAGCGATGGCCGTTAGACTGGATACACAATAAGTTACGTCGAAATTCGAAAATGTGTATATTCTATGATGCCTCACAGGCCATTCAAATTGCCTCCGCGGCATCTCCGGGAGGTTCTCTGTTCAAATCACGATGGTTGTGTATTTTTGACAAGAATTAAGTAGCTGGGTCGACTTCAGCAGCTATCTGAAGAAGACTTTTTTTGTGGCCGGCTGCTCGGGTCGTTAAATTTCCGTGATTTCTACGAACATTAACAGCCGTTCTTTAACAAATGAGTCATAGACCGCCTGCAACTTTTTTTTACTCACCCTCATTACCTTTTCCCCCACGGACACTCACACTTCCATGCACTACATATTCCGAAAAAAAAAAAAAAACGTTTGCTGTCACCTGCCGCTGAGCGGAGACCGTCTCTTTATAACAAGTAGTTTGACAGTCTTGTTTAGCATTGCGCAAAAGAGAAGTAGATTGGTATGTCGGAATGAACATTTCTGCATATTCTGAGCATACTGATTTACAAAATACGCGGAATAACTCCGAGTCACTTTCTAAATTACTGAACAAGCAAGCCCCAAACTACCAAGTTTACGGTACCTCTCTTCCCCTTGTGTAAGTCTTTCCGTCATACTTCGAAGTCCGGCGGGATTGCATAAACTCATCCTGCAAGAGCGAACCATATGCCAGGAGGTCGTAATTGCGATGACGTCGCTCAATGCCGATTATAATTTCGTTTTGACACGTGAATGAGTGAAAGGAATCGGTTACCTAGTTTTATAATTTATTGCTTTTACCATTTTACCAATGCCGCTGGTAAAGCAGCATGTTTCTTCAAATTATCTTAAGTTCGTTAATTGCATTAGAAATTAGTTTACACTCAATCTGAAACTTAACTTAAACAACAATTTTAATGCAAACTCTTTTAAAACGGTTTACTTTCAAGTAGGAACTTTAAATTTTAATTCGAACTTCGCAACATCCACCATGATTCCTTTCGGCTATAAAAACGAAACAGGCGGAGTTGAAAGTTTTTATCGGCTCCAGGCGCAGCTTCGGGGATTTGGGCAACGAAGAGGGTGAGGGGGAGAATGATGACTGGGACGAAAGAAGAACGAGTGCCAGTGAGAGACTTTCGTCCACGGGTCGGAGTGTAGAGCGGGTTGCGGTATCGCAGGCGCTCGGTGGCTCCGGCGATTCCAACTTTTGTCTCAACTCCCGCCAGAGCTGAGGTGCTGCAAGTGGTGCAGGGAGGTGTGAGTTCCTGCAGCCATCAATCACTCCAATCCTGCGGACGCGGGTGATGTTCGCCTTAGTTGAGGGTTTGCCGCACTTCATTGCCTGGGTTCTCCTCGTGCGGTTTGCGGACTTCTCCGAAAGCTTTCGCCCATCCTCTGCGGAGAGCTCGTCTCGGGAAGCCTATCCCAGGGAATAGATTTACAGCTCGCGATAGTAGACGGAGCTCTCCTTCAACGGTTGGCGAATAAATAACGTGTTGTGGCCACTGTCATGGACGATGCGTTCGAGACAGTTTTGGCGACATTTAGACTTTCTGAATGCGATAAAGCATGCGGCTGGAAAACGATAGCTCTTTCTCGTCTTTGAAAGATGTTTACAAAATGTCTAGCATGCGGCGCTTCCCACACACCGAAAACTAAATTGTTTCCAGTTCTGGGAGCATCCGAGTACAAGAAAGGGCAGTGTTCCAGACCTCGCTTTGTATCAACTACGTTCCATGCTTTGTTCACAAAATGCCCTTCTCTAGTCTTTTTCAACCTCAAAAAACACACGTGAACGATAAGTTATTCCAAAAAATTAAGGTTTGTCAAAGTTCTAAGCATGAGAAAACGAAAAATTGGAAAAAAAGATATGCTTGCAATTATGTTTAAGCTGTTTGATGTACAAATTCATCGTAACGTAAGTAGGATTTTTAACAATGTCTAAGACATTCTGATCATGATCATGATATTTTGATTATCTGCCACTCATTTATGCAAAACCTCCTAGTTGACGTCAACAAAAGAAAGCTGTTGTGTCTGTTCAGGGACGTAATTTATTTGAAATCATTCACTTCACAATATATTGTCAAATTAAAATAGGGAATTGTATAACTAGCTGTAATAAATTAACGTTGACTCTACGTTTACTTTCAGTAAAATCTTTGCGTATTAAGAAACGTAGACGTTTGTAATTTAAGTGTGACGAAACATCAACAGCAACACTATTTTGCCGTTAGTTTTAGGCACGATAATCGACGAAAACCCAATATCGTTTTATCCCGCTTGCTGCTTGTAACTGCGGGGGTGCGATAGGTGTTCCCAGAGGATCTGAGCTAGACTCTTTAATTCGAGAAGCGAATTTGAGAAATGGAGATGTAAATTGTCTCCTCCTCCCCTTCTTGACTGGAGGTCTTTATCCGTTGCTCTCGTGTATGCATAGCAAACGTTACATTTTGCCCACGACTCGGCAGAGACTAATTGCGCAAACTCCGCCTCGCTCAGAGGCGGCCGGCGCGTTCTCCTTTTCAGCGCGCGTCGGAGGAGCGGGGTGACAGAGAAGGAGGGGCGGGGGCAGGGGCGAGAGCGAGAGAGGGGATCCGCGTGAAACGCGGCGTAAGCACTGCGTCAATTTGTGGCGTTCGGCCACCGCCCGCGGGACGAAAGACCCAAAGGTGGAGTGGGGGCGGGGAGGGAGAATTCCTGCCACGTGGCGTGGTGGCGGCTCGGCCCCCTGCCCCGCCCTTGGGGAACGCCACTTCCGTCCAGCCGCGCCCCGGCCTCCACTTACAAATTCGCCCCCCCCCGCCCCCCGCGCCGCAATTTCAATTCCGGGGAACCGCTGCACGCGTTAGAGATTGCGCTAACATTGTTCGCGCCCGAGGCCCAGACGAACGACGACGAGCAAGGCGGGGAGACGTCGCCCTGGACACCGGCTGCTGAGGGAGGTGCTGCGGGGCTGCATGTTGGATGTCCTGTTAATGGCGGAGTAGGTAACGATCCTTGGGCATTCCAAATGGCGAGACGACATGAACTTGATGAATAAAGCTCAGAAGAAGACAAAACGATTATTTCCATACGCTTGGCATAAACAAAATGAATAGGAGTTTCAACAAAATACCTAGCAAAGATGTATAAAGAACACGAAAAGTAAAATAAATAAAACTTAGACAAATACAAAACAAAAACAGGGAAGAGTAGGAAAATGTAATGTGACATACGGTATAAGAGAAGCTTATGCAACGCAAATTTGTTTTTTAAATTATAACTCTTTGGAAGGATTATTAATAAATAATCATTTTTAGTAAATAAAGCAAGTCATTATGTCCCCAGGTAAAGCAAAAATGATAGCTCAAAAGGGAGTTACAAAAGAAAGATGCAATTTACAGTGATAACCGAAGAAAAATAATTAAAACATTACAAACAGACGAAGGAAGAAACGTTATTAAAATAATTATTTAAAAAAAACAACATGAAAAACAAGCGGGGAAAAGATGGACAGTTGATAACGGAGAAAAAAAAAAGGTAGAAATAATGAACAACGCAATAAATATATCAGGGAAAACACTAGGACATTGGTGTCTGCGAGAGATGCACACTGTCAACCATCAGCGGAGTGGAGCCCCTCCAGGAGTAGAGGCGACGGCAGCTGACACTGAAAAATCAGCGCAAATCTTTGGCCCCGGGGGAGGGCACGCAGGTATTGTCGCACGGCGGCGCCTCACCAGCGCATAATTTGTCGCAGAGCGCGCCACGAGGCGCCGCCTCGGGAGCTGACAGGCGGCGACGGCAGCGGAGCGGCGAGGGATAGCTTCAACAAAGCGGCGGGGAAGGGAAACTGAGTGAGCGGAGGATGACGTGGGTTGGTAGGGAACGAAGTAGGTGGTGATGGGGAAGGACGGGGGGGTTGACTTGGGGGAGGAATGGTGGAAGATTACATGGATTGGTGGAATTGTTGGCAATGCCAACGGTTTCTCGGACTGGCGAGGACTGGTGGGGATGAACGGTATTGGCATGGATGGCGAGAAAGCAGAGTATTCTCAGGGATGACATGGAATGACGGGGGTGGCGAGGACTAGTGGGGATGAACAGGATTGGCAGGGATGGCGAGAAAGAGAAGTATTCTCTGGGATGGCAAGGACTGGTGAGGATGGCAAAAAATGGTGAGGATGAAGACGACTGGTGAGGATGAACAGGATTGGCAGGAATGGCGAGAAAGCAGAGTATTCTCTCTACAATGGGAAGGATTGGCGAGGATGGTGAGCACTGGAGTGAATGACCAGGAACGGGACGAGGGCGAGGATGGCCGGGGTTGTTCTGTGAAGCAGCGGGGCTGCGACGGTGATGGGCGGTGGGCTGTCGGTGCGGGGCGGGGCGGGGCGGGGCGGGGGCGGAGGCGGCGGGGCGTCCGAGACGACAACGGCGTCGTCGGCGACGCCTGCTCCCCAGCCCGCGCCGCTCCCCTGCGTCTCATTACCGAGTTGCGCCAATTAATTACGCGACAAATTGGCGCGCTTTTCCATCAGGGGCGCTGTGGCGGCCGCCCGCGGCCACGCCGCCGTGACGTCACCGCCCCTCCCCCTGCGATGATGCCGCGCGGCGCAGGTGCGGCTGGGACAGGCGCCGCCAAAACGCTGTGCCCTCCCACCATAACGTGAAGTACAACTTTATAAATGAATTCATTTCCGTAACCTACTGTTATATCAACTTAACGCAATTAAACAGAGGAACGAAGAGTTACTCTTAACGGCCGGCGGCCGTTAAGAAATTAGACCGCCGTTCGTTATGAACAAATGAAACATATGTGTTGTAGATAAAGATGGCATCTGAGTACATCTATTCCCAAAAACGGTATTTCTTCTTAATATGTTTAAAAAAAATGGAATGATATTAAGTACTGAATGTCACACATCTGATAACACAAATAATACACTCCGTTGATATTTTCTGAACATCGGCCTAATGCCGTTAAAATTATTAAATTCTTCATTCCGAATAACTTTCGGTCAAGAAGTCTTCTCAAACTGGATATTCAATTGCTAATGGAATTTCATTAGGTTTGATTAGACGAAAGTAATAAAAATAGGCAAATTATTTTGTTTGTGTAATTCATAACAGTAAATATCAAATCTTTACAGTCAGAACATACAACTTGCAAATTGTTATGAAAGAATTTGGTTTATATTTCCCACAATTAAAACAGTGAGTGGGAGACTTAATTGAAATTTAATTAATGAAGGAGTGTAACCTGTTACCTTAATGTTACCTTTCTGGGATTTGGATTTCTTATTGTTTCAGAACCCTTATTGTGTCAGCACTATTTGCTGAGTATACGGTAAGTTATTTTCTAGTTAAGAATCAAGCACACGTTATCCAAACAATCGTGATATTAATCACCAATTGTTTGTTCTCTTAGGTTTCTCCTCTTGCCGAACACTCATTCCTCATACTGACGGCAGTTGTCATTAGAATTGAACTAGGACCACTTATTTACGACTTCTTCTACTCTTCCCACACACAATTTATTGACCGAAGTTGTTTTTGTTAGTTCCATGGACTCTTCTGTGTTCACATATGTTTTTCAGTAAGACTTTCATTATTCATTATACCTTGAGCACTTCGAAAACATCAAACAAAAAGTATGTACTACATTATGCACTATCGAGTGCAGATTACGTTTCTAAATTGCCGTACCAAAACACCATCAGCGCGGTTGTTTCCATCATCGAACGATGCAGGTCCATGTCGCTTTAGCAACAAGCCGTCGTGGTAATGCAACAATGCACGTATGCGCATATGTAACCTCTGTAATGAGCGACATACTACACCGCACCGCTATCAGACCTGGAATACAAAAGGGAGTTTACCGTTTCCCAACAAATTTCATCCGCAAACCTTCGCACAAAGGACGTGTAGCTTTAATTTTCCGCTCAGTCCTTCAGAAAATTCGGATTGCGGGCGGCCTTGCGACATTTAATAGATTGGAGGACATCAAAATGAAACAGTAGCTGTGCGCGCAGGGAGATAACCGACTCTTCAGCGACCAATCTGGTCGACCGTCACTCCGCCAGAAAAATGGAGGCGATTTTTTACGTGCTCCCCTTGTTCCTTGTGCCCTCCATGAGCTGGTGACCCTCAAGCACGAAGAAATTGTGAAAAGAACATTTCAGGATTTTTGTAACATAAAAGTGATTTTGAGATACATGACTTTATAAATTGTAAAAATCCATAATTTTAGTGAATTACAAATCAATTAATTGTGAAATTTTGTTTTGTGCGCAATTGTTTGGTGCGATATTATGTAACCCATTTCACTGAAATTATGTATCTGAGCAAAGTTAAGAAAAAGTAAATTGTGAGAGAAGTAAAAGGAAAGGAAATGATTGTTTGGGAAACATATTTAAATTTATTGAAATAATTTTCAAAAAGACAAGGACTGTTGATATGAGTTAATATTATTTAATGCCTCCGAAAACTTCTACTTCTCACTTCTTTATATTAATTCAATACTGATAGGTGGAGATGGAATAAATTTCTTCCTTGTCGAAATAACGACCATCCTTGCACAAGCTTGTCATTCCTTGATATCCTTTATTAGAAAATCGAATATAGCTTAGTTACCAGGAATGTCGCCATTTTTGCTCTCACCTTTCTGACAGTTCGAACATCATGCATTTTAAACATGAAGTGGGGTTTGATAACATATAAAAAACTAGTATGTTTTTGCAAGCAAGTACCACGAATGGAAAGCGTAGAATTTATAAATCATCCTTTAATTACGTAAATTACTTGTAAGACGCAGTGACGCTTTGCTACACGTGTCGAATTTTACGATGAGGCCTCGGCCTACTACCTATGCAATTAACACAAAACATCGTTGAGTCAGTCCAACGCATACTTTCCTAATTATTTCGAAAGTAAGTCAGAAACTGCTGCCTTTGCAACAACAGATTATTCAAAGAACACTTTTTTGTCCCTGGCATCACTCAAAGCATGTCTTTTCGTCATTCACAATTTCTATTAATTCGCCATTCTTGACCAGAACTTCTATGCTGTATGCTATGGTTGGAAAAACGACGTTTTATCATTTATTTCCACAGAGCAGCATAACTGCTTTACAGGAATTATTTACATTTAAAAACAAATCAAAACAAAAACACACAAAAATAACAGCGGAATTCATTTCAGTCAACACTGGAACAAAAAATAGCATACATAAAATAATTCATTCTTTAGATAAATAGAAATAAGGGAAGCCCAACAGGTTCCTCATTATTGTACGCTGTTATCTAAGTAAAGTTGAAGTTTATTCTTGTATTGTTTATTTCAATTTTGAAGGATTTATGGAGGCTCAACAAATTGTGAACAACTTATAAAAACTCATTATTGTTAGATTGGCAACAGACTTCTTCAAATGAAATATGTACAGCACGTAATCCATTGTTTTCGAATGTCTGGGTTTGATTAATACGACAGTCACATCCCCGGAATCGGACGCCATACGGATTAAAGGCGACCTGCGCCCGGAGCTGCGCCGCAATCGACGCCAAGTCGTCGCTCCGCTGCGCGCGCTCGCGCAGACGCGACTCCTCGCGCGCAGGTGGGCCGCCTCCGGCAATTCGCTAAATTGAAATTTGGCAATTTCCTCATTTCGCGGTTCACGCGAACCGTCGCCAAAACGACGCCGACGAACAGAAAGATCAGAGAGGGAGACGCGCTAGGGAATAGATCTTAATTTAATCGTCGTATGTACGGAGGTGGTCCCAGAAGTACCCGACCAAACAAAGAAAAAACAAAAAAGTTTGGAAAAAAATATGTTTATTTTTCAACATAATCTCCTTTTAGCTCTATACACTTTTCCCAGCGATGTTTAATAAGTTCGATTCCCTTTTTATAATAAGAACTGTCTTTCTCCTCAAAATAGCCATCAACTACCGACATCACTTCTGGGACCACCCTCGTAATGTGATGAGCTCCTTGTTCTGAAGCGAAATAAAATATTTTATACTTCGGTGTATCGAAGGGAGCTGCTAAAATTTTTATTATGAAAATGACTTCTCATAACATTAATTTAAGTGTACTTATCAGCATCTTGGTGCGTGGAGAAAATTTAGTCGATAAAAACAACTTTCATAATTTACGAGAGATGACAATCGACAATAAAACAAAGTATTTCACATGTGACAATTTAAGCCTTTAAGATGTGTACAGCTGATAATTTTATTACATTTCAATATACTTCTTTACGTTTTCCTAGAGACAGATTCAGCCTTGGCGTAGGGGACACTTTTCCTACAATTTGCCATCAATATACACGAGATATCGTCAAACTCTAAAAGCTTCTTCTCTAGTTTATTTCGACACTTCCCCCGACAGGCAAAACCAAGCAATATATTGAACGTAAGTGCCTGATGACCAAGCAAAGTATCGAAATTTCGCCAAACATAATCCGGCGATTTCGTGATTTCGCGATTCGTGGCAGCCGCCGCCGCTGCCGCCCTGCGGTGCGGGAAACACGCCCGCGGGAGAGGCTGCGCGCGAGGGAATAAATCTCAATTTTATCAGCGCATTACCCTTATGGAATCACGCGTCCCGCCGCGAGCTAATGTTCGCCTCCGCGGGCGGAGGCGGTGCGTTTTAAAAAGTTGCTCGCAACTTGCCTCCGCCCGCGTCGCGTCGCGCCTCGAAAACTTGCGCGAATATGATAATGCAGCCTTTTAGAGGCGTCGGCGTGGGTGGGAGGAGGCGAGAATTTTTTCCCTCGTCGTTTTACCCTTCCTCCTCCTCCTGGAGCTGTAGGATCCTCTTACCTGAAATTGGTCCAACGATCCAGAAGGACGTCCCGCTGATCTTCGCATTCGCAGTCCCGAAGGCGAATTCACGTGTTTGACCTACTATGTCCTTTCGGCGTTTTCACCAGATGTTTGATTTAGGTGCCGGAAATTATTTCAAATTTTCTAAGAAGGTTTGTGATTCTTAGTGCTGAATGGTTTCCCTGGCCAATGCGCCGGAGCTCGTTGGGTTTCAAGCGTTGGAATTCAAACCAAAAATCCACGACCTACCCAGCAGGCATGCGACAAAATCATACTTCATGTGATGAAGATCATATTTTATGGCCAAAATTAAACAACGAAAAGATATTTAACGCGAGCTTTTGTGATTAAAAAGTTTTCTACATAGTGTTCGATGGCAAATGAGTATACGGCAAATTTCTTTTTAACACTGCTAGATTATAAAACTTCCGATATTAGAATTAAAATATGAAGTAAAATCTATGAAGTCGTACGTTTTGATTAATTCAAGGACGGCAAAATACCATCCACTGAGGTGTTTATATTGCTAAAATACTGACAACTTGATGTGTGTAAGAATCAATTTCAAATAATAATTTGTAACAACCGAAATAAAACGAACTTTAAAAGTGCCATTAGGAACGCAAAGAGATACTCTCCGCTCCACCATCGAATGGTAGAATTACGGATGGCTCTGCATTTGGGGTGAATGACCAGGGAAAGAGTTGCTCGGGTGGCACCATGGCCCAGTTGCGAAATCGTTCTACAAATATTCGTCCTCATCTGCTTGTCGTTTACATGTCCCGGATTCCTCGGCTTGGCAATCCGCCAGGCGAATTTTCGAGGAAGTCGTCATCACGCGGAACCACTGCGAGACAACAGTTGCCTATCTTCACAATATTACGTAAAATGGAGAAGGCATCATGGAAGTTTATTCTCTAATGCTGTGTCACTACAAGCCAGTGATTTTCTTCACTTCAGAGAGATTGACTAGCAAGCTCTTGATTCCATGTTTTGTATATTACTTTCTAACCATATTGTCGTCAGTAAGGTTCATCTGTGTTTCAAAAACTATTCCTGTTCAGCCATTATATTACATTAAAAAACCTTATCTGTATCTTGAAAACAAAAAGCTGAATATAATAAATCTCCTCGTGAATAACTGAACGACGAGAGTAAGAGATAGAACTATGAATTATGACAATATATTTGGATCAGTTTGGAATTGTTTTTAAGATGTTAATTTCGAAGAACAACTCATTAACGTTTCGTTTCATTTCAGTTCATTTTGTCACTCACCAATCGCAGTTCTCATTATTCACAACAAAATCCTACTCTTCAGACTATAGAACAAAACTATAGTCTCCACAAATCAAGAGCCGCATCCACCAAAAACACTCTCGACACCAGGACTCTGCGTAAATATCGTCGTCCCCGCCAACACCCACTCCGGCCCAATCCCGCAAAGCGAGGCAAACAACACCAGCGCCATCCCAAAGACAGAACGACGCTATTCTTCGCTCGTAAACACGGCTCTGATTGTTTCTGCCCAGCCCCTTCTCCGCTCTTGCTTCCTCCCCCGCGCCTGTCCACCCCACCCCTCCCCCGTTCTCCTCTACGCCGCGATTCGCAATTTGCGCACTCGCGACAAACAGCCGACGAGCGGCGGCAAGGGAGAGGACGGGCGCACCGCGAACAGAGTAAATTCCTGACGGGTCGGCCGTTAAACCGCGGTCGGGGTAAAATGTTCCCTTACATATATCTCGCCCTTTAATTATGTCGACTTTAATTACAGCCGCTAAATCAAAAAGAATCGCAATAACGTGCTGGGAAGAGGTATCTCAGGTCGCGGTCCCGCCGCTAGGGTCGCTGCCGGCGGCGCCGGAAATTAGAAGAAACAAATTGTAAGAGGTTCCGGAGGAGAGCTCTCTCGACTGCCAAAGCCCTTGGGAGCGGCCGGCCAAACAAACAAGTCGCCACCTCCTCTGCCGCAGCGCCTCTACACGGCGGTTCCTGGAACCAAAGGTCATGTAGAAGGCCGTTGGACGCTAGATTAAAGTGATCCGCGCTGATCAGTTTCCTGGGATGTTTTCAGAACTGTAATATTCATTTTATTAATTTGACTCGGTCTTAATTTCACTCGTTGGGGGACGAGAAATCATCCTAGCATTACCTGCCTTTACATTAAACGTTTCAGAACATGCATTCGTAATTCGTGGAAAACATGTAAACGGAGGAACGCTAGATCAAATAAAAATGAAGTTTTACCTATATTCGACAAACATGACATATGTTAGCTACACGTTTAAATACAAGAATTCGAATGCATTACAAGTAAAAACAAGTAATTGTATGTATGAGGTACAAAGTGTAATATTTTTCACAAAATATACTGACCCATTGATGTTGTTCATTCAATAATATATTTTTCATGCTTATATTCACATAACGAGACGTAATAAAAGCATTAAATTCACAATCAGAGAACAACAAATAACGGTATATTCGGTATGTAACACGGACTGCTAACATACTTTTAATGTTTAGTACATGTCTTATTTAACTCATTGCGCATATTTTTGCTATGAGCAATTAGGAATATCCCTCGTATTGCAACTGAAGCATGGATACCTGTTGACACGAGTGCGAGATTGAAATACCTGTTTATTATCCATGCACATCTTTTTCTCGCTCCTGTCTTCGCCAATTTGTTTCGAGACGCAACGAGACGAGTTGCGAAGTCTGGCGGCGACATGAAAGTCGGCTTACTTCTTTTTTCCCTTCGCAACTCGCGAGTGAGTTCGCGACATTTTCACGCGATAGAGAAAGGGCCACCGGCAAAGGCAGGAGCAGGGGTGAAGAAATTTGAACTGAACGAGGGTCTATTCACAGCTGGTGAAACAGCGGTGCCCTTTGTATTCTCGTCGAAAAATCCTTTCTGTACTGGCGCATCACCACCGTGTTCTTGAAAAATGCTGGTAACAGATTCCCTTAAAATTTATTCGTTTGCATTACGTTTTAGTATTTCCAGGATAAATCTTCATTTCTTCTCATTTTTTAGATAGCTGTGCACAGAAAACGTTTACGACACTAACATTTCAGACGAACGTCTCAGATCAGAATTACTGGTCAACAAATATGTTTTTTTTTTACTTAACATGATTAAGTAACATGTTTACGTAACGGTTTAACATATTTAAGTGAAAATTTTAAACCGTTCAGAGAAGAAGGGTTATGATGAGTACGTGGTATTATCACCGTTATCTTGCCGAAACATCAGAGATACACATCTAAAATCCTCGATTCAATAATTTTGAATAATGCTGAGCATTAAGAATATAAAACAATTCTTCGTAACAGAAGTTACCAAACACTCATAAGGCTGTAACAAGTGCTTTCAGACTAAATAAGATATCTCATTTGCATGAAAGTCCTGGAGGGGCAATTATTGTGGCTAGCGAATGTCATACGTAAGGTGAAAAAACTTTTCTTCTTCCAGGCAGCCTATTCGCATAATTTCGTCTCTCCGACCTCGTGCTTGGGAGGCTCTGCTCTTAAAAGTGTCGGTTTTGCACCGGAAGGAAACTAATTGTGCCCGGAACAGAGACGCACAAGGTATGAGGCCGTTAGGTTCAGAGTTGCCAACCCCTGCAGCGGTGGCGCGTCGGTGCCTTTGATTGCCCACCGCGAGATCGAATGCGAACGAGCCCTGTCAGCATCAGCCGCCTGCCCAGCCACCACCTTCTGCGCCACCACTTCCACCTCCCTCGACCACCCACTCCGCCACACTCCACAGTTGCCACCACCTCCGCAATAATCGCCACCCTCTCTGCCGCCCACTCTGCCACACTCCACACTTGCCACCACCTCCGCCACAATCTCCGCCATAATCGCCACCCCCCTGTCGCCTCCGCCCGCCCCCGCCGCCCACCGCAGAGCCGTCGCCACTGCCAAGCCCATCGGATCCGCCCCCGCCCACCAAACCCGCGGGCTGTGCGGGCTCCACGGCGCGTCGTCTGCGCAGCTTCCGGTTGCGCGCGCTGCCGCGCCTCCGCAGCGCGGCGTTTGTTCGGCTTTTATTTTGAGGCCGCCACAGTTAAAGAATGGGCGTTTCTTCCTCGATATTTCTCTCTTGACGCTGATCTCAACAGACGTGCTGTAGAAGTCAAATCAATTATTGTAGAAACAAATTAGTGCAATTGATTATAACGAATATTTCGAAAACGTTATAAAAGTAATTGAAAATATATTTCACTTGTATTGTGATAGATACAAATTCGTCTTTTGAAATACTTAGAAGAAATCTCAAATTATTTAAAACCTTTTTTTGGACGGTGTTGAAAAAGCAAAAAAAATTGGAAAAACTTCATTGACGTTTTATATGTATGTGCCAGGAATACTACTAGGGAAAATGATAGACGATACATACAAAAAAAAGAATGTTACTAACTTCTTGTAAGAAAGAAATCCTTTTCTCGAATTCCATTACAAACGTGTGACTTACGTTCCCTGTAGAAACATACAGGCTACGCACACAAACTACTTTATGTGCATGTTTTGAATTACTTCCTATTTACAAGAAAAGTTTCATATCTTCCTTTTAGGCCTCCTAAACTAATTTGAAAAGTAAGAAACATTGTTAGGACGGATGCCACTTCAGTTAACACTAACTGCAGAGGTGTAGCATGTTAAACCAAAGACTGAGACCCCAAAGAACGACCAATCTCTACATTTTCCTTCCCATTCCTCAAAAATCAACAAAGGACAAATAATGTTCAAATGTTCATACAAAAATATTCAGTGCTATTTAGACTCGTTATATTTACATTATCCTCTCTTGCATGTTTGTACAACTGGCCTCTTAACCGCCTCACAATATGAATATATTTCTATTTTTCTCGCAAAACCTCTAAAAGAATATATTTCCAAAAACTCATCCAGTTCCGACCGGTAGCGGTAGCTTAGTTCATCAACTGATGTAAATGCAGCGCCTTTGACCATGAGGTCCGAGGTTCGAGTCCTGACGGCGGCAGGATTTTCGACACTAGCTTTTCATCTAGGTCACTGTCTGGAGGAGAATTCTAGCGGTCGGCTGCTCTGATCGGTAGTTTTCCGTGGTTTCTCCGATCAACACCAGGCGAATGCCGGAGTAGTAGCCTACCAAACGGGCCACGGACCGCGCGCGATCTGTCTTTCCTCTTTCTTGTTCTATCCTCTCCTCTTACACACACACACACACACACACACACACACACACACACTAACATGCTCCACACTATCACATATTCCGGGAGACCGGTCGGGAATTCAGAGCTTGTCCCGGCTGCGGCGGTGCCCCGCGGGTGGGATGGTCCTGGTTAGGGGGAAACCCCACTAGCCGACGGTATGTCGGTGGCGGATCCCGCCGTCCAGCGGGGGAAGATCACCACCATCTCCCGAGGAAAATGAACATGCACTACACTAACGGGACTATTAACCGAAACAGTTGACGCGCCCGGAAACACGAAAAAATCAATCAATCAATCATCCAGTTCCGAACAGTTCCGAGGAAGAACGAAAGCGGGAGAGAATATGAGAACTTGCGTCCATGGAAAGGGGCGTTGGCGGCCGCCGGAGCATAATTACTCTTCAAGCCCAGCAACAAGCCCCAATGGGTATTCTTCCGAACAAGACGCGCCGTGTCGCGACGCGGCGCAAACTCCCGCCACTCTACACCCGTCACCGAGGCACTGCTTTCCTCTCCGCCACCTCCACTTTGTCGCTCCACCAATGCATCACCAACGCCACTTTCACCGATATCGCCATCGCTACTACAATTCCTCGTTACTACTATCTAGCACTGTCTCTTATCTATCTCAAACTCACTCATATCACTGCCAATCATTCACTCTTACATTTCACAGTATCCACAACTGCTACTCTCACTGCTGCCATTACTACCGACAGCAGCCGTTGCCACCGCCATTACTACCGTCAAGTTACTGCCATTGTAACCGTCACTACGTAGCGACTTAGCTACTTACGCCTCTACAACTACCACCACCATCTGTTTTCAGCACCACCGCAACCACTTGCATTACATCCACAACCACTTTCTTTACCACCAGCAATGCGACCACTATCATCATTGCCTCCATCACCGGAGCAGCCGCCGTCGCCGCCGCCCGCGAATAAAAAGCGCTCTTCCCCTCGTTAGGGGGACAATGTTGCGCGCGTCCACTGATGACGGCTCTGATTGCGGCCGCATGTTGATCGAACGCGCGGGATAATCCTTTTATTCGGCGCAAATTAACGCGCGGAGCTGTCAGCCCGCGCCCCCCCTCGCCGCCGGAGGCCTCGCAGCCTCGGGGTGGGGGGCAAGCAGGGACGGGCGAGATGTCACTTGTGTGGCGGTTGCCGTCGCAAGAGATAGTCTTCGAGTGTGAGGGATAGTCTTCGAGTTCTTAGTTCAGGTCCATAATGTTAATTACCTTCGTTGTATTAATTAGTTGGTTGGTTAGTGATTCCGGGCGCGTCAACAGCTAACCGTCCTTAGTCCCGTAAGTGTAGTTCATGTTTTTTTCGCTGGAGATGGCGGTGATCATCCCCCGCTGGATGATAAGATCTGGCGCCGACCTACCGTCGGCTAGCGGGGTTTCCTTCTAATCATGACTCTCCCACCAGCAGGGCATCGCCACAGCCGGTACAAGCTGTAAGCTCCAGACCGATGTCACGGAATATGTGGTAGTGTAGTGGATGTTAGTGTAAATGTTAGGATAGGGCAAGGAAAGATCGTGCGCGGTCTGTGGCCCGTTAGTTAGGGTACTGCTCCGGTATTCGCTGGTGTTGATCGGAGAAACCACGAAAAACTACCGATCAGAGCAGCCGGCCGCTAGAATTCTTCTCAAGGCAGCGACTGAATTCGACCTAGCTGAAAAGCTAGTGTCGAAAATCCTGCCGCTGTTAGGACTCGAACCTATGATCTTCAGGCCAGAGCCGTTGCAGTCACATCAGTTGATGCACTGAGAAACCTCTCCCGGTTTTCTTAATTACATATGCGGGCAGCGCTGGTGAATGTTGTTGCGAATACACAACAGAGACAAAAGGCTCGAAAATTCTCGGTTCAATTCCTAAGAAGGAAGGTTTTTAACCTCCGGTTATGCTACCGCCTGGGAGTGAATTCTGTATTCTCATTCCGTCGATCGATCGCCTCCATAGATGCATGGGAATGCAAAGGCTTAGAAACCCCATTCATTCTTCCCTTTCCCCCTCATTCCTTAGGCAACATGATCCCCCACCAGTCTACATCCCCGACACTATTTTTTTATAGTTGATAATTAATAATAGTTTTAATAGTTAAGCTGATAGTCTTATGGCAGGACAGGAGATGCGGGGAAAGCTAATGCCACTGGTAGACAACCTTGACATCACAGCTCCAAATCCCTGGCTTGCAACGGGACCGGCCATGGCTCGCGGGCGGCAGAGCGACACCTGCCACGTGCTCTGCTAAACAGCGTGAAGCAGGGAGGGGGGAGAGGTGGAAGAGGGGAGGGGGACGGGTGGGGAGAGAGCGACTGCACGCGCAGAAGCTCTCGGCGCGGAAATCCCATCAATTTCGCCGCCGCCATTCTTCATCCCGCGCTAATGAAAGGCCTGAGGGCGCGGCCGGGGGCGAGAGCTGCAGGCGGGGTGCAACGCAGACGGGGATGAAGATGCCGTGAGGCGGGAGGTAAGGACTCGCGATGGATTGGCGGAGACGCTCAAAGCGCCGTCGCACGCGTAATCACACGTACTATAAGGGAGAAGAAACACTTTATCTATTGATGCCATTTCCGCCCCTAGTTGATAACTCGTATTACAGGTTTTGTTTCCTTCATTTGATTTATGTTTGTCAAAGAGCAGTAAAAACTGTAGGTGACATATAGAGGAGACATTTAATGTAGGGAGGTTTTCTTGAACTCCAGAATTCCTATCCTTTTATTTTAACACATGTAGTTGAATAATGAATGAAGAAGTAGTGTAATGTACATAGGTTACAATACAATACTGTAATACATTTAATAATGTTATTTCAGTTCTCCGGAAAATTGTTATTGATATATTATTCAATTTATTGTAGTGGTACACGAGAGTCTTGTATTTGTTGTTGTAGAGCATTGGGCGAGCCCTACTGTTTGGAAAACTATTTTGCGCGGTTTTGTTCAGCTGCACTTTTGCCGCTGCGTGCCACGAGTTGCTAACAACATGTTGCTAACTTACATCCCCGGCTGTACTTCTTCCACCAGTAGCAAGAGGGGAGCTCAACCAAATTTGCGCATAGTATAGCAATCTTCTGCAAGTGTTCCTATTTAGACCAGTATTTGAAGTTTCTACTCCGTGTGTAACGATCGCGATATCGACTTAGTGTAGGCCGAAAAATTAAAGATCACTGTAATTATGAATCATGTTTCAAATACTGTTTGCCCAAGAATACGTGTCGCAATGCGCTCTGCGTCAGAGGAAGAGGGGAGGGGAAAGGGGAATTCATGGAAAGGGAGGAAGGAGGGGGAATTCATGGCGACCGTTCGCGTTGGTGATACTAATATTGCACAGAGCACACACATCACAAGATGCCTTATTGCAAGCAAGACGGATTGATCATTATCTTCAAAAGGCCAGTTCTTGACTGTGTTGACGCAGTTTTGTATTCTTTTCATCTTACGAAAACATTAGGCACAGCCCTGTCATTTACCCCGCTTTTGAAGTACTCCGCTATTGGCCGTCCTCATGTTCCCTTCTGGCTTGGTATTGCACGAAAAATATACCAACAAAGTCTCCATTATCAGATACAAGAGAATGTTTCAAATATGATATTTTACATTACGTAGTTTAGATACTAATTTGTAAAACTATTTAACAGAAAAGTGTAGGGAAATAAAAACTGTGACAATGTCACTTGAAGAAGCCAAATTGAAGAAAGAGAGTGAACAAAGCATAACACGTACAAATCAAAATAGAAAGGAGAGACGAAAATGTTTCCTGTGTCAGTGCTGAGTGAAGATCCTCAGGTATGGATGAATGTATACGCAAGGATATTGGTGAGGACGGCAGCCGACGCGAAGGCAGAGCGACAGGGCGTGGCGTGGCGGGAGGAACGTTCCCTGTCGAGGAAGCGCCGGAAATGCCGTCGCTCCCAGATTCCGCGCGGCAGCGCGTTACCGTTTTGTTTCGTCCAAAACGACGCGCGATCTCCTGGCAATAATTTCTGGCTTTGTGCGGCACGGGCAGAGGGGAAATGAAACATATTAAAAGATCATGGCGTTTAGGCTCCTTTGTTTGTTGCGTGAGATAGGAAAATTGAATAAAGGGACCTTAAGCGCCACGTTAATGTCACGCCCCTTTTGTGAAAGCTTGCAAGAGGAGGCTGCGACGGGTAACTTTTTCATATAAAATAGGTACGAGTACCTACACTAAGGATCTCAGAGATGGTTGGATATAAACTATTAATTTTTGCGACATTAGGTAGCAAGGAAAATTAACTCGATCAAGAATTTGTAATTCGAAAAAAAATCTCTAAGCGTATTTCACATCGTTCACATCTGTAAGGATAATTCAGTGTCATCTTTTACCCTTCACTACCGCCGCCCCCCCCTTTCCCACCACGGCGTTAGCACCACTGTTGCCACTACCACCGCTTTACCTTCCCCCTACCATCGCCGTTGCTATCTCCATCGCCACCACCTACACCGCATTCTCCACCACCCTTGTCACCATCTCTCACGCTATCTTCCTCTGCTGCCTGCGCTGCCACCGCCACCGCCATTCCCACAACCTCCACCCTTTCCAACTCTCCGCCCACGGCATATCCCGACTTTTACCATCGCCACTGCCACCCTCTTCACCGCCGGAGCCACCGTAGTCACACACGCACCGGTAGCGGTAGCTCAGTGCATCAACTGATGTCACTGCAGCGCTTCCGTCAGAGAAGTCCTAGGTTCCCACTCCCCACGGCGGCAGGATTTTCGGCATTAGCGTTTCAGCTAGGTCGAATTCAGTCGCTGTCTGGAGGAGAATTCTAGCGGCCGGCTGCTCTGATCGGTAGTTTTCCGTGGTTTCTCCGATCAACGCCAGGCGAATGCCGGAGCAGTACCCTACCAAATGGGCCACGGATCGCGCGCGATCTGTCGTTCCTCTTCCTTGTCCTATCCTCTCCTCTTACACACACACTTACACAAACATGCACTACACTACCACATATTCCGGGAGACCGGTCGGGAGCTTAGAGCTTGTCGCGACTGGGGCGGTGCCCCGCTGGTGGGCGAGTCCTGGTTAGGAGAAAACCCCACTAGCCGACGGTAGGTCGGCGCCGGATCTCGCATGCGGCGGGGGAAGATCACCGCCATCTCCCGAAAAAAACATGCACTACACTAACGGGACTTATGACCGAAGCAGTTGACGCGGCTGAAAATCCGAAAAAATCAGTCACACACGCTGTCGCTCCACTGCTCCCGCCTAAGCCAGAATCGCCCTTACCACATCACCCTCCCCACCGTCACGGCATTAGCCTGTTGCCGCTGCCGCCGACTTTACCAGCCCCTTTGTCACCATCGTCCACGCCGTCGCTCCACTGCTCCCGCCCAAGCCCCCGCAGGGGTGTTTTGGACGCGCGTCGGCAGAGCGCGTCTGCCTGTTCCGGGCGCAAGTTGCCTTGGGCGGGTCGCGCTAATGAACCCGCAGGGAGGCAGGGCGAGGGGGCGCCCCTCCCCCGCAGGTCGCCTCAACTCGGCGGGAAGTCCGCTCCGCAGCGCGATAGAGGAACGGGGCGGGAGGGAGCAGACGCGGCGGTTCACGCAGGTGACGAACGTGGAAGCGGTTTCTCGCCAGGAGGGTGGCGGATTATAAACTTCGCGAGGAAACGCGGTGGATACCGCATTGATACAGAGGCTTGATTTTGATCTTGATGGCGACAATGTTGCCAATATGCTATTGCATTTGTTTCAGAACGGTTCGTCTGGCGCCTGTAGGACAGAGCACAGCAAAAAGGTTCTAAGAGAATTAGCACGTAGAATAATACACAATGTGGCATAACATTTTTATACGTAACATCTCACTTGTAAATAAGAAAACAAAGTTGATGAGTGTTTCTTAACTGAGATGAAAGTTTTGGTCATAAGAAATATAGTCGAAGAATCCCCTGAAAAAGCAAAAAGCAATCGCAGTTCCTACACAAAAGTATATACAGATTTCATCCGTTATTCTGTATCTGTTTTTCACCGCAAGACACCGAAGATTTCTCAACAGTATAAGTCTGTGAATACCACATTGTATCGTATGCTCTACACGGTTATTGCAGACAAGAGCCGTGATTGTTAAAATCAGACTCTTCTTGGCTAGTGTCCAGTCGGCAAGAAAAATCCCAACCTACATTGTCAAATTTTGAACTCTGACATAACTTCTACATTGTACCCTGCACCATGATGACATGTGTGATTTACTTTCTGTTGATTCTCATTTCACATAGGTCATTAACAATGGTATGTTTAAAAATTATTTAAAATTTTACCACTGGTTTTTGATTGGGGAAATAATTTTTTGACATGATTATTAGTGGAGCTGTCAGGTAGTCTCTTAGATACAATTTTTTGCCCTCAGAGGAGTCAACAGAATGAATATGCTTTGTCCATTGTGAGCGATAACAGTAATGATTTGAAACAGAACCATAATATGTCTAATAAATAAGTAGAATCGGAAGAGTATATTTGTACGTAATACGTTAATTTTATGAGATAGTTTATCAATGTACATTCACAGTCCATTCCAATCTACGATTGGATAAATTACCCCAGAGGACGAAACCGAAATCATATTATGAAATACAAAGAGTGAGTGCGGACTCTGAACTGTGGCGTAGGGAGGGCAGTGGCGATAGCGGAGCGGGGAGAGTGTGGGGCGGGGGCGAACGCGGAGTGGGGACGAGGGCAAGAGCGAGAGTGAGGGCGAGACTGATGGTGAGAGCGAGGGCGAAGGTGAGGGCGAAAGCGAGAGCGAGGGCAAGGGCGAGAGCGAGAAAGAGGGCGAGGGCGAGACCGAGGGTGAAAGCGAGAGCGAGGGAGAGGGCGAGAGCAAGGGCGATGGAGGGGCGGGGCGAAGGCGGGTGGTCGGCGCGAGGCGAGGAGGGCAAGGGCGAGGGCGAGGGCGAGGGCGAGGGCGAGGGCGAGGGCGAGGCGAGGGCGAGGGCGAGGCGAGCGAGGGCGATGGCGAGGGCGGGAGGGCGAGGGCGAGGGCGAGGGCGAGGGCGAGGGCGAGGGCGAGAGCGAGGGCGAAAGCGAGAGTGAGGGAGAGGGCGGGCGGGCTGGGGCGAGGGCGAGGGCGATGTCGCGCACTTGGGCGCCTGCGGGCACCGCGTCCGCGAACACACCTCCGCACTCCGCCGCCGGCCGCGCGCCCCTCCGCGCCGCACCGCCGGAACTTCCGGCGAGGAGTGCCTCAAGCGCTCTCGATCCGCTGCGGGAAGTTGCGGAGTCTGCGGTAAACTCCCCGAATGACGAGCTATTTCGCTTCCGAGGGATCCAGATTGGCTGTTTAACTACAGATTTATGCTGCGAAGTTTTGAGGAATTTTGTTCATCCTGGGTATATTAAATAACGGCGATCAAATATTTTGCAGTGCAATTTGTCGTAAAATTGAGTACGGGTTGGAACAACGAATTATCATTGTATGATTTTAATACTTTACAGGTTTAAGTGGACCTTTTCGAGATATTATTCTTTGCAAGAACTGGTTTGAGGTAGTCGCTTTAGCAACCCAAACGAGGGGATATTTCACATTTAAAAAAAAAAAAAAAAAAAAAAAAACAGATTCGCTGTTTATCTACACTGTCGCTATGAACAGATTTGAGAAGGTTCGATACTATTTTTCTCTCTTTGTCGAAATACGCTGCAGGGAATTAAAATGTAAATTTGGGGACGAAGTACAACCAGGGATAGCTTTCTCATATCTTTTGTTGGATTGGTGATTCCTGGCACATCAAGAGCTTAGGTCATTAGTCCCATAAGTGTAGCCCATGTTTTGTTCCGGTAGGTGGCGGTATCCTTCCCCGTCGAATGACGAGATTCGGCGCCGACCTATGTCGGCTTGCGGTTGTTTCCCCAACCAGATACTTTCTACCAGCGGGGCACCGTCTCACTCAGGACAAACTCAAGTTGCTGACTGGTCATCGGGTCTCCGGCGATTACATGTGTGTTAATGTAGTGCTTGTAGGTAAGGAGTGAAGATATGACAAGGAAAATGAAGAAAATATCATGCGCAGTCTGTGGCGCGTTTGTTAGGGAGCTGCTCCGACATTCTCTGTGTACACTTTAGCAATTATTGTAATATCATCTACCTTGAAGTGAAATTTCGGTTCCAGGGCGTTAAATTGGTTTCTTTCTACTTCTTGCCTCGCGTCTTGAATTATTATCGTCTTCCTCAGAGGTTGCTCCAGGAAGCGGTAGCAACTGAGGCGGAAGTCACGCCGTGGTTGGCACCGCCCCAGAGGCCACAATTTCACACGGCCACCTCCGAATTCTCGCCTCCGCCCTTATTCTAGCGACGTATACCACATCATTTTCTTCATCTCACCATAATCGCTTTTCTGTGTATTTCAAACACTCCCAGACCCACTATCTTCAACCATCGCTTTGAAAATTGTCAGCATAGCCGTCTAAACATTTCACGATCATCTAATCCACTGATGTCCTGCACATTCTTCCTGCGAATACGTCTTCCGCCTTGCCCCTTTCATTGTCTCAGTCCCCTGCTCACCGTTCTTAACAATCGCTCTTATAAAACAGTTTCATTAAAACGGGTTGCAATTTTTAATTTCCTTCCTTAAATCCAATCCTACTCATGTATGAAGGCTTGCTTATGTGTCGTTGGCTAAATTTTAGAAACATTTATCTAAAAAATTACAACTTTTCAGGACAGAGAAAAAACGTTGCGGTACTTCCATTACAATCTAATAAAATGTGCCCAATTTCCGCCATTGTAACAAATTTCCTGTTAATTTCTGTAACACGTGTCGTTAAAATTCGGCACCTCATATTTTTCGAAAAGCATTAACTCATAAGGACCAAATTTTGAGATACGAGTTAAAATTTATCTATCCATATGTGAATTGTTATTTAATGTAAGCCACTACTCACCTTTCTTTCCCTATATCCTATTATTTTACTCTTTCCAAAGCAAACTATGAAGCAAACACCACGTCTCAGGAAGACGACCGTTCGAGTGGAGAGATTGGTCTCGTACGCGTCAGTGCCATTTTTAATTTGCTCCACGCCTTTCCGCCCACTGCCCGCCTTGCTCGCCACACTCCCCCTTCCATTCGTCTCCGGGACGACCCGCCCTTCTCCAGCTCGTCCAGCCTCGCTCTGCTCCACCATCAACTTGGTCTCACTCTTCCTCGTCCCGCCTCAGCCATTCACCTCGTCCCACTCCTTTCCGTCTCATCAGATGAACCTCCTCCCACTCGATACACACACTCTTCGATCTGACTCATCCCAACCCTTTGCGCCCAGCCTCATCTAGTCCCGGCTTCGCCCAATCCAGTCCCAGTCCTTCTCGTCTCCAACAGCTTCCTTGCGTGTCACACCTCCCCAGTCCACCAGCCTTCTCTCCACGCCGCCCCGTTCCGCCGTTTGCCTCTGCACCTCCGCGCCTGCGGTGGCCGGCTCCATTTTTCAGCGGTGGCAGCGCCGCGCGCAGGTCGCCGCATAATGCGTCGGTGGGGGCGGAGACCGGGGCGGGGGCGGCGGGGGCGGAGACGGGGCGGGGGCGGCGGGGGGGGGGGGGGGGGGCGGGGGGGGCGGCTGACCTGCTATCGCCGCGCGCAGCCGGCGCGTGCGCTCCACTAGAGGGCGAAATGCGCGGGCAGCCCGCCAGGCGGCGCCAGCGGTGGCCACGCTGCACCCTCCCCAGGGCGAGGGGCGAAATAGACACGAAATTCGCAGTTCAGGCTCCAAAGTCGTGTTCAAACGTAAGTTTAAAATTTTGAAGAAGTGAACGATTCGAACGAACTTGAAAATTAATGCGTCGCACCTAATTAATCGTTTTCTATTTCTGAATGTACGATATGGACCAAACAGCCAAGCATTTACAGATCCAATAAGCACCACACCCCTTTCCGCTCCAAGAGAGCAAGGAACTTCATTTAAAACTCAACTTGGAGCGAGACCTCTCCTCATTTTCAGTTGAGAGTATCTCATGCGAAAATCCATCTACTGTAGTTCATTTTTAATCTACGTTTTTGGAGTACTACATTCCCAACTTCAGTAGTTCGATAACTCTTTCTTAAGCCCACAGAGCCAAGGAGCTCTATCCATATAATCAAGAAGTACAGTACCACATATCACGCCAGTTGAGGTATGACTTATCATTTCTAGACAATAGAATGTCCTTGCTTAAGTCCAATTGACAGATCCGCCCACCCTACGTCAACAGAGTACTCAATCCACATTTTCAGATGTCTGGGTTACCCATCTACATCTGACTCTTGAATACCATCCACCTCAAGGGTTGTCGGAAAACTGGAATAGCAGACTCGGGAAATATCCGTTGGAGTATGCTGCCCTTCCCCACAACTCAACATTTTATTCCAAACATTTACAACATATTCATTGCATAACATTCCAAACGAGAATTCTAACATTTCTTCAATTCTCAAGCTAACAAAGAAAAAACAGTAATGCTAAAACAGTACGTACTTCCTCCGCCGTATTTTCATCCCGAATTACGCAAAAAGCACGGGAAAGGAAAAATTATACATGATCTTATTTCGAAATCTATCTGTAAGGATCAGATTTCATTAAGAGAAACAATCTATCTTTAATATTTTAGTCGTAGGAAGACGCCGAAAAAAGTTTGCAATTCAACGAACATGAAATCAGCTCCATTCTCTTATACATCCTTCACACTATCTAACAACAAAATTTAATAAAAAACCATGGAGCCTTTTTTTGAAAATTTTGCAAATGTCCCAGGGGCTTTATATAAGGTTTCCGCTAAAATTGAAATATCGATTTCAAATTCAAGGGACATCAGCCAGATCGATTGAAGAATATCAATTTTGGAGCAAATCGGCTGAATGGTTTAGCAGCTAGCGTTGTTCAAACACGGACAGACAGACATTTTGCAGTCATTTTTCCTTATCAAGGTTCTACAAAACGTGGATTTTGGCTTCAGCAGTTTTTTTCTAAATTTGACGACTGGATTCATCCACGTTTTAGTTACCGGTGACCTGTAATAAGTTTTTCTACGGAAAATTTTCCGTTTTTTTCGCGCAGCATTACACAACATTACATAACATTTTTTCTTTACTCCCTAGGGAGAAAGTAATATTATTATTTGATGAAAACGTTTTTGCAGGGGAGTCCGATTTGATAACGTCTCCTCTTGAACTGCTTTGTTGATCTCCGCGAAAGTCCATCCACATGTGCAGTTGTCAAGTGCGCCATCCACGAACGCAGTCGGGCGAGGTCGCGCGGGCAGCCCCCCCCCCCCCCACATAACCCCGGCGAGGCCGTCATTTATTTTCTTTCTGGGGCAGTACAATCGGCGCGTACGCCGCTGCCCTGCTTGGCTATAGCGGCAGAAGGGCGGGGGCTAATCTTACAAGTAACTTATAGCTAGCATGCTTTAACTAACCTATTTACAGAATGGCGTTTTGGCCGTTTCCTTAGGTCTCGCAAAAATGTTTTACTTATAACTGACTGAACCTTTTCTTCTTCTTCTTCTTCTTCTTCTTCTTCTTCTTCTTCTCCTTATTATTATTATTATTATTATTATTATTATTATTATCATCATCATCATCATCATCATTTACGTTCCAATTCTGACATCGATTAGCACTACTTACACTGATCACGCATTGCATTCATTCACTCATTTACATCAACAGGATTTATCCCCTTTTTCGTTATCAGCGCCCGGCAATAAGCGTTTCTCTATCGAAAATTTGCAGATTTTGAGGCACGATTACACAACTTTCTCTTCATACGAAGTAAGTGCAAGAAATTAACGATCTTGGTGAGTTTACACCAGTTACCGTGACGCACGCTCTCAATATTCGTGCGTATTCCAACGAGTGGATTCCGACGCTGAGGAGCGCGAAGCCACACATTCGTTGTGGTAATTTCACGAGTGGCGGCAAGGCAAGGAAATGAACAGCGCCAGCCGCCGACAGCGACGCAGCAAACGGCGCGCGGAGTTTTCCCGGAACAGCGACGCGGCGGCGCTCCGCCTTCTATTCCTGTCCCCGCGCCGCGACCCACATCGCGCGCACCGCCGCCCCCGCCGCACCGAGCTGCTGCTGCTGCTGCTGCAGCTGGGGAATTTCCAGGAACGCCGGTGGGTGGCAAGACGCGAATTACATGGATTTGCCCTGGTATAATGGGGCTGGAGTTGGTTCTTCGTACACGAGGCTATTTGTACACACATTCGCAGAAACAATTCACAAACAAAAACTGGCTGCTCAAAAAGGTGTTTATCTGTGGCCATGCGAGGAACGTTTCTTGATTTACTGCCCAGTGGAATACTGACCCATTTCAAGAAAACACATTAATACTTATTGTATACAGTATATATATATATATATATATATATATATATATATATATATGTATATAATGAATATTAACACACCGTATTTGAGTACAATATGAATTTCATACATAATTTATCATCAGATATAAATTTGTGTGCAAGGTGGGTTGATGCGAACACGAAAACTCTTTGAGTGCGTCGGAACGTGAACCTGCCAAATCCACTGCACGACAAGTTGCCAACAATCAGGGGAAGATCGCTTGAGTAACTTCCTTATGAACCATTCCACGTCAAATTGACACATTCTTTAAAATGTACGATATTTTTTTCTTAAACCTACACATTAAAAAAGAGACACGATTTTTTTTTAAAATTGATTTTTGTGTAGTTATGCCAATATTAAATTATGGAATTTACAGTACACCGCAAAATTGATTGATTAATGCTCCGAATGTATTAACATAAAAATTCCTAATTTGTTTCATTAAATGCTTCAATACATGCAATTTATTTCTCAGTAAATTACTTTCTCAAAATATAAATATTTCATTAAATAATTGTCATTATTTAAAAAAAATGAAAATTTCTGCAGGAACTCGCTCAGATAAAAATTTAAAAAAAAAATAAGACGTATTTCTTATTCAATTTTCTACAAAACACAGCAAGAAAAAAGTGAGCACTGGACACGTACAGATGTAAAAAAATCTATTGTAAGAATGTAGGCGCGCGCTTCATGCTCCTGCACTAACGAATTGTGTTGGATCAAACTTTGACATAAGTGCCAACGAAGAATCAAAAGAATGACCTCTGCCTGATGAGAGTTTCAACAAATATAAGTAACTCATGTTCTCTTTTCCCCCAGAATGGTTGGATGACAGCGAAACGAATTCTACCACTGCTTTTCCTCGTGTCAGCGAAACGAATTTTACTGCCGAGTCTCTTTGCGTCCTAGGGATGGGGTGCCATCCTGATCTTGCTCCTGAAATATAACAGACCGCTTGTCAAGGGGCTTGGGTAAATTTTTCAAAGCATCAGTCGCAATACGCATCTTTTAAAGAGAAGTGTGCTGGAGTTTGTTCTGTGAATCGTGCGTGCACTCTGCAACATGAGTGACGATCACCGTATGAGATACGACTGCGAAATGAATGTAGAGAAGATAAACAAGAGTTCAATCGCAATAGGAGATAGTCAAGAAAAGAAAATTGCAACAAAAATAGTATCCCTTAGTCCATTATGCAATAAACGTAATTATGCAATAAAGTATGCGTATATTATGTAATAAAGTTAGATAAAAATAAAAATACACGTGTGAACTTATTTCATCCATACAATAAAAAATAGAAAATAATCAAGAATATATAGGTCGAATTTGGTCTTTTTTGTGCGATTTGACGTGCAATTATCTTATACGAGATTTTCCACCACATTCCATTGGCAGAAACTAATCATTAGTGAGCCCCCGTACGTGCGTCAGAAAGTTGAAACATTCCATTCTGAATATTCTACGCTATTATATATATATATATATATATATATATATATATATATTTATATTGGGTAACTTATAACTTCAATTCGAATTATGTTTCTATTCTCCACAGAAATAAATAACTTTCAGTTCTAATAAATGCGAACTTATTATGGCAAAATTATTATTCATTGAATGTTCTTGAAGCGTCTTGTTTAGAAACTTTATCATTAAATTCTTAATCTATCTTTAAGGGTTGTGTCTTCAAAATCAAATCTTCAAATTTATAATGCGAAAATTCCTTTCATCACATCTTTACCAAGTTCCATGCATTTATTCTATAACAATTCGCTTTACTAAGACAAAGATACACACTGCTCAACATCCTCTTCAATAGCATGGGCAAAATCAAAAGAAATATTCAATAACAATAAAAAAAATTGTACGGCAAAGCACGGGATTATTAGCATTTGATTACCTTGATCAGTCTCCTACATTTCTTTGACTTGAGCTCCTCCCAATAACATTAATCTGTCTGCAACTACGGTAACTTGTTTGATCCATCAGCTTTAAAACGGATACTGAAAGACATCGCAAGTCGGAATGGCGCAGCTTCACGATTTAGAGTGGATTTACATCACTCACAAAACGTGACTGCAGATCCACTGCCCCTTTCTCCCGAGCGGGTCAGATCCCTCGGCTGGCACTTCCTTGTCTCCCGGGGACTGAAAATATTCATAAATTGACTTCGTGACTTGATTGCATGATGAAGAAAGTAGTGTCTTCCATGTTTTTTAATGTCCTGTTTCGTCAGACGTTACCTTCACAACTCTATCATGAGGCAGCTGTTTTCAGAGCAATTCAAAAACGTCTTACGTTCGTTAGTTTATAGTTTTAAATTTATTTCAGTTACCACTATTTTTACTTCAGATAAAACGATGATTTTCGTTAATACGTGAAATGTATTTTGCACATTACGACACAGTATTTTAAGAAAAACTTTATGCATACATACAGTGAAAAACAACTGATACACATTCGCAATTGGTGGCAACAATTAAAAATTTAACATTAACGAGGAATTTTCGAAAATAATGTATCATTCAGATGAAAGAATTAATGAGTACTGAAAAGTATTCTTCAATTCTAAACAATGTGTATATCATACAAAGCCCCACTAAGAATATCCTTTTCATTTTGTATGTATTTAAATTAGTTTAAATATTTTACAATAACAGCTGTAAATAACAAATAATATCCAGTTTTAATTCACGTTCATTGTAGTTCATTATGTACAATAATATTATTTCCATGCATATTTTAATTCTCTGAAATGTGCGTTCCTATTGAAACATGAATGTGAAATATTTTTCATTATTTTTTTAGGATTTGACTTTCTTCTGGAGTCCGTACATTCGTCTGCCAAAGCACATTGTGCATTCACACTCCTGAAATCATTTTATTCGCTCAAAACCTTCCTTCTCTTGTCGTTTTTCTCAAACTCGTGCTTTCCTCTAATTACCTCGATCTCCTACACCTTCCTTCTTGCTCACTCTTTTCTCTCTTCTTGCTTCTCTCTATTTGCTTCTTCCACTTTTTACTCTCTCATTCCGCGCTACTCGTTTCCGCATTCACGAGCACACACCCCGCGCGCTCACGTAAAGCAGGCACCTGCTCTACGCACAGCGACCCCTTCCGCCCGGCAGCCTTTCTCATCGCGGGGGCGGTGGAGGGACGGCGTCGGTGGATCGGGGGCGGTGAAGACAAAGAGGGCAGCGATGGTGTCGTTGACTGTCGGTGTCGGTGACACTGTGAGAGTCGGTGACGATTACATTTTCAGTAATTGTGTCATTGTGGAGATTGGTGACGACAGTGACCGCGTCAGTATTGGTGACTATAAGTGTTGGTGACAGGCGTCTACGACCATCGGTAATAATTTGATTTGATTTGATTTTTTCGTGTTTCCGGCCAACTGCTTTGGTCATTAGTCCCGTTAGTGTAGTGTTTGTTTTTTATTGGGATATGCGCGATGATAATTCTCCGCTGCATGGCGTGATCCGGCGCCGAACTACCGTCGGCTAGTGGGGTTTCCCCCTAACCAGGACTCTCCCACCAGCGGGGCACCGCCCCAGCAGGGACAAGCTCTAAGCTCCCGACTGGCTTCCCGGAATATGTGGTAGTGTAGTGTATGTTAGTGTAAGTGTGTGTGTGTGTGTGTGTAAGGGGAGAGGATAGGAAAAGGAAGAGGAAGGAAAGATCGCGCGCGGTCCGTGGCCCGTTTGGTAGGGTATTGCTCCGGCATTCGCCAGGTGTTGATCGGAGAAACCACGGAAAACTACCGATCACAGCAACCGGCCGCTAGAATTCTCCAGACATTGGCTAAACTCGAACTAGCAAGTAAATAAAATCCTACCACCGTCTGGATGCGAACCCTAGGACCTCCCGGTCAGACACACTGCAGTAGCATCACTCGCTGCCCTGACCCAGCGTTACCAGTAACATGCACAAGACTTCGAGAAGTAATGACCTTAGTAGTTGACACGCCTTGGATCACTAATCAATCAAATTCTTGACCACAAAGTGTCAGATTCAAATAGTTCCTAACTGTTGGTATCATATGTCAGTGACGATGATTAAAATTAAAGCGAATTCAGCGTAATTCCAGCTAACTAAATAGGTACGATAAACAATTTGCTTTATAATCCACGACTTCTTCGAATTTCCGCACATTCTCAAAGAAATTTAGTTACTTTTGTGTTATGGTGCATCTACTAACATTGGGAGAGAATTATAATAAAGAGTGGGTAAAAAGAGTCGGTCGATCCAGAGAGAGCTGTTCGTCTGCTGTAGAGTCACGTTGGCGGCCGTGGGTGGGAGAAGGAGCGGAAGTATCGCATACCTGCGGGTATGAATAGCTGGGCGCCCCGGCGCTGGGATACATTTAGACAAAGGGGACGCCAGTTTGACCGGGAAGGTCACGTGGTAGACGCGAGCCTCCCTCCCACACCTACGACGGTCACATGACGACAGCACTCTGGTATAAAATCGACCTGACGAGCTCACACGGTGGGTTTTAATTCTGAAAACCTCGCGCGATGCGCAAAACTTTACGCCCAGGCTGGAGCGTGTCGTGCCTAGTGCACGGGTGACGAGGTCACGGTAGTGGCGCGGTAGAAGCGTCAGTGGAGGCGGGGCCTCGTTAGCTATGTGGGGTATCCACAGGGAAATACTCACAAGTGTGTAGTTTCGGAGCAGAAGTTGGTTATTGTACATACATGTAAATAAACTTGTACATACTTGTAAATGTCTGTGCATTTTTCTCCATGATGCCACACTGCCATAATCAAGGGGCCGATCAAATAATCGCTGCAACATCTCTGGCAGCAATTTCGTCGCCTTCCGACGACGTGCTCCCCTGACCCCGGAGGGGCCATCTGCGCCCCGCAGTGGCCAGGTCCGCCTCGAGGCGCGCATGCATTATGCAACGGCGCGTCCCCCGCCGGGGATCGATCCCCGGCCGACCGGCAAATCTCCTCCTCGCGGGTGGCGAAGGCGCCGGAGCGTGGGAGCGCGCGAGGTGAAAGCTCGAGCGGTCGCGCCATTGCACGCCTCTCCCTGCCCCCGCCCCGCCCCACCCCACCCCCCGCCGTGAAGACCGTAGTTGACCCGCAGACACCTACCCGGCTCTCGAGGTCGATTGCGCTTTAGGGATACGCGCTGCACGGGTGTTTCATGCATTTAGCATCGCACACAGGACGCGTTTCCAGCGCATTTACATTATGTTAACCGAACTCACAAAGTTTTACTAGGTTTTCTGTGCAACTAGCTAATGCTGGCGGCGGCAGAATTTTCGACACTAGCTTTTCAGCTAGGTCGAATTAGTCGCTGTCTGGAGGAGGATTCTAGCGACTGGCTGCTCTGACCCATAGTTTTCCGTGAATTCTCCGATCAACACCAGGCGAAAGCCGGAGCAGTAACCTAACAAACGGACCACGCGCGAGCTTTCCTTCCTCTTCCTTGTTCTATCCTCACTCCTTACACACACACACACTTACACTAACATACACTACACTATAACACATGCCGGGAGTCCGGACGGCGACTTAGAAATTATCTTGGCTGGGGGGCGGTGCCCCGCTGGTGGAAGATACCTGGTTGAGTAAACCTCGCTAGTCGACGGTAGGTAGCCGTCGGATCTGGCCATCCAGCGGAGGAGGACCATCGCCATCTCCCGAGTCCCGCCTGGGGCGGTGCCCCGCTGGTGGGAGAGTCCTGGTTGGGGGAACAACACTAGCCGACGGTAGGTCGGTGCCGGATCTTGCCATCCAGCGGGGGAAAACCATCGCCATCTCCCGAGAAAACACATGCACTACACTAACGGGACTAATGGCCAAAGCATTTGACGCTCCCGGAAAAACGAAAAAAACAAAACAAACCATTTCCGCAGCAATAGCACGCACCACACTTACGGGACTAATGACCACAGTAGTTGACGCGCCCGAAATCACTAACAATCAATCAATCAATCAGCTAATGCTGGAGTCAAGTTACGGAGTAGAGATGGAAGAGGAATGATAGATTTCGCATTAATCGGAGAAAACTTTAAATTATATATTCACTAAGACCATTGCTGCCAATATGTCCATCAAAATCCTCAATATCTATGCGCGTTGTTCAATTCGTTGTTGTATTTCATCAGTAATTCCGCCATTTAATCTATGTCTGCTCCGCGCTTAATATCGCGTTAAGAGTACTCCGATTTATCTAGCTCCCACCCGAACACGGCAAACACTGCATATCCGTATTCACAGTATCCGTATTAAAGTATTATCAATAATCAACTACTGTTCTGTTCGTGGTGTGACAACGGATGTGAAATTATACAATAAGAATTTTCTCTTATTTGTTGGAAATTTCGAACGTAGGAGAACGTAAGCTGTTTTTTGATTTTGCCATGCACGTGATCCAGAATATTGATTTCTTTTTGAAGTAGTAATATTAATCCATTCAGTAGTCACGGAAATGTTTATTTTATATCATTGCAGTGTCCGAAACCTATCTTACACGAAGAGTTGTAAATAAATTTGTGCTAAATTGGAAATCATACGTTAAAAAGAATGAGGGAGAAAAACGGAAAAGAATAAATCTCAGTAAATGTTCCATAAATCGAGGATGATGAATCTAAATGCGCGGAGGATAGGATGAGACGGAGAAGAGCTTTGCGTTGCGGGAAAGGGGACTCGCGTCCAGTCTGATGCCCCGAGGATTTTCAATGTTGACGCAACGTGCCGGTGACCAGTGCGCCCCAGCAATGATGTAGCGAGATGTTTGCGTATAAGAGCTGTGTTACTGCATCCGTTACGACCAAACGACCCCTTACATACACACTTACATTCACATGCACTACACAACCACATTTCCCGGGAGACCGGTCGGGAGCTAAGAGCTTGTCCCGGCTGGGGCGGTGCCCCGCTGGTGGGAGAGTCCTGGTTAGGGGGAAGCCCCACTAGCCGACGGTAGGTCGGCGCCGGATCTCGCCATCCAGCGGGGGAAGACTACCGCCGTCTCCCGAGAAAAAACATGCACTAAACTAATGGGACTAATGACCGAAGCAGTTGACGCGCCCGGAAACACGAAAATACCAATACCTACCAAACGACATATGAACCCACGTGTTTAACTCAGAAATACCGCATTAACTTTTGACCAAGGTATTTTGACAGATAGTATTACTTGCGAAAGTAATTGGCTTTCATCCCTTTATCGGACTATAGAAGCCATACTGAATGGTTGCAATGAGGATGTATTTATACGATGTTCTATCGAGATGCCAGGAATAACCGCCGGGGAATGAATGTATTTCTGTGATTGACCTTTAAAATTTTCTTCGTTATTCGCAGCGTTTTGCTCCAGCGCACACTCGGAAGTCGTGAAGGGCGTGGTGGAAAAGGTGATCTGAGAGTGATCTTGGAAGCAGAGATGCAGAAAGGTCAGGTCAAAGATTCTCCAATATCACGTTTCCTTAATCATCTGGCACAGTGAATCGGTTAGCGTAACCGCCTTGAATGAGATCACGCAAACTCAGGGCGATCTATGATGTAATCCAACACATGTTCTTCGTAGTGGGAAATCCTTGGCAAAACATTACGTAATGGAGATTGTATAGAAAGTTTTCCTAAGTACATAAACATTATCTAAAAGCTGTTTATTGGATAAGGTATAGAATAGAAAGTTAACTATACTTTCCCCTCAACTATTTGAGGTACCTATCAAATATTAACAACATTCAACAATTCACATTGGCACTGACCGTTGCTAACATTTTATTTCTACTTTCACATCCTTTAAGGTAATCACATTATACAACGGACATACACGATATTTTATCGTAACAGTTTTACATTTTAAATACTTATTCAATATATATTTCTTCGAAATATTGCAATGTAAGATACTTAAGCGTTTTTGAGCTTTTTAAAACCCTTTTCTGATGATTCTGACATACCATTATGCTGATGCATTAGCGCGTCTAAAACATTTTGAGACAACTCCCGGATGCTGAGTGCAGACAATTCAAGATTAATATTAAATTTCAAAATTCTAGGTAACTGAAGCTGAGAACTATATTGCTACTACTCACAAACCCCACATTTCGTAAGTACGTAAATATCTTTTACACACGTGAACTCATTTTCGCAGATTCTTTTATTAATCCTATTCCATGAAGTTATCAATTAGCATTTTGCTATTCGTGAACATCGCGTTAGTTCTCGTACACATTCTACCAGCTAGAAAAAAAGTCTACATTCTGCAGCACTCGTCGAAACAGTTGAAACACGCACAAACACTACCTCTCGGCGCTGCAGCAAGAGGCCAACCTCGCGCCGGTAAAATGGGTTACTCGATGAATGATATTTACCAGCTTACGCACGCTCGGTAGCAGGCGAAAACAAAAAGAAGGGAGGAAACACACGCGTAAATGTGTGCACGCCGCTCGAGCTGCAGCTATTTGCGCGACGACGCGCCATTCGCACTGCGTGAATTACGCACCGAGGCCGAAATGCCGCCCCGCCCCGCCCTGCTCCGCCCCGCTCCGCTTTGCTCCGCCCCGCTCCGTCCCGCTCCGCCCCGCCCCGCTCCGCTCTGCCCCGCCCCGGCCAGTCCCGCCCCACCCCGCCCCGCCCCGCTCCGCTCTGCCCCGCCCCGGCATGTCCCGCCCCACCCCGCCACGCTCCGCTCTGCCCCGCCCCACCCCGCCACGCCCTTCCCGCCCCGCCCCGCTCCGCTCTGCCCCGCCCCGGCCTGCCCCGCCCCACTCCGACACGCCACGCCCTTCCCCGCCCTGCTCCGCTCTGCCCCGCCCCGGCCTGCCCCGCCCCGCCCCGCCCCGCCCCCCCCCGCCCCGCACCGCCCCGCTCTGCCCCGCCCAACCCCGCCACGCCACGCCCTTCCCCGCCCCGCCCGCTCTGCCCCGGCCTGTCCCGCCCCACCCGCCACGCCACGCCCTTTCCCGCACCGCCCCGTCCCACCCTGCCGTCCGCAAGGCTCGGTACCTGTACGTGAAATTGCGTTCCGCATTGCTCGAATTGTGGCCCTCTCGTCTTTCTCTATTCTTCGCTTGCTTTTTATCACCCTGCGCCAAGAATGGAGGGAAATGTTTTTCACTGTGGAATTTGTCACAACGCCGCGCCACCCTACACCCCGGCAATGGTCCCTTCATATACATTTCTCGTCTGCATTATTGCCCTCTAACATCGAATGGATTTTATCCTTTTCTTCTTTTCTCTAAATGTTCTTCAGTTTGCTCGAGAAACGGTTATTTTTACTTTGCTGACATTGCGACATTCCTCCAGCCCTCATACGTATTCAACCAATTTCCTTATTTTGATGATTTCAAAACCAAATTATCTGTTATCCGTGCGGGAGAGATTCAGGTTACTTGATAACCAAAATCAAACATGCGCAATAAAACATGCAAATGAAAGTGCTAATCAAGCGCATCGTTTTCGATAAATGTCTTTCTGAGTAGTGAAGCTGTTAATTTAATAAATGAATGACATTGATATAATCCTTAGTTTAAATGATTCTTTTAAGTATTTTTCGTGATATCGTAGACACTACATGAACTGCTACCGTCAGCAGCCCCTCTATAGATTTCGTAAAAGTAATTTCATGAATTAAATATTGTACAATCTCCGCAATATGCCAAACAATTACAGCATTCACAATTTTTTTAAATTTTCTTAATAGTGAAGATAGTGTTTTTAAATCAATGATGTCATTGAACAAGAAAATGATGTCATAAATATAATAGATCTGCATTTACATAATTTCGTTAACTTTTTTCTAACTTTTGTTATATTACACACATATTTTTTCAACCTACCAAATATTTTGCTATGAAGTCCTGTTAATACTCGAACGTATTAGACGCGCAAATTGTATCATCTATACACCGAGCTACTCTACTTTCACACTGCGATTTTTACATTGTTGCGTTTGACATTTGATCAACTGTTACTGTGCCGTCCAATCGGGATCTCACACGTCACTAGTGACGTCATAATGGTGGCGTTCAGCCTTCCGAATGAATGACACCGTAACAGCTGATTTACTTCAAACGCAGCTCTACAAAAACCGCAGTATAACACCAAAACGTTTTCTGCACTCCACAACAAACTCACAAACTATCAGCAATGCGCCACTTAATATATTCGCACCTTACTCCAGTCACACCGCTTTTGACAATCTCACCGGACGCGTATATTTGCGTGCGGGGATTCCCGGCCGCTACAGCGCCGCGTCGCGTCGTGTCGTGTCGCGTCGTGTCGCTTCGCGAGAGACCTTTGCCCCGCCCACCCGCCTGACGCCGCGCCACGCGTTTTTCCCGCGCTGCCGCTCCGGGCGTTTTCTCCGACATGTTCTTGTTTTCCCGCCACTTGTTTTTTTCTTCCCTTCGCCTCACCCAGTTTTCCTCGCCTCGTTCGCGTTTTCCAGCACTTGTTTGCTCCGCTCCATGTGTACTTTTTTTTCCGGGCGTATTCCCCCGCTCAAAGCGTGTTCGTGCGTCCTACGGGTGATTCATACGCTTTAGACGTGTTATATTTCTGTTGCTTCCATTCCCTTTGTATTTCCTTTATTCTACATGCGAGTTTATCAAACTCCTTGCATACATTCGCTCCAAGGATGTTTTTTCCAATCTTCGTGCATTTTCTGCCCTTAAATTATGTTTTCTCCACCTAACTGTGTTTCCTGCGCCTATTTCGTGACTGCATCGTCTAACTCGTGATTCCTCCAACTACATTCACCTCCTCCACCCTCGTCTGTTGTCATCGTAAATCACATCTCCTCCACCTAACTCGTTCTTCCCCCCTCGTCTCTCTTTTCATGAAACTCGCCTCTCCTCCACCTAAGACATCTCGCTTCCTTCTAATTTGACTCGCCTCCACCTAACTCGTCTCATGTCCTTCCAATTCCCTCCCATCCCCCTAACTCGTCTCTCCAGCAGCCAACTCGTCTCGCCTACAGCTAACATGTCTCTCTTCTATCTAATAGGGATGTGCTCTTAACAGCTAAACTGTTATTTCTTAACCGTTAACGTTTCGTAACTGTTTCGCGAAATAACAGTTATTTCGTTTATCCTGGTATTGGCAGTTATCGGTTGACATGCATAGAACTACAACCTACTGGGTCTAATCCGAACTACTACAAGCTTTTGTGATACCATTTTGTACGATAACAGCTTCACTGCAGCTAAACAATCTTTTGCCAGTGTTCAAATTATATACATTAATACATAATTCGTCATTATTACACACCATGTGCCACAATAGTTTTATATTTTATTGTATACACTACAGCAAAATATTTGTCCTTTACATTAAGTCCGTCCAATATCTTAACTTATTTCTGTCCCATTGCTGCTTATGTGAGATCAACTAATATTTCCCTAGGTCCGATAAAATAAAATGAGTTACAGTCAAATATCTCGCATTATAATACTTGATATTCCACAGTCATTAACACTTTAGCTATAGGTAAGCAAAAACACTGTTTCTCCTCATTATATTTGGCATTCGTCACTTCATTATGTACAAGTTGCATATTTGAAAGAATATTTGCAATCTGAACCCGAATCACTTTCATTTGAGTAATATTCTATATTCTATACACATTCGCTACACATTATATGAATTACTATTCATCCTTGGTAATTCATCCAGTCTCGTTCATATCAGCTGCTTCTCTGTCCAAACATGCTAGGGAAAGTAGTACAAGGAAGCGTCGTAAGGTGCTTCACAACTTTGGTGCTACCAACATTATTCGTTTTGCGTGGTTTAACTCTTAGCAGTCGCTACAGCTGCTTTAACTCTTAGCAGTCCCCATGTTAGGTTGCTGGTCATGGACCTGTTTTTTTCAACTGTTATTAATAACAGCTATTACGAGTAAGCTGTTTTTGTTATAACACTTATTGAAGAAAAGCTGTTAAGCCCATCTCCACTACCTAACTCGTCTCGCCTCCACTTAAGTCGCCTCTCCCGAAGCGTTTCCTCGACACTACGCGTCTTTCTTCCATCGTCCTCTCCAACCCTTCGCGTTTTTCTCCCACGCCACGCGTTTTACTCGCGCGGTTATAATTAGGCGCGACGCGGGCGTTCCGCGCGTCGGTCCTTCGCCCCGCCCCCGCGCCGTCGCCCGGGCGCAGTTGCCCTTCCGCCCATTTGTTTGCGGGGCGCCCGGCGCCGCTTTTTAATTAAAACCTGGCTGCTCCGCCTCGCGCCGCGCGAGCGCGTGTCAGGCGCGGACGACACCCACGCCCGCCGCGCCGCACAGTGGGGGCGCAGGGAAGACCGGGGTGCTCGGCCGGCCGGTTAGCGTGGAAGTCTCGACTCGATGAGCGAGTGGCCGCGTTGCGACTTCCTAAATGGACGAACGCACACGACAATAGTAGGACTCGGATCCGTTCTGTAGTGGCAGCGCAGATCTTGTGGTAATCCATGATAAAATACCTTGGATATAAGAGATATTAACCACAATAGTAGGCTATATAAAGTTACTTTGCAGCAAATTCAGCACTACTCGTGTTTCCTGAAATTTTGCGCATCATCAGTGGCTCTACAATTTTAAAATTAAATTCATAAATTAATATATGAATAGCTACATTATAGAAGGAAGTACATATCCTACTTGAACGTTAAATTATTTACTTAATTAGAGTACTTACCCAAGTTATATCCCGGATATTTTATCAAAAACTAGGATCCTTCAAATTGATTTGCGTAAGAAAAATGAAAGAGAGCGATACAGAAAGATAACGGGAAGGAAAGAATTTTCTGAGTCGTGTCGTTGTGCCAGATTGCAAATAAAAAATAATATAACATTAAAATCGAATTGAACAAAAAATTGCCAGATATGTTAACATTTTATCCCACTCGACTGTTCGTTTCGCCTTGTTTCAAAAATGTAATTAATCCATAGTTAGTGTTGGAATACATCAACATATGAACAGTTCTCCATTCGATATAAGAATATAAAATGGTCTGATATCAATTTTTGCATTTTCGGATTTCTTCAGCAGCTTAAGCTGGAAAAGTTTTGTTTGTCATTCCACAAAACTCAATATATTGCATCAGTATGCTACAGTTAGAAAATATGTAATAACTTATTTAATATCCCATGGAATTTTGTTAGCAAGAAGTTTTTGTTAGCACTGCAAGTAATGATCAACTACTAACTTAAACATATCCTTACATTCTCTTTTTTTAAGTAAATGCCGTTCTTAATTCACGTATGCGAGTGGCATGTATTTGGACCCAACGTTCGGAGGAAATTCCACTGTGAGTCACTGCACCTCTGGCTGCAGCACGGGTAGTGACAGAGGACTTCAGCCCTCCCGTGCGCAACAGTCCGTCGTGAATAGTTAGTGAGGTGTCCGAGTGGTAATGCAAACGTGTGACGTCGGGCCAATTTAACTGAGACGACTTCCACACCAGAAAGCGGGGTTTTGACCCAATTTCTGTGCCTGTGTTCTCTGCGTGAAGAAAGGAATTATCAGATGTAAACCCAAGATTTGTGAGTTCACATGTTTACTATCATAAATACATCACAATGAATGGCAAATTATTGTATATTACCGACAGCCAATTTGTGATTTTAAATGGTCATTTCCACGCACAGGAAATTTTATGTTCACACGATATGACTGATTTATTCGCATTATAAGATACATGGTACCGAAATAAATCATGTAATTGGCAAAATCGTATACCTGATAATTATTAAAAATATCTCTTCCGAAGGATCAGCTCCGAGTATTGTCGAAAACTATATTGTTGAATTTTCAATGTTGCGTAAAATATCGTAATATGAATAAATATGTATAATATCATAAATGACTATAGAATGTTGCGGTGCAGTAAATCAGGCCTATGCAAGCCCATCATAAAAAGGCAAACATCTCCCTGTATATTGCTAATGTTGTTCTTATCATTCATGGATAACATATATGCACCATACGTTACCTAAAGCCCAGAAAACATATTCCGCGTCAACTATTCTTAAAGAGTATTCAGAATTCGTATAAAACACTGGCTTGCCTCACAATCAACAAACACCACCCCAGCGTTTATTCTTTCCCGCGGCCAACCAGAAGCCAGAAACAATTCCAACTTCGACTGGAATTAGAAATCCCCACAAACAGAAACTAATCTCTAGCGCATTAGTATGTTAATATCAACCCGAGGGGTGGCTTTTGATTCCCCCACCACGCGCGAGCACCCACGCACGCACACACGCACGCACACCTACGCACACGCACAATTCCACGCGTGTCCACCGCACAACAGGCTAATCCTCGCGGAACGCCGGCTCTGTTATTCTTTAATGAATCGCCCGTTCCGTGGGAGGGGTTGGCAGACGGAGGGAGGGGAGGGGAAGGGGCGAGCGCGGGGGCGTGGCAGGGGAGGCTAAGCGTGGGCCGTGCGTGCCATCACGCGCACGCGCACGCGCGTCACGCACAGTTATTGCGTAGCGCAAACAAACGATAAATCAACGGACCCTTTCCCGCGCCCCCTCCCCCTCCCCGGTGCCGCCCCTTCCGTCGGCCGCCGTGCGGATATTGTATTCGCACTTTATTAAATTCAATTATCAGATTACGTTGTACAGCGGGGCGGGCGGTGTAATGCGCAGAAACTAGTTCCATTTCGGAGTAACCCCTTCTGCCCCTCTTCGTCTCCCCGCTTCGCGTTGGTCCACCCCTCCTGCCTCCGCTTCGCCCGGCGAGGCGCGCGGCCCCTGCTCGCCCCTGCTCGCCCCTGCTCGCACCAGCGCTGCGAGGTCCGGTCACGTTCGTGTCGCCGCGAGGGACCGAGTGCTGAGTTCGCAAGTCGACTGCGGCACCCGACGGACGCACAGCGCTAGACCGCTTCTCAAACTCCGAAATGGAAGATACAAGGCGCGCTCGGTCACGACATGGGTTCGTTACACAGGGTTACGCAGCACTGCAGCGGTTTCATTGAATGGTATCGTAACTTGGGAATTTCTCGTAACCACGGAAGCCAAGTGCTTGCTGGTTGTCAGCAATGAATGACTACAAGAACATTTTTATCTTCGACATCATATATAAAGTTTTAATAGTAACAGCAGCTTACTTCATTTACCCAAATATAAGAAAACACTGCTTTCTCTGCTACTGTAACGTATCTGTCTGTCTGTCTGTCTGTGTGTGTGTCTCTCTCTCTCTCTCTCTCTCTCTCTCTCTATATATATATATATATATATATATATATATATATATATATATATATATACCAATCGTGTTTTGCTTATGGGTTAATTTAAATTATGTATTCTATATACTCTCTGTAGATTACATAATTGAAATTAACCCATAAGCAAAACACGATTGCTCTAAATGATTTAGGTCTTTATCCGAAATGCACTGCATCATTTTTCAGTTCTCTTGGGAAAGAAAATCAACTCAATATTAGTGCTTCTATTCGTGCACGGTAATAAAAATTCCATAGTTCCCTAACACATCAAAACGGAATTCGTTCGAAATGACAGTTCACAAGAGAAAAGAAGGAGAAAAGATTACATCATTATATGGCCTTTTATTCCTGCACACACAGCGAGCACATGACCAAACTCAGGCTGCGCGCTGTGTGGTGCTATTGACAGCATATTTGTCACCGCGATACCATTGTCATCTGAGGAGGCGACGGTCCGATCTCCCAAACGCTTCTCCACCGGCCGTGCCACCCTCCTGCCCGCCAACTGCCTTCCATGCCTCCCATCCCTTCCCCCGCCCTATCCTGCCCTACGCCACCTCTCGCCTGGTGTGTCGTCTCGTCGCGCTCAGCCACCACGTCCGGCGACAGCTCAGGTCAGTAATTTTACGTGCTTTCTCGGATCAATACCGGAGCAGTTCAGTAACAAACGGGCCACGGACCGCGAATTTCCTGTGCCACTTCCTTGACCCCCTCTCACACACTTACATCCACTACACTACCACACACGTCGGAATTTCATTTGCAGGTTTCTGCGGTTTCGGGAGACGACCTGACAGAAGAACCACGCAAGCCGCTCATGTAGGTCGGCGCCGCATGTCAACAAGGAAGGAAAATCCTCACTTCCTATCTATCACGTGACTAATGACCCTCGTAGCTGACACGCCCAGATACTAAATCCCTCTCCCTCCCTCCCTCCCTCCGGCCTCTCCGCCCCACCATCTGATTCCGGCACGTCCTTCGGTGACGCCCCCTCCGGCGATGCCTTCTCTCGCCCTGCTCCACCCCGCTCACCGCTGCTACCAACCCCTCCTCCGGGCAACCCCCAAACCCTCTCTATCACCACTGTGACACCCCCCTCCCCGCTGGGTGGGAACGCCACGGATGGCCCTACGGCCCTTCACCCGCCTCCACCTCCACTTCCGCCTTCACCTCCGTCTCGCGACACGCGCTCCGCTACACAGGAACCCACTGAATGGGGTTTCACGGAATGGTTAGGGTTCACGTCGGTCTTTAACTTTGATTCCCTTTCTATTCATTCTCCTTCAGATCAAATATCTCAAACCACCTAGAACCATTCAATCCACTTTACCGTATTTTTGTTACTGTACAGAACAAACACACAAAGTCTGTTTAAGGGTCATTCGGAAAACAACACTTTTGAATTGTTTCAGTGAAGTTAAAAAATTCCATCTATTCTCAGTAGAAGGTACGTTATTAAATAAAAGTGTTTATTCACGATAATTGAATTTATATTAATAAATTATTTCCTTTTACAACATTAATTATAATAAAATCATGCGTTTTGTTTCGCTCTCATTTAATTCATGTTTTATATGCAAATTGTGCTTCATTATTATTGCCGCGCAGAGCTGGTGCTGTATATCCCGTCAATATTAGGCAATATTGAACATATTTTTTACCTCTGCATCCCACATTTGAATTTAAAATAAAAGATAGAATGCAATGAAGCATTTTCAAATTCCTCAGTGTACAGCTTTATAACTGTTTAAAGCACTCATTTTTACCTTATAATAGGGCAAAAAAAATTACGAGTACAATATCAGAGCCTTCAAAAATTGAAGTACAGGAGATCCTTCACTTTCCGATCTCAGATTATCCAAGACATCAAATGTTCAGGTTCCGTTTCGTACACTCGCAATCCGTATGCAACACGCGAAAAATATTTTTTCTGCAAATAAAATTGCAATATGACACAGAACGAATTATAACTTAATATAAATCACATTGTAAATGTAAATACGAGGGTAACTTAATTCAGTATCAACACTTCCATTCTAATCGTCTCTAGGTGTACTGTACACCGTCGCGCACTTATCAGACTTAAGATGACATCGTTCACTTTGCTGAGGGTAAGTTTCAGAACTATCACTTAATCTTCGATTGAGTTGTTGCGAAGTAACATGGTTGCACCACACTTCACTCCCAAATATAAAGAACAGACTTCAGTAATCGTTTTTTGTGACCTGAATGTGTCCCTTAGAAGAATCTTGAAAGACTTTTAGCACAATGTGGGTGCAATGTTGTTGTTGTTTTTTTTCTTGGCGAAACGTTAACCAATCAATTCGACCAAGCATTCATAAAAGCATGCACGAAGAGAAAACAGCAAGATGTTTAGCCTCATCCACAGCCGCATCTGCAAAAACATCTGAGCACTCAGTCTTGTCACGTCTAATTACCATTTGTTTGTTCCACGCATTCAATGGCCGAAAATTTGCTTTCAACCTCCAAGTGAAAAGCGGTTGCAGTTTATTTCTTTCTTTCTGGTGGTGTACTGGTGGACAAAGTACATTGAAACGGATGGTGCCTATGATGAAAACCGACTCATTGTAAATTTTGAACTGTTCATTGAATCCATTACATACACCACGTGCTTTACTTAAAGCACGTGTTTACGTGCTTACTGAGATACATTGCTTTATCTCTTTTACATATTTTTTCTTAACGTAATTAAACTAATGAAATCACTTTGATTGACCTGAGTTTCCTATTTTCTGAAGACTCCCTTCCATGGAACTACCATGGATAATGGAGGTTCTGCTATATTGCAAAGCCGAAAGTTTCAATAAATATCCAATATTTTACATGTAAGCTCTAGAAATAAATTTCTTTCCATATTTTAGTGATATTGTCAAGGAAGCGATCGCAAATTGACTCACTTCGATGTAATGTGATTGTCGATGTAAACTGATTAGCATTGTGATAAGATTCAATGTAGGAAAATACGAAAATACGCGAAAAAATCAATTGAAACCAAAATATTTGTTCCCATTAACTAGACAATTAAAGCAGTTTCTAGCCCTGTAGAACAAATAAATATTGATTTCAGTAGCTTCAGTGCATAATATAATTTATTAATGAAATATGTTTGTTGTATTCTTTGTTTATACCAGTGAAATATCGATGTCAAATAAACAATAAGAACATAATAACAAAGAAATCTGTTTGTGGCAATCCTCTTGAATTTGCCTACGCTGAATATTCCTTTTACTGCCTGCCCTGCTGGCCAGAGTCGCCCGTCCGTCCCTAGCTCGTCGCGAACGCGCCCTGGAATGCCAGCAACCGACACCACCCCCGCCATGCGCGCTCCCTGCTGCGCAAGTTAGTTAGTTAGTTAGTTAATGCCTTATTTTACGTGGCGAGACTCGGGCCATCAGGCCCGCTCTTCCGTCTGACCACGCAAATTTCGCTACGCTCCTTTCACCACCTAGCGGAGAAAGGAGGTATTATCTTCGGCGATGAAACAGGCGGAACTCAATTTTGCTCAGAGACTTCATTTAGGCTTGAGGATATTTTACATGCAGTAAATCTACTACATGGGACAGTTGGCTTTACTTCCCCTCCGAAGGAAGGCGTACGAAGGATTTTTTCGCCTTTAAAAATCCACGGCTTCGATCGGGTTGAACCCGCAAACTCGAGTACAACAGTCCGATACGCTAACGGTTATACCACCGAATCCGCAAGTCGCAAAGCGGTGCGGCGCGCGGGCGGATATGGGCTACGAGCGGATGAGGGCCTCCCTGCTCAGCTACAGAGCGCGCCAAAACAGCAAGACGACGGTGCAAAATGGAACACACGCGGAAAAGCGTTTGAGGTATAGGCGAAGTATAGTTTTGTTTCACGTCGTTTTCATAAAACTGACATCCACCGGAATGAACTGTGTGCTATAAATTGAACTATTTAAATATCACGCTACAAAAAACGCAGAAGGCAGATGCCGAAAGTTATAGTATTACACTTTGTAACATTTCCAAGCTTATTATCTTTGACGTTTGAGTCGTTTGTTTATATCATGTCATTTTTCGTTCACATTTTTTTATTAAAATGCTAAATGAATTAGTTTTCAACAAACTTGGAACCAATATTTTAACAATCAATTAGCATTTTAATAAAAAATTGTCAATGTATTATAAGAAGTAGACTAGTCAATGATGTATAATTGAGAACATAATTTGGTCAACTAGTTTCCACTATTTTCAACAAAACTGGATCCTAGATTTTTGAACGAGACCCCAACTAGGTTTGGAACGTCAAAAAAAGAAACAAGTTGTTAAAAAATATTTTAATGTGTTTTTATTAACGTCAGGAAAACATTACCATTAAATGAACAGACGTAAATTTATTCTTTTCAAATATTGACGAATGAGTTTTGTTTTCAAGAGATTCACACCTCCTCTTTCATTATTTGTAATAGTATATTATTAGTAAATGATCTGGGAAATAGCAGAAAATAGTCATAACTATGATATCATAACTATGATTAAGAGCAAGATCAAACCCTTGTTCAGTACATTTGTGCATCTCTGCATTGCTAAAAAATACATACATGACGCACAATCGTGCTAATTTTACTTGCGAAAATATGTATTCATCCATCCACCTATTTACGAGTATTTGTCGTCTTTTGAATATTCTTGACCTCAAGGAACCCTTCTGGCACCAAAAGGAAACTATCAGAGAGCAGGAAGACACGCTATTCCTTCCTTAATTGCCGGACATTCCCATAAAAGCAACACGAAAGCATCGCTTTTGAATAAGTCAGTCATGCACCACTATACAGAAGAGCTTTTAGTGACCGCTATTCCCCATCAAACTTTCATGGCAGCTCTCTCGACATCACGCCAGATTATTGCGCACTCGCTTGAAATGAACGCGATATTAAATTTATGAAGAGCGCCCGCACTGAACGTACATTAGCGGCAATGTATGAGAATGGAGTACGTTATACCTGTCTAGGTATCAGTATTAAATGAGTGTTGGTGTACTTTCATCCTTATAGGAACTGAGTTCATATTTATATCCCACATTCCGAGTAAATTCGAACTTCGGGATAGCAAGTGTCTGAGAAGTTCGAGAGGTTACGAATAATAACAGATTTTTCGGCAATAAATTTATAAATCCACAAAAAACGGAAGGTAATACATTGATCGCGTACATCTTCAACTTAATTACTCATCTGCAGTTTGTTTTAGAACTTAATGGAAGATGAAAATCGGAAAATATTTTTAAGAAAGACAGTACAAATGTATCACAAATATTATTCTTTGAAAAAGTATCATTGTATGGGTACATGCATTCATGAATTGAACATGAATAGCCTTTCCATGTGCGTTTAAAATAAATATTTATTTATTCACGAACATCATTAAATGATCTCGCACTAAAAACATGAATAAAAATATCCGTACTACGTACTGAATAATGAATACTTCGTTTTGCGTGATTCTCGGGAATTATCTGAGTTACGTAGTTATTGAAACAGGAATTACTTTATAGATATTTAGATAGTTATTTAAATAATCGATAATTTTCCAAAATATATTTGCCAGTTAATTAAACATTTCAATTATTGAAATTCGCAAGTTCGCTACAAAAGTCGATTCACAGACGCAGCAAAGTTGGCAGTGTAAACCTCATCCGAGTCGCGAACGGAGGTCTGCAGGTTGGACACCCCTCGCGTGCGTCACCAGAGCGAGCGCCTCTCGAGATAGAGCGGCGGCTGTGTTCCATTCGCCGGCACCGATCTCCTCTCGGATCAACGCTCCCCGCCACCGCCCCGCCCACTCCCGCACCGGGGATTCCCCACTCCTCCTGCGTCTCTACCGCTTCCTCCCTCGCCTTATCCTCCGCAGCCATAGCCTCCGCTACTTCTGTCGCCGCCGTCTCTTCCACCGCCACCGCTCATGCTCCCGCCTCCGTCACCCCACATCACTGCTTTCGCCGCCTCCACCACTCTTCTCCTCCTTCGCCGCTATCGCTTCCTTCTTCGCTTCCTCCTCCGCCGCCACTACCTCTGTCGCCGCCGAGCCTTCCATCACCACCGTCCATGCTCCCGCCTCTTCGCTTCCTCCTCCGCCGCCACTACCTCTGTCGCCGCCGAGCCTTCCATCACCACCGTCCATGCTCCCGCCTCCGTCACCCCACATCACTGCTTTCGCCGCCTCCACCACTCTTCTCCTCCTTCGCCGCTATCGCTTCCTTCTTCGGCGTCGGCCTCTCTACCTCTGAGAATGACACTGCCAACGTCATCTCCGCGGACACCGATTCTCACGACGGAGCTACCGTGAACACTTTCGTGGGGGTAGGGTGGAGCTGCCTGCGTTTGTCAGCCCACACCGCTTCATATGGCGAAGCTCTGAATCACCAGCTCTGGAATACATAGGAGGGAATTCTAGCGCGTATTTAAATGGTGAGGTGATGACGTATTAGCGCCTCATCCCTGTCTGAGATCTAGTCCGTCTGCAAGGTTGCACCACGCTTGCTTCTGGACTGTCGGAAACTTTCGCAAAAGATGAACAAGCAAATTTGAGTGGATTGATTGAGAGATCATGAAGAATGAACCGTAATTTTCAAAATTCTCTCAAAACACGACTCCAATCTGTTTTACGCAAGTCTCCCACACTCATTCGGCCTAGTAAGCCCTACTCTTCTGTTGACATTGGTTGCCTCCTTTGTAATCTGCTCACCTGTCCGCCACCTTTCCTATTTGTCTGCGCACTTCTCCGACTAAGTCTTCCCCACGCTAGGTTCTAAACTGTCCAAAAGTTTCGCAATAGAGGTATTCTCGGATTTTAAAGGACTTTATCTTGGAAAGTTCGTCTAAAACATACTGCAATTGATAAAATTATCTCAAAACCGATTCCAAACCCCTTCACGCACGCTTCTCAGCCTGCTTCCACCCACTATGAGCCGTTTTCCGCACGGAGCGGCTGGACTCTTGAATCGACGTAACGGTGTCATTCTACCCAACTAGGCCTGTCACCTTGTGATTGTATGAGTGTCTATTCTTGATAACATGTCTGTCTTTGTACTTCTGTAGGTTTGAATTTCGGCGTCTGACTGTCTGACTACCTCCAATAGTCTGGTCTTTCATGCACCATGCTATCCTTAAAACAGAAACGCCCTCAAAAAAAAAAACAACAAAAAAACAACAACAACAACAACAACAACAACAACAACCAACAACTACGTACTCCACTTTGTAAACTTGCGGTTGAGGGAGTGAGAATGCTAAACATTTTGAAAATATTAGAATAACAAGCTTCAATTTCTTTTAATTTCAAAACTATCGCAGGAACTGCCCCTTTCTCCCTCCTCTTTCTTCCTGTTCCGACGCGCCTTTCAGCCCGCCCCAGAGCAGCGAGAGCCGCGCGTCCTTCGGGAGCGGCCGGGCCCGGCGGCGCCCAGTGGGGCGAAGAGAGTGCCTGCCTGCTTGGCCGCCGAACGACGCGTTGCGTTGGCGTCCCGCTGGGAGCGCCGTAGTACTCGGGCGGGTGGGCGCGTACGCGACGCGGCTCGGCTCGGGGAGAAGGGCGCGGGGCCTTTTAGGGAATTGAGGTGTTGTTCCTTGTCTGCGGATTCCGTGTTGGCGCCAATGCTTTCCGTCTGCTGCGGAACGCGTGGGAGATGAAGCAGCGGCTTTATTTTCGAAATCCTGGCGCGAGAGTAATTCATGTGGCGTGAAAGTGATGCCGACACATTCGCTGATGTTAGCGTTTCATACAGCACATGTTCTGTGGCGAATGAGGTGCGTGGATATTCGTAGGGCGGAACATCTACAGTGGTCATGCATTAGTGGCATGTAAAAGAATATCTAACAAACCTGATAATTCGCAAGACGAAACTCCTCAATTGATAGATATATGCTGACTTGTTTTGGTGCTTTCTGCTGGCTAAAATGGAGACAAGATACACGCTCAGTACTTACTAGGAGTCAACTATAAAATTTCCAGCAAATTCACACACACTGCGGGCAGGGGGTGGGAGATAAATTGCGGCAATTCCAGGGCATTGCAAACATGTATTTCATATTAATCATATTGATTAGGATCACAATAAGGTAGATGGTTTCAATTACAACTTCCCTCTTCATATGCTTTGTTAAGTTTACATTGTGGCGACTTGTGCCAAATTTTATGCATAAAGTCTAAGTTTTGTCTTTAAAAAAATTGAATTATTTTACATTAGAAAATGTATGTTTTATATTATATTTCACATTTTACAAAAGGCGAACTATGAGTTATTTTCGTCAATTATCTACGACATAGTTACATTTTCTTTAAAAAAAATCAAATTCTGGGGTTCTCATAGAATCTTAGAAACCTTAGTGCAGAATGCAGCAATTCCTGGAAAATTCTAGGGACAAACATAACATTGCAAAAAGAGAGGGAGACCATCAAAACGGCAAATTAAACAACCAGAGTACCAACAGAGGCGGGAGCAGCGCCCCTTCGCGTAGCTGGGGCGATTAATCGCTCTTTGACGCAGCCGGCAGCGCCAACCTCGCGTTGCAGCCGCTCACAGTTGCAAGTGGGCATACAAATGGAGCACTGCACGCCGTCACGCCTTGCCTGGCTTTGGACAGTTGCATTCGGGATTTTGCTTTATAATGATGGCATAAATATTAATGTTTTTGGCGGGCACACACAATTAATGCAGATATAAAACGACTCTCAAAGCGATACCAGCGACCCGCTCGGTAAACTAATTATTGGAATTTATTTCTGGTCTTGTGAAAATTTTATGTTTGTTGATACACAGTGACAACTGTTATGAATGCTAGTAAATATTTTTTTTTTGTCATTTCAATTAATACCTCGTAAAGACGCAATCTGATCGGTGGCGAGATCTATTCATTTCATCTTATTCCCGACAATAAATTTTGTTCTTATTTAGATACTGTTAATTACGTAATAAAATGTAATTTTCCACCATTTCGTTTAATTACACAGTTTTCGGCTTGATATTTATTTCTACTGTTGTTAGATGTCCTTCTGGGGAAAACTCTAATATAACAAAATATTAAAGAGCAAATATTATTAGATATTTGCTCTTTAATATTTTGTTATATTCGAAAACTAATTTAGTTAAATCGTCAATTAGCGGATTTTTAGGATCAGACCCACGTGAATATAGTGAAACTGAACATCGACTTTGTGCAGCGTTACAAACCTTAGTGATAATAATAATAATAATAATAATATATTAGTTTATTTCTATTTTATAAAAATGTAAAAATAATGCTTTTTCCTATTGATTTTTGTTACCAACTCCTCATCATTCATAAACTCAGTAACATTAATTTTATGAGGTGGTGTGTGTCGATCTCCATGTTGAAACAGCCGTCAGTAATACGTTTTAGTTTTAGGAATAGCACACGGTCATGGCTGAACTAATGAGAAGAGCGTTCCACAAAAGGCATTCATATAATTGGTATTTGGCGCTTGCTGTAACTATTGGTCGACATTTCATTCCTGGAATAATCTTATTAAATGCCACTCACGCACTTGGAAATTTCCTGATAAATTCCATTCTCGTTGGACCGCCGAATAAAAACCTCTAGTGATCTACACCACTGTAAAAAAAGTAGTTGTAATTCACAACAACGTTAGCATAGTTGGAATGAACGTTCTGATAAAAGATTGAACAGATGGCTAAATAAGGGAATCGGTTGTGCAGTTATTTAATAGTCGTCCACAATGCTATAGCAAACTGAATATATAGAACGATTTTCCTAAGGATGAGCCAAAGTGACAGTTCGCGAAAACAAGTGAACATCACATGTATTTCAGAGAAGTATCCGTCCGCCGCGACAGCTGTTCAGCTACGCCCCTTCGTAAAGTACTAATGGCTCCTGTTGAAACATCCCTATGCAGAAGTCTTAAGAGTTTCGCTGTTGTATATGCACGTACGCGAGTCTGGGAAATATTTAAATTTTATTTCGTATGTGGAAAATCTCTAAACATGTTCTCACAGTCAGTAAAAGAAAACTGCCACGAATGTAAATAGAAATCTCTCAATTGCAGCTCGCCACACAACAGCACAAAGGCCGAAACCACGTGCATCGGTACGCATCTCCCAAGTATCGGTTTTAAAATATACATAATATTGATCACACAAAACGTAAATTCAATGTAATACATAAAAAAAAATTTTCTCAGAAGAGCACATAAAACTGCACTTCCTAATATCAATTATTTCTCGTGGCGCACTATATTTTTGTCGGACGAGGACATCACAAAAGGAAGAGTCGAAGCCATTTACAAGTTAGCCAACTGCAAAGGAACGAATGCGGGATGGGAGTCTAATGGGCACAACGACCACAGAACCTTCAGTTATGTTGCCAGCACTAGCTGTCACTTTGGCTCATCCTTAGGAAAATCGCTCTATAACTTCTCGGTTTTTCACCATGTGCCTGTTTGCCACGCACGTGAACCTGTTTAGTGCAACCAGGTATATTGGGTGAGGGCTCACCTGCGCAGTCACGAGGAGCGAGGGCGAGCGCTCCGGGCGCCCGCGCTCACCATGGACGCAGCTCGGCCGCGAGTCCTCACGCCCCGCGCCCTGCAACAACACACACACACAACCCATCAATAATAATAATAATAATAATAATAATAATAATAATAATAATAATAATAAATAGAAGAAGAAGAAGAAAAGGTTCAGTCATTTACAAATAAAACATTTTTTCGAGATCTAAGAAATAATAATAATAATAATAATAATAATAATAATAATAATAATAATAATAAAATTGTCTTTATTTGTGGCGAGGCTCAGGCCTTAAGGCCTGCTCTTCCGCCTAACCACTTTAATTAATTTACAATTTTAAAAATTACAGTTGAGGCGTTCAGATGTAATTAATATAAACTGACATGTCGCAAAAGAAGAAAAAATCCATTTGTGACTACCATCTACAACAATTTATCTGTATGAGCTAAATGAATTTATTGGCATTTTTTGTTTATTATTGGAATTTTGCAAAATGGAAAGACATGATGTAAGGAACATTCTTAAAAATGAGATAAAAAGGAGCTCCCACTTATTCCACTTAGAATCAATAATTCAAAATTCGCCCGAAATATCAGTTGTCATTACCTGACAGCCTCAACTGTGAACAATAAACAAAAAAAGGGGGAGTTATTTTACATTTACGTCTGGGATGCAATACTAGGGACCATCCCGGCATACGCTTTAAGCGATTGAGTAAACCCAGAAAAAACCTCAATCAGGATTGCGGCTTAAGGCCGAAATATTGTGAGGAAGAAATATCAGGGCTGAGAGTGAAAAACAAAAAGAAAAGGGGAAGAGAAGAAAATGGAGGTGGACAAGAGGAGATAATAAAGAAATGATAATGAAAAGGATACGGGGGGATCAGAAGGGAAAATACAGTACATATAATTTTACTATTACATAACAACAGGTAGTGCTTGATGACATATACAATACATAATCTCAATCAAAAACATGGAAAATTACCACATTAATCATTAGGTAAAGGCACTTACGAAAGGATATCTTACAGTATAAAATACAGAAAATGACAATAAAATAATAGTGTGACTACTGATTTTCTTTGTAATAATAATTGTAATAAAATATATAAATAATTATAAAAGTGAGAAACATCATAATTTCTGAAACATTTGTAAGCTCTAGTTTTACATAATATTTTCTTATTTTACATTTAGAAATCTATTACATTATAGTAGCATTATCCAGTGCCTCCGCACACACGCTCTCCGGTGCCCTGCGTGACCTCTGCCTTCTCCGTGTCATCGCTGCGCCCTCGGCGACTCCGCTGCCCTGGTTATGCCATGATTTTGGTTGCCAACAGTTCAGAAAGCCTTACCAATCGTTTTTCTACTCCTATTGTATAATTCTGTTATTTGATGCTAATTTGTGTTTAAACCAATTTTGATACTTTTAACATTGAGAATCTTTACAATAAATGTGTTGTTCGACTGTGTATTTAAAATTGCCTATAATATTATATTAAGATTGTCAGTTTAATTACTTTTCTTAGTAGTAATTTTTACGTAGAATATTATTTAAAATAAATTGGATCGTAACTTCACTTTGATTATATTTGACTCGTGTAGTGGTAACGGTAGAGGGAACATTTGACTGATGTTAACATCAGATTGCAAGTTATTATGTTTTATATATTGCGGTCGTGTCCTTAAAAGCCGACCAATTCTTTAGTTTGAAATGTATAGTGAATCAGAGGATGAAATGGCACCTCCAGAAATGAGAAGTAGCGAAAACTATGAGCTCGAAATTATTGACGCAACTTTTGTACTCTGGCAGGCGGACTGGTGAACCAAAGCCACCTGCGGCAGGTAGGGTAGCTGTCCGCTAGGTAGCCTTGGCTGAATCCTTCATGTCAACTGCCATGAAACGATTCAATGTTAAAGTATAATTTATAAAAGTTATCATAAGTCGTAGAAAAAGTACCGTATGAAACTCGATGTAATGGATATTAACACACTCGTGTGAAGTGGATTTCGGGGACTCACTCTTATCGTAATATCACATTCGTGTATTAATACCCATCATTTCATCGTTTCATAATGTACTATTTTAGAGTTGAAGCAGACCACCGAAAGGCCGAGAAAGTCGAGAACAGACACATGATAAAGGTGTGGAAGCCTACTTCAAGTAGGGCTCCACCTGTGCGGAGAAGATAGTCGTGAATTCAGCAAAGAACTGCAAGAAGCATTTCATTCCTAAAGAAGGTCACAGTACAGTGGCAAAACGTTGACAAACCAGCCTAGCTTGCGGCGTTCGAGAGCATATTGGTGATATATGTTCTGCAAGACCAAATTTTCATTTGCATACATAAATACATAGGAAAGAAAAGAGGGAAAAATTTTCACCAAACAATGACATGATAATGCCAAGAAATAAAACACGACATAAATAGTTAAGGACATGTAATAATAATATTTATGGCGAAATCAAAACATAATAACCAAACATTTACGGTCATCATAAAACCCATGTTCGGTAAAACAATTGCAATATTTTCTATTTGAGAACTAGAGTCACGTAGTATTTCGAACAAACATTTGTTTTCAGTTATTTCTAACTTTACTCTTGAAAGTTTTAGATGATGAGTAATGGAAATTCATTTCTGTAAAATTTATAAGTAATGTAATATTACACAAGTAAATGTTTCAAAATATTTTTAACCTAACTATAATATGTCTGTTAACTTTTCATATCCAAGGAAAGTGCTCGGTAAAACATACTCCAATAAATCAAACAATATGAATCATGAAATACTAGTATCTAAAGGGCTTTTGTGTATCTGAGAGTGATGAATAGTAATAGATTCTTCTAGTAATGACAAAACTTCGCTACAAGGTATTTGCTGCCGTCGTTATTTGCCATAAATATTCCAAAGTGAACCTAATTTTTTGGTTAAAGTGTTTTCTAACTGCAGTTATGTAGTCATATTGAATTGCGCATGGCTCATCAATAATTAGAATGCTCAAGAAACTCACCGACTTTTAACGAGACATTCTCGACCGAATACAACGCAGTTCCAGCGGCTTTGAAAAACATTTCACCTGGTACGTGCATCAAAGGTCCTTCGGGCCGACGCATTAAAGGTGCCAGCGGGGTGGGGGGAGGCGCAATCAACAAGTGAAGCCTATGAAGCGGGGCGGCTCCGCGACCCGGGGAGGTCGATACAGAAGCAGTGTCCGGCGGCGGTGGCTGTGTCCGGCGGCGGCGGTGGCGATGGCGATGGTGATGGGGGCGGCGGCGGAGGAGGCGGCGGCGGCGGAGGAGGAGGCGGCGGCGGAGGAGGAGGCGGCGGCGGAGGAGGAGGCGGCGGCGGAGGAGGAGGCGGCGGCGGCGGAGGAGGAGGCGGCGGCGGAGGAGGCGGCGGCGGCGGAGGAGGAGGCGGCGGCGGCGGAGGAGGAGGAGGCGGCGGCGGCGGCGGGGAGGAGGAGGAGGAGGCGGCGGCGGCGGCGGCGGCGGCGGAGGCTGCGGCGGCGGCGGAGGAGGAGGCGGCGGCGGAGGCGGCGGCGGCGAAGGAGGGGCGGCGGCGGCGGAGGAGGAGGAGGAGGAGGAGGAGGCGGCGGCGGCGGCGGGGAGGCGGAGGAGGCGGCGGCGGCGGCGGCGTGTCCAGCGGCGGCGGCGGCGGAGGATGCGGTGGTGGAGGAGGCGGCGGCGGCGGCGGAGGAGGAGGCGGCGGCGGCGGAGGAAGAGGAGGAGGAGGCGGCGGCGGAGGAGGCGGCGGGAGGCGGCGGCGGCGAAGGAGGAGGCGGCGGCGGCGGAGGAGGAGGAGGAGGAGGGGCGGCGGCGGCGGCGGGGAGGAGGGAGGAGGCGGCGGCGGCGGCGGCTGCAGCGGCGGCGGGGAGGGCGGGGGGGGGGCGCGCGGCGGCGGGGAGGAGGCGGCGGCGGAGGCGGCGGCGGCGGCGACGGGGGCGGGAGAGCGTCCGGGGGCGCAGAGCGATATGCGAGTGGACAGCGCAGCGGGGCGATGAAGGTCGCCGGAGGAAGCGGTTTAGGGAAGAGGCGAAGGGAATGGGCGAGTGGTCAATGGCGGGTGGGAAAGAACGACTGGGAGTAGCAGAAAACGTCCAAAGGTTGCAGTTGGCGGTCGTGGAAATGGTAAAACGTAATGAAGGGCAATGGTCCTTCGTTGTTTTGGGCGGCGAGAACCTCAGAGGGCGGGTGTGAGGGTGTGAGGACGAGGGAGAATGCAGGTGAGCAACAAAGGTTCGTAGGACCTTACTGTAAGCAACGGTCAGTGGAGGTGGCTTGCGAGAGGTGGGTGGTCAATGACTAACCGTGGGTTGAAACCAGATAGCAGCGGGCGGCTGGTAGACAGCGGTAAGGGTTTAGCCGTCTAAGGTCGTATTTATGAAGCTCTGCTAGCAGAGCTCTTAGGGGCCTGCCATCTGGGGGGTTGCTAGGAGGATAAGAGGCGACTGGGATTGGCTGGGGGCCGTTCATGAATCGCAGAACCGAACACTGGCAGCCCGCTAGGCCTGGCAGGCCCCTGGATGAGGTTTATAAATACGGCCCTAAGGTTGACAGCTAGCCTCTCACTGCTGTCAGCCTTGGATGGCTAGCTTTCAGCGGTGGGTAGTTAACAGACAGCGGTGTGTGGCTGGCAGACAGCGGTGAGAGGATAACAGCCAACGGTAACAGACTAACAAGGATTTCCTTGACGGCTAGCTAGCAGCAGGGGTCACCATTGGGTGACATCCGTAGAGGGTTCGAAGTCAGCGACAGGCGAGGGCGAGTGTTTGGCGGTGGGTAGGGGGATTTGGGGCGACAGCGAGTAGTGGAATTTAGAGGTGGGAGTGCGGGCGGCGCGCAGGGGACGAAATGCAATCAGCGGCGGCGGAAGGCTGAATCAGGCGCAGTCTGCGGCGGCAGGTAGCGGACGAAAGGCAGAAGGCGGGAGGAGGTTGGCGACCCTGCAGGGCGGCTTAATTGGCTCAGGTGCGCTCCGCCGCTGGAGTCCATTCGGCGGGCGGGGGTTCCCCGCCTGCGGGCACTCGCTGTCGGCGCCCGGCGCACCTGGCTTTGTGGCCACGCCGCATGCACAGGCTCCCTTGCGCCACCCGTCCCCGCCACTCGGAAAAGGTTGGTTCACTTCGCTGGGGACTTGTTTCGGGACGTATTTGCCTTCTCTCGCTCCTTTCTATTCCACTGCCGACCAAAGAAGATTAAGCTTTTAATTGTGGTCAGTTTTTCCGCCCTACTACGTTTTAGAAAAGTGTAACTTAAAGATCGAAGATCCGAAAGATCTATTCTCGTTGTAGAGATAAAGGCTACGTTTTCTAGGTCCAGCGCAAGTCATTTTTCCGACTCAACCACTCAATCGATTATTGGATTTAAAAAAAAAAGAAATAGAAGAAAATTAATCTTTATTTCTCTACTCGGAATGTGATGTAATCTAAAAATCATCTTACCAGGCACTCCACTCAATTTTGACATGAAATACCTCCAATTTACTGATGCTATTTTACAGATTGACCGGTACGGATATCCGATTTTCTTGTGGGAACTGTGTCTGGATTGTTCGTGATCTCCTGAGTGACAGAATATTTTCAATGTCCCTTGGAAGACGCTGTAGCGTACTCTCTGGATAAAGATTATATGAATAATCCAAACATTTATACAGCAGGTGGATTTTTCGTTCCTGAGGTACATATTAGAAGTCACTTTATTTTGCAAGTAGGAAATGTTACATTCCAGTTCGAGCTGCCGAGGCGAGCACATCGTGGCCGAGGTAGCTCTTATCGCGTTCATATCGCGCTCCGTAGCTTAAGTTCACATCGCAGTGGTCACATTGCTAGTGCTAGAAGTGGCGAGTGCAGTGAAACGATTACTTACAAAGTGCTAAATACAAAATTTAATAAGTGCGATCAGTACGTGTTCAAAACTATATGCTCTGGTCTCGGCCAGAGCATTACATGGACAACCAAGTGATTAACGCGCGCAGGCTAGTGTCCTCCACGCTTTCACAGTGTTCATGAATCCAAGTTCAGTCTCAACAGCAGAAGCAATTAAAAATGCTTTAGACACGTTAAACAATCCAAACGGTGGTGATAATTCAAATATTGAAATGGACGAGTGTAATCCATCCGCTCAGCAACAAGCAGAAGATCAGCAAATGCAACAAAACCGACAACTTCAGGCAGAGCAACAATGGAAAATGATGCAAGACCAACAAAAACAGTTTCTACAATACCTTAATGAGCAACGCATAATTATTCCTCAGCTGCAACAACATCAAAATCTTCAACAAGTTCCGCATAGCCAGCATTCTTCACTATCGCAGCTAAGTAGCCAACCCACTCAAAAAATGTAAGTAGTGAATCAAATATTATGGAAATGAGCTCTGCTAAAAGACAAAGAACTTACGATTCTCGCGATATGTATGGCGTGCCAGTTGCTAACAGATATGAAATATTAACGGAAGTTGAAACTCCAAATGAACCAATAAATGTTACCCCAGTAGTGAAAATACCTCCATACATGTGTTAGGTAAAACTATAAAATAATATTAGATGATATCAAGTCAGTAGCTAAAAACGACTTTTCCACTAGAACACAACAGAATGGAATCAAGGTTTTCTTCACCGATATAGACGACTTTAGAAACTATAAGAAATTTTGTGAAGTTAAATCAGTGTCATTTTATACATATAGGGACCCACGACAAAAATCTTTACAGTTATGCTTAAGGGAGTACCAGAATCTCTTAAAGAAAGTGAAATATATGAAGAATTAAAAAGGCTCAATTACCCAGTAATTAAAGTTTGTAGGTTATATAATAAACAAAGACAACCACTGCAAACTTGTGCTATGGACTTATCAGAGACTGAAGAAGCTAAATCTATCTACAATATAAACAAATTCATGAACTGTATCATTCAAATTCAACCTAGGATTAAACGTAATTCACCTGTGCAATGTAAAAATTGTCAGTCATTCGGACATTCTCAGGCTAATTGTCACGTAACTTCCAGGTGTGTTCGTTGTGATGGTGAGCATCACTATTCTAAATGTACCGTTCCCAAAACCGCTAAACCTTTGGGGCATTCCTTTCAGAGAAAAATCTCGGTAAACCGCACCAGGCAACTGAAACACGTGAGCAACCTCCTATTCTTTTAAATAATGAAAACTTTCCGGTCTCCCACAACGCAAACTAACAGCTTGGCAAACAGCACGGCCACCTCCAAGCCCACAACCGCAAGTTGACGTAATTCAACTTGTTAATACAATAGTAAACCAAATAATCTCAGCTATAATACCCCAAATCCATAACATAGTTCAGTCACTGATGCCAATCCTTCAAAATAGCAAATAAAATTCAAGAACTAAAAATATTGAACTGGAACGCAAACGGTATCAAAAGGCAACAGATTATATTTGAACAATTCATGCATCAATACAAAATCCATATTGCATGTGTTACGAAACACATTTAGTGCTAAATGAAAATTTAAAATACCAGGTTACAAAACATATAGAAACGATAGAATCTCAGAAGTGGCTTCAGGAGGTGTAGCCATACTAATTTCGAACAAATTAAAGCATCAAGCGATTCATAGCCCAAACTCCCCAGAACTCGAAACAACAGCAGTAACAATAAATATAGGCAACAATAATTACGAAATAATTGCAGCATACAAACCACCAAATAAAAAATTCCCGCTAAAAGCTTATAATGAAATCTTCAAAAACAAAACCAATAGCATATTATTAGCTGGCGATTTAAACAGTAAAAATCAAATATGGGGATGCAATACCACTTCCAACCACGGTACAAAATTATTTACCTACGCAGTATCCAAGGATATTCATATTTTGGCCCCCCAGTGTCCAACACACTATTCTTATAACAGCAATGTTATTCCGGATATACTAGATATAGTATTGACAAAAAATTTCAATTTGCCCTTAAATCAAACAGTATTGCCCGAACTAGACTCGGATCACTCCCCAGTAATTATCAAAATAAACTGCTCCAATTCGCCGTTGGCCCAATTATTACAATGTAATGAAAGATTGGGACGAATTAATTGGAATAAATTTAAGGAGCTAATTGACACCAATATAATATACCCTAGTCATATTCAAACCAATGATGAATTAGATAAGCAAGTACTGGATATAACACAAACGATACAGAAAACAATTGAACAATCAACAACACAATGTCACGCAAATGTTAAAATACGAAAACCAATACCATTGAAAATAGCAAATCTAATCAAAACTAAACATAACCTTAGGCGATATTGGCAAACAACCAGGAGACCAGACCTGAAGGTAAAATTAAATAAAATTTCCAGAATAATAAAATGCAGACTAGAACAATTTCGTTATTCTGAATATCAGAACATAATAAAGCAAATTCATCCTAACAGCAGACCAATGTGGTCTACAATCAAACGAATCACCAAAGAAAAAGAAGAAATCTCAATTCTAAAAAGCGATTCAGAAATCGCATACTCAGATAAAGACAAAGCCAATTTATTAGCCAAACACTTTCAGGAAACTTTCACTCCAAATCCAATTTACAACAGCCAGTACAATAATTACATTTTATTCGAATCAGCGAAACAAGTTGCAACTGTCCGGAAAAATCAAGTTTATATCACCTTCCGAAGTCAGAAAACAATCAATCAATTAAAATCTAGAAAGTCAACAGGTTATGATAATATTAGTAATAAAGCCCTCAAAGCACTAACCAAGAAGGCACTCATGGCTATAACTGCCATTTTCAATTCGGCACTAAGACTAGGCACTTTCCTAAAAATTGGAAAACTGCTATTATCCTCCCGTTCAAGAAACCAGGAAAAGATCCTCAAAATCCATCCAATTATAGACCGATAAGTTTACTTCCAACTCTTGGCAAAGTATTCGAGAAACTAATATATACGCGGTTAAATAAATATGTATCAGAAATAAAGGCTATACCTAATACTCAATTTGGATTTAGAAACAGACACTCGACAACTCACCAACTCCTGAGACTTTCAGAGTTCATGGCTAATGCATTTCATCAACACAAACACACATTAGCAATATTTCTTGACATTGAAAAGGCATTTGACAAAATGTGGCACCCCGGACTACTATTTAAACTACAACGTCTAGGTACACCAAACTACCTCTATAAAATTATTGACAGCTTTCTAGTAGATCGTCATTTCCTCGTAAGAATCAATTCTACGTATTCTTGTCAATGCCAAACTAGTGCCGGTGTCCCTCAAGGATCATGCCTATCACCCTTACTTTTCAGCATATTCTTATCGGATATCCCAAAGCCAGCTGATTCAGAAATTGCTCTATTCGCAGATGATACCGCCTTATTCACAGCCCACGAGGATATACTTAGCGCTTATGACAACCTTCAGAATGACTTAACAACTTACATCACCTGGTCGGAACAGTGGAGAATCAAAATAAATTCGCATAAATCCCAAGCAAAAGGCTTCACACTTCGAAAACCACCGACTCCGCCCCCCCTTAAAATTCAAAATTCAATAATAAAATGGCTCCCCAAACAAACTTCAGTTAAATATTTAGGACTAATGCTCGATTCGAAATTAACATGGAAAGATCACATCAAAACAATTTCAAATAAAACTTACGCAAAAATTGCTAAACTTTATCCCTACTAAACTCTAAATCAGCTCTAAGTATTGAATGTGGAACCTCAATTTATAAATCAATAATACGACCAACAATCACGTATGCTTGTCCAATTTGGTGTAACGCAGCAAAAACGCATATTGAAAAACTGCAAATTATTCAAAATAAATGCTTAAGAAAAATTACTAAGGCTCCCTGGTTTATTAGTAACAAGCAACTTCACAGAGAACTACGAATAGAGCCAATACAAGAATTCATACTAAAAACCTCTCAAAAGTTTTTCGAGATTCTTTCAGGATCCCCAGCCACGCCCATCTTCAAACTTGGCAAAAACTACCCTAAACCAAACAGAATATGCTCACGATTTCCCAAGGATAAATTCAGACCTCCATAAATATTCAACGGCATTAGTTCCCAACATCCATTAATGTAACACATTAAATCACGAATATTTCATTTAAAAACGATATTAATATATTGCCCATCAGAATAGTCTATTTTTAAAAAGTATACACTGAAAACAGCCTGTAACAATCAGGACAATTAGCGTGAGAAGGAATGACAATAATTATGTTGTAAAATGTTAACATCCCTGAAAGGCAGAAATGCCGAACAGGTGGAAATAAATAAAAAAAGCGAATAAAGGAAATGTTGCGACACGAAGCCGATAGGCTGAGTGAGGCAATCCTACGAGGAAAAGAAAATGCCACTTTTACCATTCGTATCATAAATATTTTTCTGTTCTTTCGTTTTTCGTCCGCCACTTGTTCCATTCCTAGCTTCTTCGCCAGGGAGAAATTTCCTACACTGTCAATGGTATTCATAAAAAATTAAGCTAAAAGACCTATTTAATTTCTGACATTGTGAGCCAATATCATACGCATTTTTATTCAATGCTCGAATAAATAAATGATCTTTCTTTAATGAGCGTTTTGTTTTCACTTTGTTTCGCGCTATGGTTTCATTGCAAACTTCCAACTTTCCACTATTCCTTTTCCCTTATCAACGTATTATTTTCTTGGAGTGATTATGATGAAACAGGGAAGACCAGAGTCCCTAGACAAAGGTGTAATTCATAAAAGAACGTGTACCTCTGAGGCTTCAAACAAATCACCTAAACCAAACGGATGCCAACGCTTGTCACAGCGAGAAATGGCTTTCAGCCGGGCGTTTATTCCATGTTTTAGATTCCCAGATTTGATAAAGCATTGCGCAACACAAAAATTCATTTTGAAATTTTTATCGTGTGGCGTTCGTGCGTTGATTGATGCCGCTCCTTTGTTCCTTCATTAGTTCCATTGTTCGTAATTCAGGAGCCATTGAAGCCGAGACTTGTGAATTTTGCACCTTAGATTAATGAACTTACATTTTCTACAATGAAGGCAAATGCATACGATAGGCGTGAAATTGACTGATGATGTTTTCGTTCAAATAATGGATGTGTAGTACATTATTCGCAAACATCTGTCTGCGTCACACAGAAAATGTCCCAGCTGATAACGTTAGCCACACGAGATTCATTGAGAGCTTTGCTTTACATCCCTTTCTACTCCTATTGGTGTAGGTTCCACGGCTACATATAATATGCTGTCCATTGAACGTGCTAAGTTACTGAATAATGATGCTAACCACATTTCGATATCTAACAGTAACAATCAGTATGATTCAATGAATGCATGCACTAAAGCAAGGCTCCAAACTAAATCATTATATTCTTGTTACGCCGCATACAGAATATACAGGCGAGTCCCGTAACTTTAGCACCTCCTGCAGTTCTGAACGTTATTGCAATGCAGTTTTCACGGAAATGTATGAGGAAATGGATTCACTTCTCTTTTTATCATTTGAACTTTTCGAGATATTCAGGTCACTTTGTTTGTTTGTTTTTTCAAATATAAGTATACTTTTATTTATATAAATATATTTTTTAGTCTATCATGACGAGCGCAAAAAGACGAATCCAAAGAAGTACATATTGTCATCATATAGATAAGCATTTTCTTGAGTATTTGTGATTTTTTGCTACTCTTATTTAACGCAAACTGTAACGCTCCGAGCACGAGCTAGCAGGGAGAGCGCTGTGCGACCTTTATTGGAGGACTGTTACATTTAAAAAATATGTCAAACACGAGTCGCAAAAAAATCAAAATTACTCAAGAAATGCTCATTTAACATACAACAATATGTATATCACTGGATTCGTCTTTTTACGCTTGCCATGGTAGTTTAAAAATATGTATAGTTCCATTTAAAAAACACGAATTTACCTCAATATCTCTTAAAATATAAGTGATACAAACGAAACGAATGCATGCATCAATTAGCCCCATTCCGTTATGTACTTTCGTGAAAAATCAATTGCAATAACTTCAACCGTTCAAAAAAAAAAAAATTCAAAAATTAAAATGAAATAGGTGCTAAAGTTACGACACTCAGCCTATCAGATAAAAACAGAATTTCATTAAAAATAATTTTAAAAAAACAACATTCATTTTTCAATAAATTATCTTGTACTATTAATATGTTTCTAAGAGAAAACTGTACTTATGTTTTCATGAGTAATAATGGCGATATGAGCCAATAATCGTGTAGTGCTTCTATGGCGACGAACCTTGACATCTCCTTATTTTAATTATCCTTGATTTTATTATATAATGTCGCAAAAAACTCGTTTTTCACTTTTAATATGTGATATAGGCTTTTCTTTTTCTGATCTTCTATATTTTCTATTCTCACTCACGTCTGCCTTATTGACGAACATGGATGTAGCTGCCCCCATTTTGAAGCTCTCTTTACATTAACTCTCACCAAAACAAATAAAAAGCAGGTTGAGAGAGTTTGTGGTACTATAAGAAATATTTCACCACGTTAATTTTTGAAGGTCGAATTCTACTTGGCTTTACCTGTACTCACATGTGAGACTACAAGGCGCTCACCCTTTGGCCTCGCAAAGCGACGCCAGTGGAGAATGTTCCAGGGGTACGATAAAGCGCTAGAAGGAGATTGCAGCGGGCAGCGAACGGCTTCCCGAGCCAAGACGATCCGCAGGCCCTGCTCCCGCCTTGCCAGTCCCGCGCCCGCCAGTTCGTCACAGCGAGCGCGCTACCAGCGGCGTCCTTCGGCGACCGAGGGGGGGGTGGGGGGATGGGACGGACGTGTGGAGGGGGACGGTCGGTGGCGGATGGGGACGGACGGGTTGGATGGGGACGGTCGGTGTCGGATGGGGACGGACGTGTCGGATGGGGACGGATGGAGTCGGACGGGGTCGGATGGGAACGGAACGGGTCCGGTCGGTGTCGGATGGGGACGGACGGTATCGGATGGGGACGGATGGTGTTGGACGGGGCAGACGTGGTCGGAGTGAAGGCGGATGAAGTCGGACGGGGTCGGATGGGAACGGATCGTGTCGGACGGGGACGGACGTTGTCGGATGTGGGGGGGGGGCGCGGAAACGGAGGAGGCCCGGGGGGGCGGGAGATGCTGGGAGTGGGCGGCGTCGACCAAGAGGAAGGGGTGGCGGAGGGGGGGGCACATGTTGGAGGCGGGCAGGCGGGCGGGTGGGACTTCGGAGGCAGGCAGATAGGACGAGGCGAGGGAGCAGTGAGGCGAGTGTGGCCGGACGGCAGCGGGGAGGGGGGGGAGAAGAAGGCGGCGGAGTCGGGGAACTCTGCAGAGACGCCGCCGCCAAGATTAACGCGCCCTGGACGCGTCAACGTCACAGCCGCCCACGAAGTTGCTGGACCAACTCGGGCGGAGAGAGCGGAACCGCAACGGCGCAGACTTCGCTGGCACCACCAAGGAAACATTTGCCTCGCCTCGGATTGGATTGGATTGAAACAGGTCGAAGAATTCAAAATTCTAACATTCTCATCTACAGCGAGATACATTTTTCATAATACTGTACTATTATAACTTCGATTTCTCGAACCCAAACAGGAGAACGAAAAGCTAGTCTTAACGGCGGGCGTCCCTTACAAAGAATCAAAACAATTGAGTATGACGTGTGCGTCCAGTTAATTCAAGAAACGGTATTTTTTGTTTATATGATTTTATTTAATGAGAAGTTGGTATTATAAAACGTATTGAGCGGCATACGGCCGATACCACAAAGCAGAGATTGTTGGTATTAGTGATTTATTGACTCAATGACGTGAATAACTTTTTCTCGTGTGGGAATCAAAATCATAAATGTTTTATGATATTTTTTTTTGATATATCCGATCAACACCAGGCGAATGCTAGCCCTAACAAACGGGTCATGAAACGGGCGCTATCTTTCCTTCCTCTTCCTTGCCCTAACCTCATCCCTTACTTACACACACTTACAGGCGCTACACACATTTCGGAAAACCAGTCGGGAGCCTCGTCCGACTAAGGCGGCGGATGGGGAAAACACTGTAAACCGACTTTAAGGTCGGCACCAGATCTCGCTATCCAAGGGAAGCACAACGCCATCTTGATAAAACATGCACTATACTTACGGGTCGTATGACCATAGCAGTTCACACGCCTGGAAATTAGTAATAATGAATCAATCAATCAACTACAGCGAAAGTTATAGAGTAGCCGATGAAAACCCAACAAATGAATCGGTCCATTTTTGTTATATTAATCCAAAAAATATATTTTAACTATAAGTAAACATGAAAGGAGTTTTGTTTATTTTCGAATGGTTGTTTACATACGAGTAAAAAGTATACATTTTATAGTCAACGCACTGATAAGATTTAAGCAACCGCGTTTGATGATTTCACTTCTACAATAGGTTTGAATACGTGTGGCATCAGATCTCCACCGAGCTTCAACCGCAACGTGTTCATCCATTGGCGAAGTCGCCAGTTTGTCGATCTGTTTTCTAATTTCGCCACGCCCCCTGGAGGACGCCAGCGACAAAGCCCGAACGAGGGCTCCTCGGCCGCACAGCCCAGCTGCACTCTTCGGAAACGCCACTCCGCATTTCGCTGCGGCCCGCGCGGCGCCGACGCAGCACAGAAACAGCGGAGGCGGCGGAGGCAGAGGTGGTGGAAAGGACGTGCTGAGACAAAAAGAGTCAGGGACGAGGTGGAGAAGAAGAGTAAGAAGGAGGTGGCGCGCGAAGGAGCTAAGGGAGGAAGTTGGCCCGAGGCATAGACTACAGAGGTAGACGTTCTTTACTCTATGCCCGAGATTGACTGGAGAGAAGGATTGGAGGAAATAAACGGAGTGGTGGCAATGAAGGATGGTGGTCCTGGAGGCGATGGCAGGCAGTTGATGGTGAGGCGGTGATGGCAAAGCGATTACGGTAGGACGATCCCAGCAAGGAGAGATGCAGGCAGGGCGGAGTTACAGGGCGCTGGCGAAAGGTGGTGTCCTCAGGTGGTGACGCCAAGGCAAGGTTGCATGGCGCTCGTGGCAGGGTAATAACGGAGGGGCAATAAGAGGGTGTAGGCACCGCAGGGCAGTGACGACAGGTGGCGACGACAGGCCATGAGTGCCATGCCCCCCCCCCAAAAAAGCCCCACCCTTTTCGTTTGTTACTTTCTTTTATTTTGCAAAATTGATTTAAATATTTATTAGAAAAATGTAATTGTTTAAAAATAATATTATATATATACATATATATATATATATATATATATAATTACAATATAATAAGTATTTATTATTTAACAAAACTCTACAAAATCAACGGGTGGTTTCACCCCTGATGGCAGGGCGGCGACGACTGGTCGCCAACGATATAGCGGTGATTGCATGGTCTTGTTGAAGGCGGAAGCTGTAGGATGGTGAGGGGGGGTGACGGCAGGTTGGTGCTATGTGGGTGCGAACCTGGTGAACGGGAAGGCGGAGGCCGTATGATGGTGAGGGAGGTGACGGCAGGGTGGTGCTAGGTGGGTGCGGGCCGGGGAACGGGAGGCGTAGTGAGTGGTGCTAGGTTGGGTGCTGAACGGGAAGGCGGAGGCAGTAGGACGGTGAGTGGGCGACGGATGAGTGGTGCTAGGTGGCTGCGGGCCGGAGTGAACGGGAAGGCGGAGGCAGAGGACGGTGAGTGGGCGACGGATGAGTGGTGCTAGGTGGCTGCGGGCCGGTGAACGGAAGGCAGAGGCAGTAGGACGGTGAGTGGGCGACGGATGAGTGGTGCTAGGTGGCTGCGGGCCGGGTGAACGGGAAGGCAGAGGCAGTAGGACGGTGAGTGGGCGACGGATGAGTGGTGCTAGGTGGCTGCGGGCCGGGTGAACGGGAAGGCGCCGGCGGCGGAGGCCTCCCGCCCCGGGGGACGCGGGCGGGCGGTGGCCGGTCGTCGGGCTGCGGGCGCACGTCGGGGGCCGCTAATGGACCCGCCGCCCCCGAAGGACGAGCGCCGCCGCCGCCTTCGCGCAAACACCTCCCCCTCCGCCTCGCCTCCCCCCTCGAGCCGGCCGAAATCCCCGGTGCCCCCCGCCCCCGCGTACTTTTAACGGCTCACTTGCTGCGGCGACGCGACGCGGCGAGGCGAGGCGGGCGCCGGCCGTCGCAAGTGGCCAAGACAGAACACTGCACTCGCGCGCGCCACAAGTTGGTTTTCGTCAACCCACGCGCTTTGCTCTCGCCAGTTAATCTGGTTTTTACTATTTATTCTTTCTATTATTTACGTAAACCCTCGCAACATAACGTTTTTTGCGTTGAAGCCGCGGTTTTTAATAAAAGCAAAGACCATTCTTACCTTTTCGCACTTACTCCGTAAGAAAAAAAAAAGTATTGTAATCACGCACTGAAAAAAAAGCGAGAATTCAGGCCAAACTTATTTTCGTTAAAATCCCAGATTTTTCAAACATTGCAAAACCGCAATTTTTTTGTGGGGGGCGTCTTCCTACGAATATTAAATTGAAGATTACGACTTTTTCTTAATAAAATATGATCTTTGAAAAAAAATCTTGAAATAAGGTCATCTTCAATATTTCGAAAATATGAGTAGTTTTCGGGTAATTTTGAGCGATTTTTTTTCTTTTTAAAACAAGAATCTTTTTCTCACAAACCACTCCAAAGTTTTTCTTAAATTATTTTCTCCACGTATGTATCAAGAAACGGTAAAAAGTATTATCATTTTCAGGAACTTCGAATTTTCAAAAAAGTTAACATTTCAAACTACAAAATTGAGGATTTTAGTCTTCAAAAAAGTCTGTTCTAAAAAATTAGCTCTTTAAAAAAGGTCATGTACATAATAAAGGAAGTAGATTTCGAATAATTTTTGTTTTATATTTACGCAATTTGTAAAACAAAAATTTATCGAAAACAGCTTCAATTTTTTCATTAAATTGTCTCGTGTATAACAAAGGGCTGTAAAAAATGATAATGTTCGTCTTGTTTTCGGCAAACTCTCCATATTTTTGAAAATTGCAAAAAGTAAAATTTCAAAACTACAAGCCCGAGTTCGAAACTAACTGAGTTTCGATAGAGTAGAGGTAAGGTTCGCGGCGAGTAAACTCAGAGGATCTGAATTCGAGCCTCGGTGCGTAAAAATCTTTGCTGGTTTATGTAGTAGTATAATATATAGGATAAATAATGCGAAAAAAGTATGTGCTGGTAGACCACCACTAGTTTAAAACTCATTTATTGATGCTAACAAGTTGTATAAAGTTAAAAAAGATAATTTATGCCACAGCTTTTCTTGAATTAAATAATATACTCTGACAATAAAGTTATAGAAAAACAAAGCAGCCACCGAGACGGTGGCGGCAGCGGTTAGAGCAGTAAGCACAAGGGAATCATACCGGAGTAAATTGTGTAAAGTTGTGATGATCTCATATGAATAAACTATTGGAATGAACACATCTGAGATAAAAAAACAGGAGATAAACGTTTTACTCTTTATTATGAAATTGACATTTCAGAATTATATTGTCTGTTGCGAAGAGAGGGATGCCCGTAATTTCCAACGAAAATGAACTACTGCGAGAAGATCCTACCTCCGTATTTCCAAGCCTTCTGCAACGTTCATTTCTGGAGGGTGACATGAGAGATCACGGTGTTTCTCCTTGGCAAACATAAATCACGTTTTATTGAAAGACATTAAAACCCCCCATTCATGCCCCTTCATCTTCGTCGTGAGAACACCGGAAGTCATAAAAAGGATAGTAAAAGTGAATGCAAAGTAACGACGTGAAACATTTTCAAATACGGTAGTCAATCTTAGCGAAAAAACGTTTTCAATAATCTCCTGATTTCTGATAAAACCTGTTAAAGGCGTTTACTTCTAAGATAGAAACAAGATCACTTATGTTTTATCTGAAAGACATTTAGAATCGGATAGAATTATAACGTGGATACAACAAAATGAATAAATTACCCTTTTGGTGTGAGTTGTTTCAGTTGAGTTGATAATTCAATTAAAGAAATTACAAAATTATTTGGTAAGAACTAGGTGTAAACACGAACTGTAAGACACAATTTGAACATCACTTTACTTCTCATTCCTTATCGACAAAACGTACCATACAGAGACATCATTGAACATAATACATAATTGATCATGACTTCGAAAAGTCAACACTTTACTCGTATCAGTCACTAAAGAACACAATATAATTAGTTTAAAAACAAAGTCAGAACCATTTCGGCTCCTACAATCAAAATACTACTGACCACATCATTCGAATTTTCCCATTAACAAATAATTCATAGCTGAAAAAACGCACATATAATAAAAATGATGTGATGCAAAGGTAGTTCGTCATTTATTTCGATTTACAAAGTGTCAAACAAATAAACAAATCACCAGGATTTGTCAGCTCCAGCAAATGGAACTCAATTCACGTATTAATTAGAATATTTACTGTTATTCAAAGAACTTCACAGGGTGACTCAACAAGTAGTATGAGGTTTTCTTCATACTTTCCTCGTGTTCTGTCTTGCAATGAAATCGCGTCCGCTTTCTCCGGTATTAAGAGATCATCAATTATATTTGGAAGAAACGATTCGTTATTAATTTTGTTTATTATTGATTCTCTGAGTATTAGTAATATCGCCTGCTTCAGTTATCTCAGTGGCGGAAGTGTGAGTCAGGGACTGAGATAATTTTCACCTTCAGATGAGAAAAGTATAACAACGCCGGGTTTCGTGATCTTTAACGTAATTTCCGAGAAACTTTGGCGAGGACCGACGTCTAACAATTCTATGAGAATGCTACACAATACAGTGATTGTTTGCTGGTCATAGATATCGCCAGTTTGTACGAAAGCTTCTATTGCATCTAGTGTGGCTGCTAATCTACCGTTCTGGGTAGTAACAGAATCTTTTATTACTGACGGAAAAGTTGTAGGGTGCAAAATGTGCATCAACTTGTCTTCTCCCAATGATTTTTAAAACGTTTGTAGTATTTTTTAAATTTGTTAACGAAATTTTTAATAAATGTAATTTCGTATTAGGTAAAGGGGTGTTATAATTAGTGTATTTGAATATTACATATTTACATCCCATTTTACATATTTATTGTATATTCGTACCGTTTTCATTACATATTTATACATTGACGTTTCATACTACATATTTGTCCGGTCTTTGGTGATGATTGGCCAATCCCCGCGACCGCGATCGAGAGGGCCGTATGTCCGCCCCGCACGGCAGCACCCCCGCATTCCCTCCGCCCCCGCGAGGTGCGTGAGGCGCGATGGCCGGCCCGAGGCGACGAAGGCTGGAAGAGGGCGCGCGCGGCGCCTTTAACGAGGGCGCTAACGACCACGCGGGGCGGCACGTGCGCGACACGTGCACGCGGCCGGAAGCAGACGGCACGTGTGCGGCGCCCTCGCACGGCAAGGCACGGCACGGTGGCGGAAGGCAAGGCAAGGCAAGGTAAGAAGAAGCGAGTCAAGGCCAAGAAGAGCACGCTAAAGGCAGAGAAAGGCAAGAAGAGATGAAGTACGGTGAGGCAAGGCGCAGTACAGCAAGAAACGACGAGGCGGAGCAGGGCAAGGCAGGGCAAGGCGGAGCAAGGAAAGGAGGAGCAAACGCAAGGCAAGGCGGACCAAGGCGAGATGATTGAATATATTGAAAATTTATGGTTATACAAGATAATACTCGTAATTTACTTCAGTAGAAATCATTGGCGATAATTTTAGGGATAATACATTAAGCTGATATCGTAGGCTTCCGCGGCCAGAGTTATGATTTGGGCTGTCCGGGTGACGCCGCGTCGAAGGCTGGGGTGCCGACGTTTCGACCGACATATCTGAAGAGGACCGCGATATGTCGGTCGAAACGTCGGCACCCCAGCCTTCGACGCGGCGTCACCCGGACAGCCCAGATCATAATACATTAAGCTGTTCCAAATGGTCTCTCCTTCATTCCTCTTCTTTAAGGAACGAGAAATTACACTATTAGTAAAAGTGTTTTATAAGAGAAGTGAACATTATTATAATTGCGAAGTGGAATAGAAAATTGTCTCACACAAATCAAAAAAGCATTCATATTCCCTCAGAAAGAAAAGTTTTGAATATTTCCTTGATTAGACCCTTTAAAGAAAGTTATATTTGTTTAAATTAGATTGAGGTGAATAATCACTTCCATATTCTCTCACAATTTTATCTTAACGCTGTCCTCTCAGAGGTCTCTAGAGGGGCCTAAGAAACGATTCCATCATCACGAAAAGGCAACAAAAAAAAATCTTATGTATAAACCCAGACTCTGTCGGTGGCTCCATTAGTTTAGCATTAGCGGCGTGCACGAGAGCACCGCCTGTTTATGGAGCGCGGCGCATCGCCAGCCGCAAAGATTTCGTTAGGGCGCCCCCATTTGCTTGCAACGCGGCGCCACGCGACGCGGGCCGGGTTCCGCCAGCGAGGGGACATTTACGAGAGCTACCTGCGCTGTAAACGCGATGGATAAGCCGATTACGGGCTCTTTATTCTTAACTGAATTTCCGTGTAGGGTTAAAAGGCACACTGCACCGGACTGCGTGATGAAAGACTGATACCTTCTCCCCGAAATTCAGTTAGTCGGTGCAATTTGCGCGCGGGTTGCCCCACGCCACGCACGTTTGTTTTGCTGTCACCAGATATCAACTCGTAATTTGTGTTATATTTTAAAGGTTGGTTTTCCCAAGACCTTGCAAGTTTTGCTTAGTTCGGGGTGACATTAATTCCTACCTTGCGTGTCACAAAATTAGAGTGGCCTTGGTCTGTTTACAAGATAGACGTGATTACGACACGGAAAATATATGCAGATTAAAGAACATACATTCTAAATATTTATAATTATCACCTTTCCTCGCCTCTTTGAACAAATTTAATTCTGAATATAAAAAAGTCGTATTTTAGACGTTACAATATCAGACGACACCATTCAGGGCAGAAGAAAGAAAAGCAAATTGAGTTATCTTTCGCCTTTTATTTTCTGTAGGATACAATTTTGATATATTCTTTATATTTATTTTCAATTTTAACATAAAAAGCCCATGTTGAAAGAAATTCTGACGTTAAAACAAAAAACACTTTCTCAAAGTGTATTATTGCTAGACCACATGCCTATTTTAATTTTTTAAAATTTATTTTATGTCAAAAAACAGTTAAAACTGTGGAGACGTGAATTCTGCACCATTTCAAAATTCTGTGATCCCTACACTAAGTCATATACTACTTGAATTTTGAAAAAAAATAAAAAATAAAAAAATAAAAAAAATAAAAAAGCTCCCGCATAATAAAATCTATTTTCAAGGATAAATAAGCAATAAAGTTTAGGCTCTTATCCATGATGTCTTTCGCCAAGGAATAATACTTCCTGCGGCAACAACATGGAAACGATAATTTGAATAATTATATTTCCCACTGAATTCTAGAAGACGTGCAAAGATAATGCCTACGTAACGAGAATCATAAATTCACTGTGAAATACGTAAAACAGTGTAATTACGTAACATGAATATGGACATTTTAAATACTGCTAAAAGCAATAGACCTATGTAGATACTGCTAGGTAGATGTTAATTTTATTCTGTAAAATAAGGATTTTGAATCATGAGGTACTGACATATTCATTGGCATAATAACAAAATTTGTGTCTATTGTTTTGTTTGTGAAAAAATAATGAAAAACTTACAATAAACATGTACCGTGTGTAATTTTCTGTAATAGAAAAGACAAAGCATTCGCACGTGTACGCTAATTTATATACAGCAGTGCCGTAGTACCTAAGCGTTCTTCAGAAGTCCTTAAATGAACGATGCAAAGCACACGAAGACGCAATGAAAATCCGAATCACAGAAAACAGAAATTCATTCGCAGCGTCACTTTTTCACTTCTACGCGCGAAACGATCGCCGCGCGATCGGGAGGGGATTTTCGGGGCGGAGCCAGGCGGCGAAGGCGCAAGGGGCGCAAGGGGGGGGGGGGGCGGAGAGACCGGCTAGTGGAGGAGAGGGGGGGTGACAGATGAGGTTGCAGGGCGGGGGGAGATGTTGGTGGCGGCAGCATGGGGTTTGAAGGTGGTGATAGCGGTGGTGGTGTCTACCGGGGAGCTGGAGCGGGGCGGCGGAGATAGCGGGGGGGCGTCAGCAGGAGGGGCGAAGAACGGCGGGGTGGGCGGGGGGGGCGGGGGGGGGGGGGCGGAGCGACGGGAGTGGGTGGAGGCGGCGCGCGCAAAGGCGGGGAGCTGGAGCGGTGGCGGGGGGGGGGGGGCAGCGGGAAGGGGCGAGAAACGGCGAGGTGAGCGACGGAGGGGGATGGCGGAGGGGGCGGGGGGGGGGGCAGCGCGCACAAAGGCGGGGAGCTGGAGCGGTGGCGACGGAGATGGCGGGGGCGGCGGCAGCGGGAAGGGGCGATGAAAGGGGGGAACGGAGGGAGAGGCGTTGCAGGCGGGGCGGAGTCGGCGGAGAGGTGGTGTGGAGGCGGTGCGTGGCGGGGCGTCGTCGTCAAACTGCTGGCGAGGCAGGCAACTCACCTGAACGCGTCTCTCGTAAGAGGTAAATAAACACAGGGTGTTTCCCCTATTCCTCAGGGCCCACCCGCACTTTCGCCTCTTGTACTTTGTCGCGTCGCTACGCTACGCACCTGCCACCGCTCCCTCTCGCCCGGAATGGCAGGAAAGTAAAAATGAAAATAAAAAGTTTAAAATATAAAAAGTTGAATGAGATAAAAAGTCAGATTTATGTGTCATGGAAGAGCATTGCTAAATACAGTAAATAACATTTGCTAAATATCATAAATAAGCATGGCTAAATATAATATATAACACGTAAAAAATATCATTTACAAAACAAAGCAGTAATTCGCAATACTCGCGACAAATTTGTCGCAACAGCAACAAATTTGAAAATGAAAAATTGGAAGTATTGGATATAAATTGAGGCAGTTCAAAACGGTAATCTCATGTAGTGTTTTTGTGTAAACTGAATATTTTGCTACATTTCACATTGACACTTCTCTCACATGAAATCAAATGCCATTATTTATTCGTACTAAGAGTCGTATGATAATGATGTGTGTATGATCGGATATGAGTCGTATGGTAATGATGTGTGTCTGTATATATATATATATATATATATATATATATATATATACACAGATTGCTTGACGCCAGCAAAAATGTCTACTTTAAATCAAAGATATCCTATTTTGTACTTGCAATTAGTGTCAACAAATTGTTCCCAATTGCGCTCAACGAATGGTTTAAAGAAACAAAAGTGAGGAAAGGCGGTGAGGGGGGGGGGCACACGGAAATGAAACATTTTTGCTGTGAATGGATGTTTGGAATTCTTCGCCCCTCTGTCCGGCCTCCAACCCTCTGCCCCCCCGGCCTTTTCAGCGGCGCTTCGGACTGCGTCGCCCTCGCACTCGTTTGCCGCGGCGGCCGCGACCCCGCCCGCGCGCCGCCACCGCCGACGCCCACGCGCCGACGACGAAACCCTACGACGCCGCTGGCCGTGCTATTGATTTTGCTTATACTACCCGGTCGATACCTATGTACCGACGGCAAGCAATGATTTGAAGAAAGCAATTGGCTTAATAAAGGAATTGGAATGCTGTTTGTTTTTTATTAGATATTTGATTTAATGGACTCTGTTTCCCTAAATCCAATTTACCCATCAGTATAGACTGACTCGGTCTGCAAACTCGCCGTGGGATATTGTCATAATATGTTTCAATTTTACGAGTATAGAGAAAAATTGATTTATTTTTTGGTAGCTAAAATCTGTGATCTGTTGGTGATATTGCTCTGTGTTTGTGATATTACAGCTGGAAATAGTGTCTGGAGCTGCAATGACTTTCCTCTTTGGTTTAGCCACACTTTTTTTCTCACCTTCATTGTCCAACCTCCAGTAAATGTTTCAAACCAGCACCTACCAAACCGAATACATAAAATTATGTCAGTTAGGCAGAATCCTTCACTGTTATCTTTCCATTTCTCCTTTCCCCCCTACACAACACATATTTCGTATTCTTCCATTACCTATCTCTTTTTTCTCACCTTCTACCTCTCGCAGGCGTTGCATCAATTTCCTATCTCGGCAAGTCAACGCCCGCTTCCACCTCGCCTCGCGCTCTTGGGCCCTTCCTCGCCCGTGCGCTTTTTCGAAATCGTTTCCGGAGCCCCGCGAATGTGTTTGCACTGCCGCGCCTCCCGCCCGCCGCCCACGCGCCACTTGGACGCGGCGACGCGCAGGTGACTTCCCAGGCGGCCGGCGCGGGCGCGGGGGCGGGGAGCGGGGGCGGGGAGCGGGCAGGTGGAGCCAGGCAGAGGCGCGGGAAAAGGCGTGGGCGGGGACGACGTTGTGGCGGAGTGTGAAGGGATGGCAGGTGCGGGGGAGGAGAGAACGAGGACTGGGGGGGGGGCGGGGAGGGGCGGGGGCGGGACGGGGGCGGGGCGGGGCGGAGCGGGGGCGGGGCGGGGGAGGGGCGGGGGCGGGGCGGGGGTTGCTCGAAGAAAGCCCTGGGCGGGACAGGGGTGCGGAAGGGGCGAGGCGGAGGTGCGGGTGGCGGTGAAGGCGGGGTCGCGGGCACGGGTGGCGTGACAGGGAGTAGAGGAGCGGGCGAGAGCACCGGCGTGTGTGTGTGTGTGGTGTGTGTGTGTGTGTGTGTGTGTGTGTGTGTGTGTGTGGCGGAACTCGACACGTGTGCTCCTCAGCATGCAAAGTAGTGGAGGCATGCGAAGACGAAACCGTCCAGGGAAGGGACACGTCTGCCGACAAGCAGGATGTCGTGATCGACGTCGCAGGAGACGCATGTTGTAGCATTTCGGTGATTCCGGTTGCTTTGATGAATAGATTGTTGGTAAAATAAATCACAGGCTATAATTATTTTGTGGATGTACGATGTACGATTAGATTGTATAAAATGAAGAAAATAGACTAGAAAAATACCTATTTAAAAATAACCGAATTGTTCATTTCGATAAACTGATAAGATTTCTATCTAGATTATTAGTTCTCAAATAAATTTAAATGTGTAATACACGTGCGTATTTATTCTTACCCTACGATGATTTACTTAATGACTTCAATACCTTTCCATTATTCAAATAAATGCCACTCAGAATGAAGTCGTCAGTCACTGTATGAATAACTTGCTTTGATATGTTCTTCAGTGATGGTTGGGTCACAAGTGGTTCAAATGCACAGTTTTAAGTGCCGAAAAACTGAAGATATTAAAAAATTAATAAAAATACGATGATACAAATTCGCAAATAGTGTTGACACTTGAAACTTTCGTTTGCCCAGCTCCGGGGTGTTATCTGTAATATTCCCAAAGTTTTGGTCGTGCAGACAAGCGGTGGGCTTGGGCTGTCTTCTGAGAGCTGTCCAAATCTACACCGTACGCACCATTACAAATAATTTCGAAATATAGTTATTTTTAAAGTAATTTTGCTTTGGCAACTAAGCTTAACATATAAACCACATGTAAAACTGTCACTGAAAAAGTCAATCGTTTTGACATGAAGCTTTCCAACTTTCCCTTTTCAATGTTACTACTTCTAAAAGAAAATTCTTGAAAAATGTAAGAGAAATGGTGATGCGTGAGGAATATAATACGGAAAGATGGGAAGGGAAAAGAATAATGCAGAGAAAATTACGTGAAAGGCTCCTTGCATTCTCCTCTGAATGTGACTATAAAAAAGATGCTAAGAAAATGTTGAAATTCATTTATCGATTGCCTTGACACATAATTATCCCTTATAATATTCCCACATGGCTCTAAAACACGAAGATAACATTAACACACTTGATTTACAATTATTGTTTCATGAGCTGTAAGGATAATAAAGTGTCTAACTGAACAACAAACTTAACAAAATTAGCCAGGGGCTCGATAGCGCGGGTAGCTAAGACCAATTACTCCGATCCGAAAGTCGTGTACATTGGTTTTCGACCAGTTGTTGTGGCGCCGCTGCCTTCTGATTCGATTATTTCGCTTTTGGCTTTAGTCTACTTTTTCTTCTTTTAATACTTACAGGGTTTTCTATTATGATCAGTGCAAAGGCAAAAAGCAAATTATTCCGTCTACTTCGGACCGTCCTCATCCTCTGCCAAAAAATTACATTGGCAGATCATTCAATATCGTAATGAATACATCCCAAGACATTATTTCGCGTTTAATGCATTCCGAAATTATTTGGGCAATGTTCTATGCAATTCGACGTCTTACTGACTAAATCTAGAAGCTCGAATAAAGAGGAAAATAATTTAAAAATCAAATTTACGATGTTATCTTTTGTTGTTGTTCTTCTTCTTACTGAATCAAGCAAAGTATTCATTGTTTTCTGTGAATAAGCTGTTTACTACCAAATCACATAGTCTGCTAGCGAGAACGGTCAGCGTAATGTGAATCCTGAGTTACGATATACAGTACTTCATCACAATAGTTATCCCGAGAAAACCGAAGAAATATGATATAGCATTTCTCCTCACGATTAAATTATTATAAAATAGGAAAATATTAATTTAGCAATCCTAGTGTTTTGATTTTCTCAATGTTATTGAAACTGAATATGTGTCACAACCCAATGCCCAGAAGTAAAATTCCTAAATATCAACGTTTTAATTTCAGGTGTACTTTTAGGCTTCCGTGAGCGGTAGCTCAGTGCATCAACTGATGTCACTGCAGCGCCTCTGACCGGGAGGTTCTAGGTTCGAGTCCTGATGGCGGCAGGATTTTCGACACTAGCTTTTCAGCTACGTCGAATTCAGTCCCTGTCTGGAGGAGAATTCTAGCGGCCGGTAGTTTTGCGTAGTTTCTCCGATCAACACCAGGCGAATGCCGAAGCAGTACCCTAACAAACGGGCCACAGACCGCGCGCGATATTTCCTTCCTCTTCCTTGTCATATCCTTACCCCTTACTCTCTCTCTCTCTCTCTCTCTCTCTCTCACACACACACACATGCACTGCACTACTACATATTCCAGGAGACCGGTCGGGAGCTTAGGGCTTGTCCCGGCTGGGGCGGTGCCCCGCTGGTGGGAGAGTCCTGGTTAGGGGAAAACCCCACTAGCCGACGGTAGGTCGGCGCCGGATCTCGCCATCCAGCGGTGAAAGATCACCGCGCATATCCCGAGAAAAAACGTGCACTATACTAACGGGACTAATGACCAAAGCAGTTGACGTGCCCGGAAACACGAAAAAATCAAATCAAATCAATTTCAGGCTTCCGCACTCGCGTTGCGCGCGCAGCACAGGTGGGACTTGCCCCAGCGCCTAGCGGCGGCGAAGACGCTGTCGACGCACAGACGCCGCGCGGCGCGTGCGTCGAGACGAGGGGCGCGTGAATAAGACATGGTGTGTGCGTGCGCGCGCGTATACCCGGCATTGTTCGGCGCCCGCAGTCAAACCTCGGGATTGATCAAGACTGAATAGCGGCTCCCAGAAAGCAGCGCGCACGCCGCGCGAGATTACCACACGAATTTTTCATAAGGCTGATGGCCGCCCCCGCCAGCCCGGCCTTTCAGGCGACGCGACGCACCGGCGAGGGCGACCCTCGCTCGCGAGCGCAACTCCACGCGCCGCCGCCAGACGGCGCCAGCGCAGCGCGCCGCCCGCTCCGCACTCCGCGAGTTCCAGGGCCCGTAGAGAGCTTTGGCGTTCCGTAGGGTAAAACGCTATGAGGAGACCAGCACATGTTCAAGTGTAAAAGAGTTTTTGCGCTACGTTTCCATCTAAATGGAAGCAGTTTCAAGCTCTGGTGGCAGAGGGTTCTGCTAACTTCCCACAAGGAAACATCCTCTTTAAGTAGTATTTGTTTTATATTAGAGCTGAACATAGCACACTCACCTGCATTTATAATTATATTATTAATTATATATATATATATATATATATATATATATATATATATTGTAGTGCTACCAGCATGATGTAGCATAATGAGAATATGTACAGATATTAACAGAATCTGTCACTTCAGTTGAAAGAAAATTTATGATTCGTGATAACGTTATGGTTCGATGTGCGACACTCGTCACGTGGTTTCCTTCGTTATTCCGTTTTCCGCTGTTACTTTAGCGTGAAGTTGGATTTCGCGTAAGCGCAGATGCTCCAAAGTGAGTTCATATCATTTATACGCCAAAGTACTTCTCGCTGCGACTAATACCAGCAATTAACTTAGAGGGGTCATTTCTCCGTTGTGAAACCCCCACTCTGCCTGCTTTGCCACCGCATTTCCCCTCTCGATTTACATGATTGGCCCGTTGCCCCTCCACAGTCTTGCGTCTCAATATGAGCTACTTTAAGAAGGGACCGCTTTGACAGGTCCGGAAACAAGTGAAAACCATCCAGAGCGACGACATTGATAAAGATAGTGGTGAAGCCATTGACGAATGATACAACTGTAAACGAACGCACTAATAAAATGAGGGCATGGACATAACCTGCAGTTATGTCGCTACCAGTGGCCATACAGGACCTGTCAAAGCGGCCCGTTCTTGTAGTAATCTCTCTGTATTAAGGTAGGGCTGCTCCAGTGGGCGGATAGGGAGCGGTAGCTCAGTGCATCAACTGATGTCACTGCAGCGCCTCTTACCGGGAGATCCTAGGTTCGAGTCCTAACGGTGGCAGGATTTTCGACACTAGCTTTTCAGCTAGGTCGGATTCAGTCGCTGTCTGGAGGAAAATTCTAGCGGCCGGCTGCTCTGATCGGTAGTTTACCGTAGTTTCTCTGATCAACGCCAGGCAAATGCCGGAGCAGTACCCTAACAAACGGGCCACAGACCGCGCGCGATCTGTCCTTCCTCTTCCTTGTCCTATCCTCTCCCCTTACACACTCACATACACTAACATGAACTACACTACCACATATTCTGAGAGATCGGTTGAGAGCGTAGAGCTTGTCCCGGCTGGGGCGGTGCCCCGCTGGTGAGAGAGTTCTGGTTAGGGGGAAACCCCACTAGCCGACGGTAGGTCGGCGCCGGATCTCGCCATCCAGCGGGGGAAGATCACCGCCATCTCCCGAGAAAAACATGCACTACACACACGGGACTAATGATCAAAGCAGTTGACGCGCCCGGAAACACGAAAAAATCAATCAATAAAAAAAAATCCTGTGGGCGGCCGATTGGCGAACCCTGGCTACCGGTGTGGCCCGCGTGGCGCACCGGTGTGGCACAGTGCCTACTCCTCAAGTGTGTTAAATGGCGAGGTTTTAATTACCAGTAGGCGTGCGCTGTCAGATAAACGGGTGTATTTACCACTGCTTCTCACTCCCACTCGCTTTGCATCCCTTGAAATGGCATAGAGATAGTAAATGAGATCTCGTGACAGAGAGAGGAACATTATTTGTTGATTTAGGGAAAAATCCACTCATTCAGATTCTTTAACTTGAATACTATGAAGATAGCAAGTGATCAACTACAAAATTATTTCACTACAACTTCTGTTGATCCATGATATATTGATGCCACTTGACATTTCATGGTCTTTTGCTTTGTGCACTTCCTTAAAAAGTGTACAAGTGTAAAGTGAACAGTGAAAGGGAAGCTATTATTAAAGAAAAATAATAGACTACACTGAACCTGTTACATGATCTTGGAAATAAACTGGCCAAACCTTTTCATTGGCCACTGAATCCTTTTATGGCAACTCCAATATTCTTTGATTTAAGCTTATAAAACGAACCTATAATGATGAACGTACATGTAATGGGAGGAATCTAATGGAATCTTTGGGAGAAAAATATATTACTTAGCACAGAATTTCATTGAACTTTCAAAACAATCCGCATCTATTAAAGAAAAATTATTTCATAAAAATGGAAATATGAATAAATTATTATTTAGATCAAAAAGTTCTTATTCATAAATTTATCCTTCTGAATCGTGTGAAGAGTAGTTATTGAGATCCCTTCAAAACTATATTTCGGACATTGTTGCTATTCGAATTTCAGAATTGAACTAGCGAATTTCTTTCAGCCGACCTGGATGGCCGAGGTGGCTAAGAGCGAGTACCGACTCAGCGCTTCGGTCCGAAGGGTCGCGGGTTCGAATCCCGCCTTGGGCATGGTTGTTTGTCCCTTGTCTCCATATGTATGTGTTGTCGCAGAGGGCCTCGCGTTCTGCTGACCCCAGATCAGAGGAGCCCGCAAATGTGTTGGTGTCTAGTGTATGGTCGAATATGTATCCCATCGGGACGCAAAGGGTAACCGGCTGTCGGCTGGATACAAGCCCTCGAAAGGAGAAAGAAGAATTTCTTTTAAGCATTGGGGTTAACAATTAGCCATCTAAGTGCTTATCACAAATTTATCAGAAATCGATTGGCATTCATTCGTATTGTCGTCCGCGAAAGGTTTACCCAATCTGATTCTGATAATGCGCAATGTGAATGGGTTCATTTGCGACCCGCAGCGCCTGCGACTTTCTCCTTCGAGGCGGCGCGGGGGTGGGGGTGGGGTGGGAGGTCTGCGCTGCATCACGACCCGCGCGGTGGCGTGCGGCCGGGCGAGCTCACCTTTCGACGCCGTCTCATTATCTTAACGACCACGCCCCCGCCCCGCCCCATTCCGCGATGTTTCTTTTCGCTCTTTTCGCCTTCCGCTCCAGTGGCCTCGCGCGGCGCCCCAACTCTTGCGCGCGCGCTCTCCCTCTCTCTCATCGCCTCTTGATTCCACCAGCACTCTCCTGCTCTATCTCTCTCTCTCTCACTGGCTCGCTCGCGCGCTCCCTCTGACTGACCTCCACCCTCTCTCCACCCCACTCGCTTTCCTCCGCCCTCCCTTACCTCCCTTACTCCTCCTCTCTCTCTCCTCCCTCTCTCTCTCTCTCTCTCTCTCTCTCTCTCCAGCTCTCTTTGTGCCGCTTCTCTCTCTTTCATCTCCTCCTGAATTCAGCCGCACCATTTTACCCTATCCAGCCGCCTCTCTCGTAATACCGTACAAGAGGAAAGATATTATGTCCTTCATCTATGGCAATGCATTGTAGACGTGAAAATTCTAGACGGCACAAAAACACCTTTCTTTAGCTCAGAATTCACCCAAAAAGAACCTTTAGTAAACGTTCTCATACCAAATGACTGTCGCATAACTTGTAATCGAGAACTGAATCAAATTAAACATTATTTATAATACTAATAAGAAAATTCCTAATTAACAGTTTTAATTACACTGCTCTTTGGTGTTCCACTTCTTCTCTCAATAACCCTGTGCCCAATGACCCATTTCTCTTTCTCTCTTTCTCTCTCTCTCTTTCTCTCTCTCTTCCTTTCTTTCTTTCTTCATCTCTTTTTATCAACTGTGGCATCCAAGTTCACCCACTTATCCCTTGTGTCTTCAATCATTGTTTTGCAGGAGATAACCATTAAACCTTAATTGTAACGACAGACTTGAATGTGAACGATTGCATGGAGTACATACTGCAAGTCCCTGTACCCGGAAAGACAGACAAAAATCTACTAGATACTTTCTAATTATCTACGACCTCTCGGAAAACTAAGATGTTGCGTATATCAGCATTAACCACGATAGTTAACGAAAATTTCGCCGTCTACCGGCGCACGATTACATAACATTCTCTTCTTACGAAGTATTCGTAAGGCAAGAAAGTAATAAACTTCAATAAAAATTCTAACACAATGGTCACCTTCTCAACTAATCGTCGCCATAATGTCTGTGGACAAATCTACAAAGAACGAGTCATTACCAACTCGATTTACCAAATACATCGGTGACATCACTATGTTCATAACTGCAATTACCGTCATTACCATACCGGAGTAATTAAAACATATTACCACTTCATCAGTCTCCATTACAATAGGAAATTCAATTCAATTACTGCATCCAAGTGTCACATTCCACGTGGAAAATAATGAAATGGCTTTCGTACACCTTTGCGAGCACTGCTAACACCGCCGTGGTTGCATTGTTTGTAGTTCTCTAGCTATTCTCTCCTTATCGAAGACTTTGCAGTCACAGAAATGACCTCATGCTTTGCTGGATATCTAGTTTTTTAACATTTTCCCACCGCATGTCGATGATTCACTTTTGGGAAGGGGAATCTCAAAATCTTAACCCAACACACACATCTGAGCTTTTCATCATCGCATCAGGAGTCAACAGAAAACGATGTCCCAGTGAAAAATCACACGCATGACGAGAGGCATATATCTATGTTGAGGACGCCATTTCAAGCTGCAACCTCTTCAGACTGCGGGTGTAAATTGGTTGGCGCTTCAGCCACCTCGATCATCTAATGACACTATTTAACTACCGCTTTTCTACACATCCACTGCCACCATAACCCCAACGATCGTGAATACCTCCACCAGCTCAACCATAATCGTTATCATGATCGCCGTCGTCACTGCACTTCAATTCCGTTTCGTATCCACCACCAGACCAACCATCACCGCCTGTCCCGTCATTGTTCATGGATACAAACCTAGGGCCACCGAGAGAAAATCCGCGTCCCAGTACAAAGAATATTTCATTCAGAATTAAACATCAATACAATAATAAACCAAATAGCACAAATATCACACAACTTCTACCAAAACCTAACAGACATATCAGCAGCATCCCATTACAAACTTCCGAAAAATCCAATCCACACTCGAATAAAAAATAGATTTCCTTTTGAAGCATACCTCAAAATTTTAGCCAATCCCGATTCTTAACACCGAGGTTCTCCCCTAAAGTATCCTCTCCAATGTATAGATTAAGTTAGCTTAGATATTTTAAGTAGAATAAGTCTGAAAATACATCTGTAAAGTAATTGTACTGAACGATGTAATTCTTCCAAAATTAATAAATATTTATATAAGAGAAGACAAAGAATGTGCGTGGGTCCTTATAAAATATGTATGAACATTTATATATCTACCTTATTATTATTATTATTATTATTATTATTATTATTATTATTATTATTATTATTATTATTTCGATTACATCAATTTATTAACAGAAGACACATAATATTTACTTGTGCTCAACAGTACGGAATGGGTCTTAGTCCGCTTTCCTGGATGTAAGGCATGTCACATCGTGACAAAATAACAATGCAGGCTGCCAGTGTCTTTTAATTTTGAAAATATATTTACTTACAAAATAAAAAAAAATATAAGGGCCAATAAAAATTAAATGAATTGAATAAATGTTCAAATTATAACAATTATGGGGCGTTGGGTTAGACGGTACCCTGTCGTGGGGCCTGCAAACGCCATGGCCATGGACTCCGCCAGCGCCGTCCCCGTCTTCGTCCCTTCAGCGAGACCCCGCCCCTGGCCCCCTCCCCTCCGCGTAATTCAGAGCGCGGCGTGCGGCGGACGGGCGCGCTCATTTCCATGTTTACGGTCGCCCGCGCCCCGCCCCCTCCCGCCCCCGCCCCGCTCCGCTCCCGCCCAGCCTCGCCTCCGCCCCGGCCACGCCCCGCCACCGCCCCGCCCCGCTCCCGCCCAGCCTCGCCCCCGCCCCGCCCACGCCACGCCCCCTCCCGCCCCGCTCCTCGCCCCTCCGCTCGCCGCCCAGCCACGACCCCCCGCCCCGCCCTCGCCCCACCCCCCCCGCTCCGGCCCCTCCCCGCCCCGCCACGACCCCCGTCCCGCCCCGCCCCCCTCCGCCCGCCGCGCTGCGTCAGTCGCCCCATTGGCGCGCCCGGTCGAGAGCTGCGGCAGACGCACAGGCTTCGAACCGCACAGTGCGATCGCGCTACTCTTAACCTCCCGGACACGCGATTCCGCTGTTGGGGAGCAAAAAATTCATTTCTGGGACGAGGCAATGATTTGCGTTCCCCACCAAGTGGCGAGGTGGGGATAGGTTCCCCCCTCCCATGACGAGTTCAGAGGTGCGCAATCAAATGCGTCTGAAATACCTGTACATGTGATCTCCACCGGTAAAGGGATTCGACCTTGCAAAAGCAGTGAATTAAAGAACAAAAATTAAGAAAATTGAAGATATGTAAAATTTAACTGCGGGATAGCTATTTGGCTATGAATATCGGGATCGTGACATGAACCCTAACAATTTCAATAGCACGCATATTTTGTATGATCAAAGTACGTCGATATTCCTTTCATTTCAGAGGCAACCGCAAAATTCCACAAATCAAAATAGTAACTGATTCATTCTGCGCGTTCAGTCTGCGTTCAGAAAATTAGTCCCGTAAGCGTAGTACAAATTAGAATCGGGGAAACGGCGGTGACATGCTCCTACTGGAGCTTGAAACTCGGAATACGACCTACATGCCAATTTGCGGAGTTTCTTTCCTCCAGATATCTTCTCCAACAGAACATCCTTCTAACCCGGATAAGCTGTAAGCTACTGACTGGTCGCCCGATATGTGCGGCAGTGTAGTGCATGCAAGTGTAAGAGTGTGTACGTGAGTGCAAGAGTAGAAAAGGGAAGGAAAGATCGTGTGCGGTCCTTGGTGCGTTTATTAAGTCGCCCGCGTTTAATAGGGTACTTCTCCGGCATTCGCTTACTATTGACAAGTCAAAAGGAAACACTTCGAAATTGACTGGATTCGCCCAGAACACACCACTGCCTCCACCACTCAGTCCTTACGTGTAAACACAGCAGCTTTTATTGCGTCACCACCTTTGGTTATCGCTCTAAGTACAGGGCACGGTCTGGGGGCACCCCCGCCGACGCAGCAGTTCGAAACTTTCTGAAACGTGTCGGTCTCTCTGCTGCCGAAACGCAGCGTGCGCTTGCGTCGATTGTGCCCCTGCAGCGATGACCAGGGGCAATTCCCTACCGCAACAGAGGATAAAAATACCAGCACTCGAATACTCTCTCGCGTGTTACGGAGCAAACGACTGCAGCCATGACTATGAACTGTGATAGTTGTGCGGTGGATGTCGAAGGGTTGAGTTCGTTTCCCTGCAGCGCAATGCGGAAGGAATTCACGACTCGTCGAGTAAGAAAAGAAGGATAATCAAGTTTCGGTTGAAATAAAAATTTGGTCGTTTTATTTATATTTAATCTTCTATACTGAGTTTGACCACGGACTAATAAGAAAATACAAATTTATATTTAAAAAAAGATTTTTCATTTTTAGTTTGTTCTCGATAATATGCTGTGTATTTTTTCCTTGACATTTTTTATGATGTATATGTTGTTTTAAGACTTAAATGCATTTCATTACTACTTCTATACTTTGACACTTTTGTGTAATATTTTGATCATATTTCTGATTATTCCTAATTGCCTGTTTTATCTGTGCATCTGTCCAGTTTTCACACACCCGCTTAATTGTAGAACAGATAAACAAAATCCGTATCTAACCCTTCCGCCTGCCCCCAAATATCCCATGCCTTCGTGACTCAGTCTCTATTTCTTTCTCACTGAGTCACCCGCGCGCTGAACCGATACATTTTGTTTTGCGCTACATTTGTGCTTATTTGTAGAGTGCTAAATAAGCCGACATAGGGCCAGAAAAAGTTTCGATCGGCGGTTCTTTGATAAAGAATGCTAGAGGGACGATATAATTAAAAAAAGAGCTGATAACAAAACACAAAAGTGTATTAAATGTAGATTTTGATAATGCTTTGTTGTAGGTTTGGAAGGAATATTTAAGTATTACTTTATTTCTTATGGGAAATATTCCTTAAGCTTTCGAGCATTTGTGCTTCGTCAGACTATCTCAAACGAATGAATCACGAAAACTGGCCAAATAACTGGAATAAAACAATCGGGTCCAAAATACCCCATGCCCAGCCGCCAGCTGCGTGCGGAGCCGGCGCGGGCGCGGCGTGTCGATGTTCGGCCGACGCGGAAGCCCGCGTCGCGAGTTCGACGGGCGCCATCTTTAATTCAGCGCTTCCGCGGCGCAATTAACGAGCGCGAGCAAGTGCGGCGCGCGCCCTGCACCTGTCGGCGCCGCCTCAATAATGCAGCGCGTCAGGCGCCGGCGTCGCACCGCGCCACACCAACCACCCCTCGCCACACCCGCCACGCCGCGCCACACCAGCCACGCCTCGCCACACCATGCCACCCGCCCACCCAGAGCCCCCGTCATGCCACACCACGCCAACCCTTGTCACGCCGCGCCACTCCCGCCACGCCGCGCCACCCACAGCCCCGTCATGCCACACAACGCCACCCCTTGCCACGCCGCGCCACACCAACAACCCCTCGCCACACCTGCCACGCCGCGCCACACCAGCCACGCCTCGCCACACCATGCCACGCCGCGCCACCCAGAGCCCCGTCATGCCACACCACGCCACCCCTAGCCACACCGCGCCACACCAACCACCCCTCGCCACACCTGCCCGCCGCGCCACACAGCCACGCCTCGCCACACCAGCCACGCCTCGCCACACCATGCCACACCGCACCACCCAGAGCCCCGTCATGCCACACCACGCCAACCCTTGTCACGCCGCGCCACACCCGCCACGCCGCGCCACCCACAGCCCCGTCATGCCACACAACGCCACCCCTTGCCACGCCGCGCCACACCAACCACCCCTCGCCACACCTGCCACGCCGCGCCACACCAGCCACGCCTCGCCACACCATGCCACGCCGCGCCACCCAGAGCCCGTCATGCCACACCACGCCACCCCTACCCACACCGCGCCACACCACCCACCCCCCGCCACACCTGCCACGCCGCGCCACACCAACCACGCCTCGCCACACCTGCCACGCCGCGCCACACCATGCCACGCCGCGCCACCCAGAGCCCCGTCATGCCACACAACGCCACCCCTAGCCACCGCGCCACCAACAACCCCTCGCCACACCTGCCACGCCGCGCCACACCAGCCACGCCTCGCCACACCATGCCACGCCGCACCACCCAGAGCCCCGTCATGCCACACCACCCCTTGTCACGCCGCGCCACACCCGCCACGCCGCGCCACACCATGCCACAACTGGCCACACCATGCCACGCCTCGCCACACCAAGCCACGCCGCCCCTTGCCAGAGCCCTATCATGCCACACCATGCCACCCCTTGCCGCACCTCGCCGCACCATGCCACGCCAAGGCGCTCCATGCCAACCCCTGTCACACCACGCCACATTGCAAGTATATAGTGCTTCGGGAGAGTACTCTGGAGAGAGTAGTCTCTCTTCATTGCTCGTTCATACGACAAAAACACGTTTCTTGTGAATAGTTTCTTGTTACTTGAAAATCCTTTATATATATATATATATATATATATATATATATATATATATATATATATATATATATATATATATATATATTTATATATATATTAGTGTTTAAGGTTAAGGTTTTCTTTGCTTTATGATGTAGTTCTTTCTCGTCTTTCCATCTCTCCTACACACTCTTTATTCCAATATTAGGTCTCATTTCATAACTTACACCCTCTTTTAACTAATTAATTTCAACAGTTTTCTTCATATCGTACTTACTGCATCTAGCCGTTCTTTCATATTCTCAATTGCATTCAAATCTCTTGTGATTTAACGCTCGAAATTTCAGATCAGTTACTACGCCCAACTCAGTTACGAAAAAGTTCATTTACAAGTACTTCACCCAGCTGGGTCAAGAATTAATTTGCAAAGCATTCGATGCCAGTGTTTTCATAAGCAAAAGCTGGATTGCGAAAGGAACAAGGCGATCCGCATTGGGAAAACATTTATCCCAACCCCAAAATCGAATTTGCACATCCCCAGCGGGGGGCACAGCGCTCGACCGCCTGCTAAAAGTTCCACGGCCACCTCGCCTCGCCTCGCCCCGCCGATCGCAGCCTCGTCATGGCTCCTGCATGATGCATGGCGCGAGCCATGTCCACTGTCAGAGGGCCATTCATTTTAACGCGATCCCCGCGCACTGAACATTTACCTCCATCGGGTTGCGACGAAAATCTATTTTATCGCTTCTAAAATTCCGTCAGGGAAATTGAATGAAGCGCTTATGAAAAATCATCCCTTTTGGAACTTAGATGAGTAAAGTGTATCTATCATTTACCATTGAAATTATGTAGGATTTTTATTTATAATTAAAAGCTCTTTGCCATGTAGAGAGTCTACGTTGACTCAATTATTCATACTCCTGATATCAGGATACGATATAATTTTGCGAAACAGAAATTTATATTCAAACTTATTTGATTTGCGGTTTGGAAAGTTTGTTTATTAAGTAATTTTGGGGCGATAATTATAATCTATTTATTTATTTATTTATTTATTTTAATCAATAGTGAAAATGTCATTTTATATTGAAAAGCTTTAAAAATGGATTTATATATACTTTGAAGGTGATTTAGAAGGCCGAAAAATAAATTTAAAAAAAAGAAAGGACGGGAAGATTCGTACGTCGACATCAACTGATGGAGAATTGGACACGACAACGAAAGCACATATAAATAATAACCATTAATCTGTAAGGAGAAACCAAAATTCGACTGAATCCAAAAAGAAGTAAAACTCAATTTTGTTGGCTGTGATGTCTATTATTTTATCCAAGCACTAACGCACCATTACTTTATCCAAACGCCATAAATAAATTATCTATTCTGAAAATCCAATCTACGCCTTTAAAAGAAAGAACAATAACGGACATTAAAAGATATGAGCAAAAATCACGACACAGAGCAACGTTTCAGAACGCTAAAGCCGAGGAAAAGTCAAGGGAAACTCAATATTGAAATCGTGAAGCAAGGCGGATCGCGAGGGTAGATGGGCGGGGCGAGAGAACCCCCAGCCTCAGAGCGAACATTTCCCCGGTGAAGCGCAACTGGCCCCGAAACTGTCACTCGCTGGCGTAGCATCGCGCCTTCTGGGGCAGCCCCGCCCCCCGCCCCGCCCCCCGCCCCGCCCCCCGCCACCGCGTCAGCGCCGCTGCATAATTCAGCCACCTGGGTTCGACTCTCCGCTCAGACGCTGAATTTTACAGCTCCGACGTCGCCGTCCGCAAGTGTGGGACCAATCGCGCGAGGGGGGTGGAAGTGGACGGGGGTAGACGGGGGTTGACGGAGGGACGGAGAGGACGGGGGCGGAAGCGGCGCGAGTGGCGGCACCTGCTGCGGCTGAGAACGTGGGTTGGGGCGCGGACGTTAGCAGCTGTGTTCGAGGGCGGTGATGGAAACGGCGGTGGCAGAAAGAGGTCACAGAGACGAAGACGTCTGCGGTGGCTTTAGCGAAACTAGAAGCAAAGGTAGGCTGCGGCACAAGCGGAGAAACGTGCAGAAAAGGAGGGACGGACACACAGCCAGAAAGAGTATTGGAAACACATGGCAAAGGAACAGGGAGAGTAAAAGAGAAAAAAGCAAAGAAAGGCCAATACAATAACAGGTACAAGAGCAGAGACAATGGTAGGCCAAGGAAAGACAAACAGGCAGGACAGAAAGTGAAAGTGGCAGAGAAAGCAAAGAGCTTGAAGGGGAGGAGAGAGAGAGAGAGAGAGAGAGAGAGAGAGAGAAGGAAAAACGAGAGAGGGGCGCTAATGTGAGACAAGTTCGTAACGATAGAGTTCTCCTCCAGACAGTAAGCGAATTCAACCTAGCTAAGTAACTAGTGTCGATCATTTGTCACCATGGCAACTTGCAAGCTGTGGACGTCCCGGTCAGAGAGCCTGCAGCTAGAAGGTAAACGGAGCCTCTGGCCGGTGAGTTCGGTTGCGAGCGGCGGGCGGCGCGTCGGGGACGATGACGCGCCCGTAGTGATGGCAAATTTTACCAAAACTTCGATACATCGCTAAAGGGTTTTCGATGTAGATGAAAACATCGACGAAAAAATATTTAAAACATCTGTTTCAATTATAGATTAATAAACGGGCTATTTTCCTATTAATTTCTAATTACAGTACGTAAAAAGGGATATATTTTCTTTGGTTACCAGCATGTTAGTAGTATGTTAATAAAAATAATCGAAAGTAAAGAATAAAATTAACCATAAATAACAGCGTGTTTCGCTACTCTGCCCTTTAGTCACTTACATTCATTCACCATCGAAGTAAAACTACCTAAAATTCCCTCAGATTGCACAGGCGAAATGTGCAACGTGATAAAGAGGATGACGTAACACAAGGATATTGTTGGGAATTGCTGCTACTCTGCAACGTGCTTAAACCCCATAACCCCATAATTAAAAGAAAAATTAAAATTTAAAAAAACATCGATGATTTTGCAACAAATTATCGATGTGAAGAAAACACCGAAAACAAAATATCGATGTTAATATACCGATGTTTCCGATGGAAAACATCGATGTGAAGGAAACACCGAAAGCAAAATATTGATGTTAATATACCGATGTTTCCGTTGGAAAACATCGATGTGAAGAAAACACCGAAAGTACAATATTGATGTTAATATACCGATGTTTCCGATGGAAAAAATCGATATGAAGAAAACACCGAAAGTAAAATATTGATGTTAAAATACCGAAGTTTCCGATGGAAAACATCGATGTTTCAAAAATATCGATTTTTTTCCCTTCTTTTTTCCCCATTCCTACGCGCGCGGCCAAGACGCCTGCAGCGGCGGCGCCGAGAGGTGCGCGGAGCGGCGCGGCGTGGCGCGGCGCCTGCATCTTTGATGCTCCGAGCCGTGCATCTTTCACGTGGGCGAATGCGCATCCGTGATCGCCGTCGACTCCGACAGAAGCCGCCAGATGGCGCGCTGATAGCGGCGCACAAGCCTTTCCGCGAAGTGGCGGCCGGAGGAGAAACGGGAGACGTCGCTCTATTCTCCGAAGGGTTCACTCATAAAATGTTGGTGACATTTCACGCTTTCTAACCCACCACGACAGACCTTCTTTTAATGCTTAAATGCATAAGAAATGATAAAAGGTTACAGACAACTCGTGAGAGAAGTGTAAACATATATTATGATTTATTTTTATCTGGTATTAATGACGGAAAATATTTTGATATTCTCCTGACATCTACCTCAATAGATGTGAGCATTTTTAAAGTTATAAATAAATTGAAATAGGTACATATTTCTTTATAATACACCAAAAAGTTGCAGATATGCCTTCAACACTTTTGAAGAGACTAGTTTATCATCGTGTTAGACTCGGATCTCATGTAGGAATGCCAAGTTCAGAGCCTACCGGATGAAACTAACTAGTAAGTAGTCCAGTGATAAACTCATAAGATACGCAGATGAACTTTTAAATTAACTCCTATTGAGAAAGTAATTGGAGTCCGAGAGAGTGTCATAGTCAAATTACCAGTTTTTTCGAGATGAGCATACCACGATGCTCTACGAACAAAACATTTCCTATTAAATATTAAAGATTTCATCAAGTTTCAAGAAGTTCAGAAATGTAAAGGTAGAATTGCATTTACTGCAATATCAGAAACAGGACAATGTCAAGAAAGTTCTTTAGCTGATTAGCAAGCGCTGATAATAGAGGAGCACATTCCATAACGTTGTTGAACCTATATATTTTAATTCACATAACCGACATCCTGGGAACGTGCCCGCATTATAGATTTCCACATCCCTTCAGATGTCACAATAGCACCCGATTGATTTGCTTTGTTTACCGTTGATTAGCAAGTGACCATCCTGAATTCATTGCATTAATATACATGTAGCATATGATAATATCAAAACCACGTTCATAGTTAAGTTAAAATAGACTGGAATATCCCAGCTATGTTGCTACAGCTTTTCCTTTGATCTCCGACTCTAACATTCTGTTAATATTATTATGGATAAGTAAATGGACTTTTCTCTTTGATATTAATGACGCTCAGATAAACAGCTTTTAAAAGAATACACAGTATGTATGATACTTTTTCTCACATTAATGAAATGATTAACATATATTTAAATTTAAACTAGGGGTGCTAAAACAGCATATATTTTCTCGCCCGTACTTTCGCACAAAATTATGCGAAAAGTATTACAATTTTCGAAAAATTGTACATGAGCTTATTTTAAAATCTATCTTTACAGAACATATTTCATTAAGGGAAATATATCTCTATCTTTAATATTTTAGCTGTAGGAAAACTCAAAAATCATTTTGAACTTTTGCAATTTTCGAAAAATTAGAGTTTGTAACGAACATGAGACCTGCACCATTTTCTTAAACGTCCTTCACACTATTCAAAACGAAATTAAATAAAAAATTATGGAGCCAATTGTTTTGTAAATTTGGAAAATGTCTCAGAGGAATCATGTAAAGTAACCCCTAAAATTAAAATATCGATTTAAAATTCAAGGGGCAGCAATAACAACCAGATTGATTAGGGAATATCAGCTTTGGAGAAAATCGGCTGAACGGTTTACCCTTTAGCGTTGTTTACAGATCGACGGACGGACAGACACAGTCAGACAAGTTTTGCTCTCATTCGATTTTTCACTATCAAGGACCCACAAAGCATAGATTCTGGCTACACCACGTGTTAGAGAATTTTGTTTTTTAATTTAGCAATTGGATTTTTCCACTTTTACGTTACCAGGACCCTGTAATAAGTTTTGTCTGCAGAAAATTCGCCGTTTTTTCGCGCAGTATTACATAACTTTGTCTCTACTCCGTAGTCAGAACTTACTTCTCATTTCAAACAATTTACATGACAAAAAATGCACACATCCAATGACATAAAGTATGTAGTCATTGAGGTATTTCAATTAAAAGAATTACGAAAAAATAGACGTTTAGTTAAAAAAGGAGTAGAATAATTCAGAGAAAGCATAATCTGGAAATATTTTATATTGAATCTGAAATCAATGTTACCCCCAGAAAATGAAATTGCAACGATTGACAATTCGGTCATGTTAAAAGTAGCTGATACATTCATCACACAAGTCGCCTGACAACTTGAATCATTACATTTCTCACCTCTTACAAAACCTTCGCGGTGCCTGTGTCCCACATTTGCCGAAGTTTCGTCCTCTTGAGGCGAGTTGGGAGTCCTCAAGGCACCCCTGCCATATTTCCGACCCCGCAGGGCTTATTCTTCTGCTAATCCGCTTTATCTCTGCAGGAGGTTTGAAATTCATAATTGAATTCCGAATTAGATAATTTCGCAAAAACAAAATTCAATTATCCCCGGGCTGCGCCTTCACTGAGAGGACTCGACGGGCAAGTTGACGTGAACCGCCCACCTCTCTTCCCGGCGGTGACCTCGTTTCGCTGTCACTGCCCGTCGCACTGAGCTGCCCAATCCACCGCCCCACCCACGCCTGCTCCGAGATAACGTCGGAGGGAATTGTGCAAATATTATCAACCGTAAAGAAGTTCTAAGGGTCAATAATTAATGCTTATCGCGAGAAGTGTCATTTCCATTTTTATTTGCATCAGAAATATTAGAAACGGGTGACTACTACAGACAGTAAATCAAGTAAAAGTAACACAGCTTCCAAAGTTACGAAATACCCAAACGTCAGGTAATTTGGATGTCCATTCTATTTAAGAGAAATATTTGCAGGCCCATTTGCCGAAATCTATTGAATTAACTTAATTCAACTTGACTGAAATACATTCACTCACACATGCTTTCATAATAGAACTATTATCAAACAAACCATGCATCAAGGTAAGTGTCGCTTATTTCCAATACAATGAGTTTACTTTACAAGTTATATTTTTCTTTCTTAATGAACTATTTTTATAATTACATTACACGTGTTTCCTCTAACATATTTCAAAATTCAAAACATATTTGAAAACTTCACTTTTATCTGGCCACAAACGTCTTTATCAAGGTGATAAGAGTTACTAAGCGTAACAATTTATTTACATAAAAATTGATTCATGGGAAACATTAACTGCATTTTCACATACATAGTAGGATTCATTTGCTTATAACAAACCATAACTAACAGCAGAGCATAATCCTTACATCGGGCACAACTAATCATGAGACATTTTCAGCATGCCTAATGTCACGGAACTCATTACAAGGAAGGCACTCATCATTAACCGAGATGAAGTTTAACGGAGAATAATGGAGAAAATAGTAATGAATTTCTCCCCTACGTCTCCGTGTGCAATCTAAGCGCGTCCAAGCATTCCTTCGTCCTCGCCTTTGGTGATCGCCTCCAGAGCAATGCGGATGGTCAGCGCCCGGACAGGCGCCGATTTCTTTCCGGGCCCCCTCCATGCGCCCCCGGTTGGCCCCCCGGAGGCGCTCGGGGGGCGGAAGGACGAGATTCTCTTTTCACTCGGTGGCGGCGGCGTCACTAAATCTTAATACCTCCGCGATCTGGCGTAACTAGGAAAAGTCGACTCTCAGCTTCCTGAATCAGGCGGCTGCAGCTAAGGAACTCCTGAATGGAATTCCCGGGGTAAAAGAAGAGGGAAAGGAACTGCAAAGAGCACTGAGAGCCGGGGAAGAGGCGGAGTGAGAAATGAGTAGCAACGAGCTCGCAAGAAGAGTAAGTGAAGAATTCTAACCAACTACTTCTTACAAAGAAACTAAGTGAAGAAATATCACAAGTATTCTACTTTGAGTTGTCTTTTCTATGAAACAAATTATAACTTTCAAAATTTACAACTTTTTTTATATTAGGTTTCGAGAAGTTTTGAAACATATAATATTAATTTTTGTATTTTTGTAAAGTTGGATTCGTAAATTACCTGTCGCCCTAATATAAGCAATGTTAAAAATTACAATTACAAAATTACAAATACAAAATTACAAATAAAAAGAAGCTAAATATTAACATGATAAGGTGTATACCGAATAACTGATCCAAATATAATCTAAGGTACACAGCTTTGCGGGTACGGTTAAATTACTCAAATTTTGAAGCTAGCGATAATGACATAAAACATAACTGTAATGATAAATATTAATCAATGCTCGAAAATGTCAAATTTTCTGGTTTTAACTCAACGTTCATAGCTCTCAGACTCCATATAGCCTCAGGCTAAATACAGAGCTGCAAACTTTAATCGCCATAGACTGGAAAGTCTAGCGAATGAGCATGGCACACTCATCATTGAGCTCGGAAGTGGAAAGTTCCTAAATAAAGAACATGATATGGGTGATCCATAACAATATATTTTTGCGTGTGTAGCTATATAATTTACGAGCATTACCAAACGTGAATTATTAAATATCATTTTTCGTAATTCTGTTCCTCTCACATAACAACAGGAACAGAAAACCACACTTTAACAGCCGGCGTCCGTTAAAAATTTAACAGCCCGCTGTCCGTTAACAACAGTCGAAACAAATGAGTTGTAAACAAAGATAGCGAATTGCTTAGTCTTTCTCCAAGAAAACTTTCATATTAATACTTAATCTTACTTTCTGATTATGCCTCGTTTAGTCGTTTTATAACTGCAGCAACGTCATTTTTTTGTTCTATACTTGTAAAATGACTTTAATACCCATTAAACACCTAAACTATGACTTTAATACCATTACACCTAAACTATTAATATAACTAAAAGTTGGGTATTTCAAATGCTGTGTATAGTAAAAGACAGATATCATGCACATATTTTGACACGATAAGGTTTGTGTGACGGTTTTAAATCTTGTCCAATCCTTATGAAATTTGTGGAACAAAGATTTCCTTGCACTTCTCCCATTTCTCCTACCTTCCACTTCCTCATTGCTCCAGGCACATCATCGGACCATTATATCAGTTATTCATCAACGAACAGCCGTAAGGCATACGCTCTGAATTATTATTATTATTATTATTATTATTATTATTATTATTATTATTATTATTATTATACCTTTCTTGACTTGGATGACCATGAATTTATTTTTGAAATTCCCACGAACTCCTTCTGGTTGATCTGATATTTAACTGCATCTTCATTTCCCGGGCGCACCTCGCAGCTTATGAAGATTTTTTTTTTTCTCCTTTCGCGAGAAATCGAAAGAGAAGTCACGAAGCGTTGGGGCGAATTTCCGAGAGGCGCCAGACATTTTCCCACCGCTCGGCGCGAAAGGGCTGGCGGCCGCTGCCGCAGTTATGAAAGCGGATGTTAATGTCGAGTCGCGAGGTGCGCCCGCGAGAAGGGCGGGCGTGCTCGGCCGAGAGCGCTCTTAAGAAGCGAGACGCATCCGCAAACCTCTTAGGGAGCCGAGATATTGGAAGAGAAAGAGTTGTGATGTTTCTTTGATCTCGCTTTCTTCATTTTCCCGTTCGGAATATTTTTAATCCTACGGGCATTAATGCCGCTGATGAATGCGTTTGGAAAATCTACGAACGACTTATGATCAATGCCACGAGTCAAGCGTTCTTTTTTTTTTTCTTTCTTTTTGAGTGGAGAATGAGAACGAAGGAGAGACTGGAATACATGTTATATCCGTATTTCATGTTGGTGTTGTTACAGCGTGGGAAGTACATTTATCTCAATTTCTCTGCAATTAAACTAATGCGTTTGTACATCGACCAAAATGTACGTTGTACATCTGTATTGAGAAGCGAGACGTATTAATCAGCAATCTTAGAGAGCTGATATATAGGAATAGAAGTAAATCTGATTTTTCTCTCATGTTACTTTCTTCATTTTCGCGGTCGACTTTTTTAGAATAATGAATGCGGATCTAAAAGTGGCTTTATGTTTGTTTGACAGAAATCACACATAATAGAAACAGACATGGAGCGTCGATGCAGAAACTAAATTGTTTTCTCTTTTATATTTTTCAATAGTTTTTCGTAAATATTCATAATGGCATCTGCTAACGCTAGAAGTTGTATGAATCTATTGGCAATACATTCTGTTGTTACTTTAAAACGAGAAACTGTCTCAATTCCATGCTAGAAAAACTAGTGAACAGACGTCGTACCAGATATTACGCACACATCATAACACTTCTGGGGCACTATCAATTTAAATAAGAATAAATAATTGTAATAAAAACAGTACCTGCTGGTTCAGATCCAAAGGAAAGCACAAAAAGGAAAAGGAAGTATTTTGAAAGTGAGAAAAGAATTATAAATATCAAACAAAAATACCAATAAGTAAACGTACTGGACATCGCTTATCCGTCTATTCTCATTTATGGATAGACCTAGCAAACTAAACTCAACAAGCAACGAACACCGCAAGCACGAATTACATGCCTAATTACACTTTGCTTCGAAGAACGGATGTGCTTAAAGCACTTCCTTCAAGATGTTCCAAGGAACGACGGAGAGAAGCAGCTCTTCTTAAGAGCTCACTAGGTGTCCTCGTCTTCAACCAGAGCATTCTCCATTCGCATGACGCAGTCTTGCGAGAAAGAGTTTTGCATAAAAGATATTCAGGAATCTTTAGAGTAATCCCGAAGTTCTAAGGAAGATTAAAAGTAACTCCAATGTAGTGGGATCATCTGAAATAATAGGAAATTCAGGATATAAAATGCCTGTTCATCACACAGTGCCAAGAAAGTAAAATGGGAAAGAACCAAATTAACTGCAATGTTTCTAAGGGACGTTGTAATTGTATTTCTCTGTTCAATTTCTTTGCAATTCAGACATGAAGACGGGTACCATGCATCATTCCACTAACAAAAATGTATAAAAAGCTATCCCCTTTTCTCTTATTCATAAATGCAAATTATTTACACAACATATTTGTAAATATTAAAGTATAAAACTGAAATTGTGAAAACGAGATTTAATATTTCACAGGTAAAATATCTGCCAATTCCGTGAAACTTACAATGTTAATTATTTCAGAAATATCTACATGGTCCACAATAACTCCATTTAGACGAATTTTATACAAAACTCTGGATGAATAATGGCATCGTGATTATCTACGATAAAATACACTCACATTGGGATTATTAGTCATGCCCAGATCATAAGATCGATTTCACTTGTACTATCTTTAGAACAATAATCATTTTCGAATAGTTAAATAAACTACGTAAGGGTGTACAGTTGTTCTTTTCAAATCACTCTCCATACTCTTAAGTAGCACAATCAAAACATGAACGCACGCATCTCCTTCTCTTACATTTCCCACACCTTTGTTTCACTATGAACAAAACCTATCCAATCCACACTGCCTCCAATCACGTCGCCCTCTTCTTCAGCTTGGCTTCTCAGCAAGCACTGCAGCGCGGTGGGGGTGTCGGGCACAGGGGGGGGGGGTGGCGGAGGGGAAAGACGCAACGCAGGCCTCGCACGCGCCGCTGCGTCGCACTGCGTTAAATGATGCAGGCGGGGGGGTTGAGGCGGAAACGCAGCTCGGACGCAGGGTGTCGCCGGCGGTGGCTCAGATGATGGGAATGGCGGTGAGGATGGCGGCGGCTGGCAGAGGCAAAGGTGGTGACGCGAGTTGGCGACGGCGGAGGCTAGGTGGGCAGGCGATGGCGGTGGCGGCGATAGTGGTGAAAGCGGAAGTGAAGGACGGCGAAGAGGCGGAGGCGGAGGCTAGGTTTTATTGATTGATTGATTTATTCATGTTTTCGGGCGCGTCAACTGCTCTGGTCATTAGTCCCGTTAGTGTAGTGCATGTCTTTTCTCGGGAGATGGCGGTGTTCTTTCCCCGCTGGATGGCGAGATCCGGCGCCGACCTACCGTCGGCTAGTGGGGTTCCCCCCTAACCAGGACTCTCTCACCAGCTGGGCACCGCCCCAGCCGGGACAAGCTCTAAGATCCCGACCAATCTCCCGGGATATGTGGTAGTGTAGTGCATGTTAGTGTAAGTGTATGTGTGTGTAAGGGGAGAGGATAGGACAAGGAATGGAAAGGACAAATCGCGCGCGGTCCGTGGCCCGTTTGATACGGTACTGCTCCGGTTCCGGCATTCGCCTGGTGTTGATCGGAGAAACCACGGAAAACTACCGATCAGAGCAACTGGCCGCTAGAATTCTCCTCCAGACAGCAACTGAATTGGACCTAGCTGAAAAGCTAGTGTCGAAAATTCTGCCGCCGTCAGGACTCGAATATAGGACCTCCCGGTCAGTCAGTTGATGCAGTGAGCTACCGCTCCCGGTGCGGAGGCTAGGGGATGGCGGTGGTCGTCAGACGATGGCGGTGGAGGGAGGGGAGGGGGGGGGGGGCGGGGAGGGGGTGGGGAGGGGGTGCGGCGTGGGTGGCGGTAGCTGCGTTGGGGTTGGCGTTGGCTGGTGGGGCAGGGTTGGGGAGCAGTCGCCTTTGGGAGGGCGCAGGGCCGCGCTGAATAATTTTGCGCGCGCAGCAGGGAGCGTCGCGGGAGGGAAGGAGGGGATCAAATATTTATCGGCTGCTCCCAACCCCTCCCTACGGCCACCCCCTCCCCCGCCCACGCATGCGTCTCATAATTGTCACGTGTGTCACTAGCTGCCACGTGCTCGAGCCTTCACTAGTCTAATTATCTTAGTGCTTCCATGTTTTTATCGTTCCAAGAGTGATAATAAAATGTCTCAAAATTTTCGTTACTGACATGTGTTAGTTGTATCAAAATAGAATAAGTCATCCGTACTAGTTGTGAAAGTATATACAAATGAATTATTTATCTTAATTTAGTACCCAATAAAAATATGATTGAAAACAATCCGAAAATGTCTAAATAAATCAGTTTCTAAAAACATCAATGCCTGCATAGTGCAAGTCCTACATATTTTCTTGCAGACGTTCCGCGAACAATGTATTAGGAATGCAACAAAAAGATCTAAAATCGTAATTATTTAGTAATCTCAGTAGTGTCACGTATCAAGTCACTACAACGGCGAAATCTATTTTCTCTGGCGTCATTCTTCCCTTCAATTTCCAAGAGCATTCATTCCCTTACCATTAACCACAAACTTGGAACAGTTTTTACAACTCTGAATACTTCAATGATCCTTTGCATTTGCCCAACCAGAGGATTCGTCTATCAGCTGTCTCTCTTGCATACCCAATCCTTATTGGATTTGAAGTTTCATTGCAACGGAGAAGGTTCTAACGGCAGTAAAGCACTTCTCTGCAACTGCCAGACGTTTGCACCACGTTCCAAGATTTGCCTCCCCGACTAAATTCTATCCTCATACGTCAATATTTACGATGACTTACTTTTCGACCATTTCTTTAAAATATATTGATACGTTACAATCCCATTATGAGTCAATTGTAAACAACCTCGAAGAAAAAAGTATTAGATCATAAAGAAGTGTAAGTAAAGCACAATCAATTAGAGATATTAGAGACAATCTCGTCGTTTTCAAGATCACCGCCTAACCATCGTTTTTCTCTTTAAACTCGTTGACTATTCTACTAATAGAATGGTAAGTATTACATTAGTAGGACCATATTATTATTATTTCCTGCGAGCTAAGTGACCAGAACTACAAGAACAAATGAACAGGACAATGGGAAATGTTTGCATTTACCGTCCCACTTTCTCCTGTCTCCTAGAATTTGTTAATAGATTACATTGTCTCTTTTTATGGGATACTCCTACAAAATAAATTTCTACTCGGATAATTTCCTTTCCTCGAATACAGTAGCTACATCTCTACATAATCATTGACATTCTTCCTTACTGGGGAAAATATCCACAATACGAATTTCCCATGCGAACAGAGATTGAAAGACAACGATGCAGCCATTGGTCAACTGGTCATTAATCCCGTAAGTGTAGTTCGTGCTTTTTTGGTCGGGAGATCCCGGTGATTTTGCCCTGCTGCGTGGCGAGATCCAGTGCCTACCTACCGTGCAGCCTTTGACAATGAGAGAGGTAATGTGTAATTGATGTTATTGCAATATTCGTGAAAATTGATTTTATTAAAATATTTAATTTATTGCAGTGCTATTCAAGAGTATTTTGTCTTGTTCATGAGTAGCGTACCTGCTACATCTTGGAAAACCATTTTTTGTGTAGTTTTGTTCAGCAGCACTTTTGCTGCTTCAGGACGCTCGTGATTCTAAAGGTCATAAACAGAAAATCATGCCACCAAACAATACTCATCTTCCACCATTTTTCGTCCTTACGTTCTTAACCCCTCTAAACCAGGCCATCTCTTCTTCATCCTCTTCCTCCCCCCCGCTCGCCGTCTTCTGTGCCGCACCGGTGAGCGCCCCTCGGCCGGTGAATGTTTGATGGCCGCCCGCGCCCTGCAGCCATGCCCGCACGCGGCAAGCAGGGTGAATGCTAAGCAGTCGGACATCACCTGCGAAGCCCTTCCCTCTGCCACGGGCCGAGACGAACGCCACGCGACATTAAATAAAATAATTGAAAAAAACTAGCCTAAAAACCCGGTTTCTTTGTTCCAACGGCGCGGAGTCCCTAGATCCAGAAAGTATCGCAACCTGAACGGCCACCGCTATTTAATATTCTTACTCCCAATAGCCCCTTCAGAGAGCATTCAGGAGTGAAATGAGAAATAATAACAATAGAAGACGTTATAGAGAGTTTCAAGTATATTATCATTAGTTTTTGGGAGATCGGTGGTACCGAACATACACACAATTCTGCACAGTTCAACTGGATATAAAATGGCGGAATCGGCTACGCAAAGTAATACGCTACTTTCTACATCCACATCTACTCTCTACATCTAAAGTACTACAAATGTGGAATAGTACTTTATCGGAAAATTAGCGGCGATTATTCGAACTATTTTGAAGGTAGGTTTGCTTCACTAGTACACAATCAGTCTAGGACATGTCATACACGTACGCAGTACCTGAAGAGGCATGATACCATGATACTTCATTTCAACAGAAAGATCAGTATACACAGAACAATGTCACTGTCCTTTTAAGTCTTTTCCTTTTTCATACCGAGCAGTTCGCGTAAATATTCCAACTCTTTTCTGGTGGTTTGTTTTTCGAGAAGAGTACAAGCAGTGTTAAGACGATACTTGAAAGTTGTTCGAGAAGTTAAGTTCTGAATGCGAACAGTTTTGTAAGTCTTCTTTCTCTCTTTCAAGAGGGCGACTTTACGTTCCAGAAATATTATTTCATAAGTTGTGCAGCTTCTTCTGAGATGTTTTACTCTAAGAATCGAATGAAAAGGAAAGGTTTCAAAATAAAAGCAATTCAACAAACCGAAACGTCAATTTTTTTTTTAAAGAATAACATATTTTTAAAAGCTCATGATTTCAAAGTAATATTGATAAACTGTCGTGTACGAGTATATTCCAATGCATTTAAACACATAATATATACAACGAAATTAATAATAATATTAAAGTATTATTATATTTCATCAATAGAATCCTCAATAGAATTAATAAAAATACTAAAATATTATTATTATTATTATTATTACTATTATTGTTATTACTATTATTGTTATTACTATTATTATTATTATTATTTAGCGCACAAGCACATAACAATGAGGTATCAACATGCAATCATGCCTTATCACTACTGTTCCTAAGGCAAATCCAAAAATAATTTTCTGTAAAGATAATTATTTTCGTCTCCGTTAAGGCACTATTCTTATTCAAACTGTGCATTAATGGGAACAGTGTTCAAGTAGAAAGTCTCATTCTAAATTTCAAGAGGTGTGCAAAAGTATCTCATATTATTATTAATCGATACCAACAGGTATAAAAGATTTACCACCGATATTGTCTTTTAAAAACACACATTAGGAATCGTTGATCACTGAAAGCAAACACTTCCCACGCGATGCCTAATGCCCGAAGAGAAAACAAGCTGAAGAGAACAACGTGAGCAAGGAGAGAGGCTGCCCTGTTTGCGGAGGCAGATTGAGCCGCGCGTCGGCGCTTCCACCTCGACTGGCTGCAAATGGGCAGAACGCGCGGCGCTGCTTCGGAGGCGCAACGACGAGCTGGTGAGCGATCCGACACCTCCCCCCCCCCCCTTCCACCGGAAATTGAACGCCGGCGCGATTGTTGCGCTCGGCGGCGCACAAGAGCGCGATCCCGGACTCCCCACCCCACCCCGACACGCCCGGCAGCCGCCCCCTGCGCTCACTCAAGCGGCCCCGCCCGCGCCCCGCCGCTCGCTCGCTCGAGGTAGGGCGTCCCTCTCCCTTTACGTCCGTATGGCATATGTTGCGTACTAGGAAATGAAGATATCCGATTCTTAGTTGCAAAAAACGTCACTACGATAAAAAAAATCCGTTTATGTTCATAATTTACTTCTAGCATTTCTCTTCAATCATCATTATATTCAATCCGGAGAACCAATTTCGGACACTTCGGTGAATACCAGCAATGCGTCTTACAATGTTGCGGATGTACGGTCACGTCGAGATCGCACAGTAAAGCTCAATAAAACAATTATTCTTAGTTTAATGCGTTTTTAGATATTTATATTGCAGAACACTAATTTCAAATTTATATGATGTTAAACCAATGGATAATAATAGAATCATTGCTTTCAGTTTCCTTGCATGATTTGGGAGTTCGAATCGTTACAATAAAGTCAACGTTTTGCGCGGTTTTGCTACTGTCAATCATATTTGCGTCCTCGAGAATCCAGTAATAATTGCTTCGTTACGCATATCTTCAACACTTCCGTTGTTCGATTCAAGTACTACTCGGCGAATTGCAGTATTTTCTCTCCGAAGTCTCCGGGATCTCTATCTGCTTCGCAATCGCTACACCTCCGCATCACTGTTGGCTCTCGGTGCTAGTGCGCTTCTTCGCCACATTCCCGCCCCAACATGCCTCTACGAGTGCGAATGCCTCCAAATTGCCGGCCGACACCCTCCGTCCAACCCCGCCTCCGCCCAACTCCGCCGCCCCCCCCGCCCACCCCGCCGCCCGGCGCCGCACATCCCCGCTGCCTACCCCGTGCCGCCTGGCTGCCGCCGCCCCGCTGCTTGCATTGCAAGCTCTCTTCTCGAACTGCAGTAACCCCGTTGCTTACCCCGTGCCCCCTGACTGCCGCCCCGCCGCGCTGCTCGCATTGCTAGCTCTCTTCTGGAACTTTAGTAACCCCGCCGCCCAGCCCCGCCACCCCGCTGCCTACCCCGCGCCGCCTGGCTGCCGCCGCGCCCTGCTGCTTGCATTGCAAGCTCTCTTCTCGAACTGCAGTAACCCCGCACGCCCAGCACAGCGGCCTCCGTGACTGGCAGGCCGCGCATCGGGGGCGGGGCGCAGCGATCCCCCGGGTGATAGCGCGGCGGAGCAAGCGAGACGACTCCGCGCCCCCTCGCTGGCGCTCAAGTGCGCGTTCAGCCCCGTGGACAGATAGGCGCGCGGCGGAGAGCACGGGAGGGAACGCGAAATCAACTCGGGCCCGCATCGCAAACCACGGAGCTGACACTGCTTCTCACCCACAAAAAACTGCACTCTCTAGAAGATACTGCCATGAAATTAGCCGTTATCATCAACACTAAACGTTCCTTTCCAAAACACTACAGTGTCTTTTACTTGGTAGTCACAGTGAAAACTTTTTGAAAAACGCTGAGTTAATCAACAAAGACAATATATATCTTTTTCATATATTATTATTATTATTATTATTATTATTATTATTATTATTATTATTATTATAAAAAATTAGTACAAACATTATTGTATATAATACTCTCTTAACTCTTATGATACGTTATTTCACTTCTCCTCAGAAACAAGACCTTTCCTACTAAAAAAAAGTCGTCGCTTAATTCAAGTCAATGATCACTAAATTTCTAACTATATGAGAAACTGTATCCTCTTCGGATACTGTATTACTCACGGTGGCTAAGAGGTAAACCTTCAGCTTCGTCACCAATCTCACCTGCAACATTCATTTCGCAAATTGTTAAACACAGGGCATATGACAATAAAACACTGAAATAAGAGATTAATGTTACATAAAAATAGTTCTGGTACATGAGTAATATAACTGATTTCAAATTCTCAATAAAAATTCAATATAACAGAATGCTTAAACACTAAATGATAAATATTTGAACATAATATAGTCTGAAAATATAATGTTTACTCTACACCTGATAGACTTTTAAAGTATTGGAATCGAGAGTGTAGGTCCACTTGCTATCTTTCTTTGTTTGATAATTCAATTTTTAATTTAATCACAACGGATATGCAGTAATGTGGATAGCTATGACCTCATTCCTTACTATTCCAAACATGTTGAAAAAGCTTCATTTCTTCTACAATAATCTTTCCAGGTTATGCCAAACAATCATTACGTGGTAAAGGCGTATTCCATTATGATCCAAACGGTATATTTTCTTTACCGTGAAAAACTATCTCACAGGCACTGGCCCATTTGAAGAGCAGGTCAAAGCATAATCGTAAATTCCTGCGAGGCCACAGGATCGACTTCCTCGTCACCCAGAATGCGTCGGAACCGCCGCAGCTGGCCTGCGTGTGGTGGTGGTGGTGGTGGGGGTAAGGGGGGGGCGGATGTGCAAATCGGAGCAGGGCGGGAAGAGCGAGGGGGCGGGGGGAGGGGGGAGGGGCCGGGGGGGGCTAGGAAAGGCCGGGGGGGGGGGGAGGGCGGGTGGGGCCAGGAGGAAGGGCGACGCGAGGCCGGGAGGAAGGGCAAGGTGAGGCTGGGAGGAACGGCGAGGCAGATCTGAAGGAGGAAGGCAGGGATGTGGGAGGAGCGGGGGGAAGGCGAGTGAAGTCGGGAGGAAGGGCGAGGTGAGGCTGGTAGAAAGGGCGAAGTGAGGCTGAAGAAAGACTGAGAGGAAGGGCGAAGGAGGCGGGGGAAGGGCGAGGGGGGCAGGAGGAGGGCGGGTGAGGCGGAGAAGGGCGAAGTGAGGCTGATAGAAAGACTGAGAGGAAGGGCGAAGTGAGGCCGGGAGGAAGGGCGAGGTGGGGCCAGGAGGAAGGGCGACGCGAGGCCGGGAGGAAGGGCAAGGTGAGGCTGGGAGGAACGGCGAGGTCAGATCTGAAGGAAGGTAATGGCAAAGTGATGTTGGGAGGGAGGGTGAGTTGAGAAAGTAAATGAAAGGGAGGTGAATACGGGAGAGAAAAAGGTGAGAAAAGAAAAGCGAAGTGGCTGATAGAAAGAGTGAGGTGAGATTGAGAGGAAGGGCGAAGTGAGGCCGGGAGGAAGGGCGAGGTGGGGCCAGGAGGAAGGGCGAGGTGAGGCTGGTAGAAAGGGCGAAGTGAGGCTGATAGAAAGACTGAGAGGAAGGGCGGGAGGGGCCGGGAGGAAGGGCGAGGTGGGGCCAGGAGGAAGGGCGAGGTGAGGCTGGTAGAAAGGGCGAAGTGAGGCTGATAGAAAGACTGAGAGGAAGGGCGAAGTGAGGCTGGGAGGAAGGGCGAGGTGGGGCCAGGAGGAAGGGCGAGGTGAGGCTGGTAGAAAGGGCGAAGTGAGGCTGATAGAAAGACTGAGAGGAAGGGCGAAGTGAGGCCGGGAGGAAGGGCGAGGTGGGCCAGGAGGAAGGGCAAGTAGGCGGAGAAAGAGGGTAAGGGAGGAAGGGGAAGTAGGCCGGGAGGAAGGGCGGTGGCCGGAGGAAGGGGGGGGGGGGGAAGGGGACGGGAGGAAGGGCGAAGTGAGGCGGCTAAGCGATAGAGACGATGCAGGTGGGACAAGAGGAGCTGCACGCGTCGGCCGCCCGCGCCTGGCGATGTGGGTCAGCGTGCCAGAAATATCCGCGCTGTGCGGCGCGGCGCCTTCGGCCGACACGCGGAAAGCCGCTCTGTCACGCACTCACGCGCCGGCGCACGCGTGCAGAGGCTGGCGAGGGAGGGGGCAAGTCGCTAAAAGCGGTTGCGCCGCTCGCCCATTCGTCTTGGCCGCTCGGCCATGTTTAGCGCTTTGAATCAAATGGGACGGTACGTCATAACAAGGACATCCGGCCACTGACGTAATGGTACTTGGTTCATGTGCACTTCAAGCGGCAATGTGGTAACTTCGAGAGTCCGTCTTCCAGAATATAAAACAAATACGAAAATTTCGCGGAGAATATTTTAAAGATAATTCTGTTCAAGAGTTAAAAGCGATGCATGCAATGAATATTTCGAAATATGAACCACATTCGACTCGATGTTGAGACTTCGCGGTCTCCAATCGATGGGCAAATTTGCTTTTACAATTTGGGATAAAATTATCGATACATTATTAAAATCTATATTTTTAATGTTTTTAGCTAATTGTTTTCGTAGATCACAATGTGTCATTGTATATGCCTGGTCATTTGATTATTGATGTTTTCAGGAATATATAGAACACCAGAACTGATGATTCTATAGTCCCCAGTAACCTGCATAATAGTTTTTCAATCTCTGAACACACGTAAACTATTTTATAAAATGAGTAGCTACTCCGTTTGAAAAGACACTGAAATGGATTATCAGTTATTTTCATGCCTTTATTAGATAATGAAAAAAATAGAAAAATTCAAGAAACATTTTTCTTGTATTTGAATATATATTTTTTCATAGCAAGGACACATCTAACGGTTACTGATTTACAATTTAATATTTACGGGCAGAGCAATTAAGAGACGTGGATAACTGCCTTGCTGTGAAGTGAGCAATAAATGCACATCCGTTTCTGAGCTGTTTCCCTGGAGTGATAACATTAACTCTCAGTAGAAAACAAGGCACTTGCACCAAAATGTGTCTGCGAGCTAGCGGAAATGTCGTGGCGAGGCGAGTGAGCGGTCGATGGGAGCGCTCCGTCGCTGACCAGTGCGCTACATCGATACCGGCGAGAAACAGCACTTTGCTAGCTTAAGCGTCTCGTCCCAGCCGGCTCACGGTGCGCCCAAAAGCAATGTGTGTGTGTGTGTTTAGGCCGGCGACATTTTCGATGTAGCTCACGAGACCGCTGCCGCCCTCCGCCCTTCTTCCCAGCCGGCTCACGGTGCGCCCAAAAGCAATAAAGGGCCGGGAAGGTCTCCACCCCGCAGCCTCCCTCTTCGTTCATTCCATCGACGATGGAAGGCCGTCGCGACTGGCTGTTCAATTTTTTTTTTCTGCCACAGCAGAAAGAAGCTTTCTTGCGACTGCGGTTTCACTTGCGAAGGCTCTTTGGACATTCTTGCTAGTGGAGTAGGGCTCATATTTTATGTAAATCGTTTCTAAAACTTATGAGATACGAATAAATCATCATTATCATGGCTGATAATGCCAGGCATTAAATAATTTTGTTTAAATAGTTCACTAGAACCACATGTTGCGTATCATTTTGTGCAGGAAAGTCTGACTTTTCCGAGATGCTTTTAGTCTTCACTATTGTATCCTGAAATCGTGTCATTTTCGTATGCTGACGTTCATGTCCCTTTGTATGCTCAAATGTAAGACATGGAACGGACTGCTTGGCTTTTTAAGGCAGACGCAAATTAATTACGAACTAAGCAGAAAGGACGCATAAAAGAATGATTGTGGCTACGTGGGGATAATGAGTTAAAAAATGAGTGCAATGCCTGTTCCTACCCTTTAATATATTTGTATTACTACCACTATTGAATTTATTATTATTATTATTATTACTATTATTATGTAATCACAAATAATCTCCAGCAGTGATTCTCATCGTATTTCATCTCCACCGTTACTTTTCTCTATTTCGCCTTCACCACCGCCGAATGATTAATCATAACCGTACTGACGTAGTACGTTCATTACAGAGGAATTCCACAGCAACAGCACAGATTGCAGCTTTTACAGTGAACTTGTTCGCCCGCTGCAACGAGCAGTTCACATGGGCAGTACGTGCGACCCTCGCCTCTGCCCCCGGTGACCCGGCGTCTTCTATACCCACATCTCGACCGCCATTTCGCTTGATTAGCGCGCATTCATCCGGTCGACCCGTGACGTCAGACACGCCCCCCCGGCCAAGGGACTCTCCACGTGTCACGCCTCCCACCACCGCCCCCCCAGCCCTTTCTACACCTCTGCAGTGGACCCCGGGCCCAAAACCTTTACCGAAAGAAAGGCCAAAACTGGTAACTTACAAGTGCCTCGAACACGGTCACGAAACTGAAATACGCATGCCTTTTGTTTCCTTCTCAAGGTGTTTCACCCTTGTTTTTCTTTCAAATAGCTTTTTTATAATTGCGAAAGTTCATTTGTATCTACAGAGTTAATCTTTTTCTTGTCAGAGAAAGAAAAGTGTACACGCACTGATGTAATGTAAAAAGTTTTGTTCCCTGAAAGAATGCTTTTTTTGAAGACTAAAATACTAAATAATAGTTTGAATACAAACTAAAGAAAGTTACACACCGACATGCCTACTGCAGCCTTAAATCAGGCAACCATTCGCACATCAAAATTGTACCGGTGGCGGCATATTATAAAATATTCTTCTTAAGGAAAACTAACTTGTAATTGTAGCCTGCTACACTACTATCAATTAGCTTCTAAATTGTAAACATCGAATCAATTAACTACATAGCAACAAAAAGTTGATTTCAGTACACATTTAATTAAGTACCAAAAATACATTTTAATGTGCTCTTCCAAAAATTAAATGCATTATGACTAATTAATATCAAATTCATATAATACTTCTTCCAAAAAAATCGTCTCATAAGTTGACTGTAAAAATGATGAATTAAAGAAAATGCACATCAATGCTTCAAGCATTTCGCACCAAACCAGTGCCAAAAATTAAATTTTGAAATCAACATTTTTGTGGGAAATGTGATGTAATATGATTTTAAATTGAAGCTTATTGAATTATATAAACAATTATGTAAACGAAAAATTATCTTGTAGTGTTGAAAGTAGAGTAACATGACATAAATACCATTTAAGAAGCAAATTGTGTCCTATCAACTTTGTACATTTAAAATTCGCAGTAGGTAAAGTATAATGTGAGAATATTTTACTCTTGTATCGATCCCAAATTAATTAGAATACATTAAAAGGACATAATTCAAGTTTCTATATCGGAAAACACACGTAGGTCAATCAACACGGATTAATACCACTGGCTTTCTTAAACAAAACATTCTCCAACAGTACAATTACAAGGCCCACTACCGGAAGTCTAAATAAACCACACTTTACAACGGAAGGTAAAATATTTAGACTCTGAAGGAACTGTGAAAAAGTCTCAATATAGGGCCTAAATTTTGTCAATATACAACAGAACTCCAATAATAAGTAGTAAGAGGTAAAGGAAAATCAGGGGAAAAGGCTCCTCTTCTCCCCGTTCCACGCGTGAGGCGCGCGCGGCTCGGGACGGCTAAAATATGAACCTCGGCGGCGACCTCATTCAAGCAGGGACGCCCCTGCGACCCACGAGGCGTCTTGGCCCGCGCTGTTTTCCAATACAAACAAGCAACAAACTTTCTTCGACGAAGCGGCGACGACAAAGTGCGCTCGCCCACAATGTGTAGCCCACCCCCTTCCCATTCCCCCTCCCACCCTCGCCCCAGAGAACACCTGCCATAGCACGGCACTTGGTCGGCGCTTCACGGGCTCGTCTCAGACTGCCTGCCTCATCGTGGCTTTGTTCCGTAACGATTTTCGAGCACTCTTTTGACTCGGTATTCTTGAGACGGTGACAGTAGGTTGTTGTAGGGCAAATGTATTTCTTGTAATAGAGTCACTGAAATGGAAAATCGTTAGTATTTGAACAGCAGGGGGGAAAAAGTTTATTGCTTCCAAGGATAAGTAGAGAAAACAAGTTATAATAGGAAAATTTCTAATTAAAAAAATCCAAATTTAATATTTAAGCCAACTTGGAAGATTGATATATAAATTGAAGCAATTCTGCTAATATCATCAGAAAAATTAACCATTCTTAAAGGATAAGCAATGCATTATCAGCTAAGTTTATATATATAACAATTTTAGAAATTAGAACTGATGTATTCGAAAAAAATAATGCAATATGAGGAATTACTCGTACCTTCATTAAATATTAGAAAAGCCGATAAGGTAGTTAATTTCTCGAGAAAGAATAAAATTATTCCTGGAGTCCGATAAGAGAAAGTTCTTAATTAGCAAATATATGACATGCTTTCAGTTTATAATGACACATATGTCATTAAAAAGTTCAGAAGTCTTTTACTTGTTTCTTAATAGCACCTCTTCTAAAGGCAACATATTAAAAGACACCTTTAAAATAATTCCATCATTCGAATATATAAACGGGGAGAGGTGGTTTAGTGCATCAACTGATGTCACTCCAGTGCCTCTGACCGGGCGGTCCTAGGTTCTAGTCCAGACAGTGGCAGGATTTTCGACACTAGCTTGTCAGCTAAGTCGAATTTAGTCCCTGGGCGGAGGAAGAATGCTAGATATGGGCTGCTTTGATCGGTAGTTTTCCGTCATTTCGTTGATCAACACCACGCAAATGCCGGAGCAGTACCCTAAGAAACGGGCCATGGACCGTGCGCGATCTTTCCTTTTTTCCTTGTCCTATCCTCATCCCTTACACACACACACACACACACACACACACACACACACACACACACACACACACACACTAACATGCACTACATTTCCAAACATGCCAGGCGCTTAGAGCTTGTTCCCGCTGGTGGGAGACACCTGGTTAAAGGGAACCCCGCTAGCCGACGGTAGGTCGGCACCAAAACTCATCTAGGGGAGGATCACCGCTATCTCCAGATAAAAACATGCACTTCACTTACGGGACCATTTTCCACATTAGTTGACGTGCCCGGGATCACTAACCACCAACCAAACGATAATTTAAAAGGTTTTCCAAACGTCTAAACGATTTTGTGGCTGTGGCTGGATTCTACTGACAACTAATTTATTAGTGGATTTAACGCACTTTCATTTAATTTCTTACGTTTAATTGTTTTATAAGAATTTAAAAAGTGTCGCTGAATAACTGAGCAGGCTTTGCGGCTAGAAGACCATAGAATCTGATATGATGGAACACTACTATCTTCTGTAAGAAACATGTTTTTTTTTAGAAACCCGTGCTGATAATGTTCCTAACCTGTAATTTTATATGAAATTACATTGATATCAAATTCTCTCACCCCTTTAAAATTCCCTCTCAGAGTCCACGTACGTCATGTAGTCAGAGCTTTTAGACTGTACTCCAGGGAGACACGAAATCTTACACCTTCCTTACATCACGAATGCATTCAACCTTTCTCATGATTTAACGCCACCGATAGTCAAGCCATTCATTACAATGGTCACATTTTTTTCAACTAGTGTCTTCTCCTCACCGACAAAACCTGCACCTTCCCGGTCGTGAATCACTTGGGCGAGTCATTATCTCGATCGCGAAGTAAATCGAACAGTTTTAGAGAAACGTGCTCGAGAAATACAGTGCCGTTTGCACCGTGCTCTCCGTGCTGAGAAGTGGACAAAAATAAGAAATGGGCAGGAGCCGATTTAAGTCGAGAGGAAATGGAATCGAGAGTCGATCGCCGGGGAATGCAGGAGCAACGACAGTAGCGTACAGTGGTCTGAAAAGAATCCAAATGTACGAACATTTGAATAATTTCGTTAAAAACTGCTTTTCGAGGATAAAACTAAGGGAACATGGTCTACATAATAAAATTGAAACACTGGTTCAATCATTCACCTTTCTTTTAAATAAATTACAAGTGATTTTATCAGAAGTTTCCTACATTTAAATAATAATTATAAACTTTAAACACTCACAATTTTTTAAAGCGATGGATTGAAACGGCATTTTTCAATTACAAAATATTTATAATTTTTCAACGCTATATTAATATTGGAAAGACATTTTTAAATCGCTCATCAAAGTTTATTTTTATTAAAAGATGCAGATTTGAAAGTGTCTACTTGAATAAGGCTTAATTGATTAACACGACAATACAAAATGTATATTTGAAAGTTTAAAAACATTTCAGAAGAGATATTACTAACGATTAATTACAAAAGATTGCAACATAAAAGCATTTTTATTCTAGTGAGCACGAAGTTTTATTCCGCTGAGAGTAACTTTGACTTCTTTTCTATTAGATGAATAAATGAATAAAATGTGAGGAAATAATTTTATTTCCGGTTATTTGAAGTTTCTATAACTTATATTTCTTAGTAAACATTTCTCAAAAATAAAATTAGTTTTCGTTATGAGGGCATTTCGTCGGCTTTCGGACTAGTGTGAGGCAGTGCCGTCTTCAGAAGCGCCGGGCGTTCGCAGAAATGCGAATTTTTTATTCGTCCTTGACACCCCCGCTTCCACGCCTTTTAGAGTGGGAAAAAGAACGGCCGCGATGGAGCCACTTAGAACCGAGGCCGGAGGAAAGAGATAGAGAGAGAGAGAAAGAAAGAGCTATCCCAGAACAAGTTTGAAAAGTCCCTTCGAGTGCGGAGGTTATTTCGGAGGCTGCCTCGGTTTCAGACGATGGCCAGGTCGTCGCTCCTACGCGACGATGGAGCTCCCTTTGGATTCTGTCACTCGGCAGCTGACAACCTGTTTCCTTCTGTTTATTGACGAGTGTTCCTCGCAAAGTACAATATAATTCGGACATTTTTCAATTATTATCTTATTGTAAATTTATTTTATTTTTATTTTTATTTTTTACGTCAAAAAAACAGTTAATAACTGCGTATGACGTGCTATGGGGAAAAGTGAATTGTGTGCACATTTTCAAAATTCTGTGATCCCTACACTAAGTCATATACTACTTAAATTTTGAATTTTCTGAAAGGAAAAAACTCGAAGTAATAAAATCTATTTTCAAGGATAAACAAGCAATAAATTTTGAATTTTTAAAGGAGAAAACAAAACAAAAACTCCCATGTAATAAAATCTATTTTCAAGGATAAATAAGCAATAAATTTTGATATTGTATGATATTTTGTATCTTATCATATCTTATGATATTTTGTAAAATTACCGTTAGTTACAAAGTGACTACAACTAATACGTAAATACATAAAAAAAAACCAAAATTTCATGCAAGTTCAACAAATAAAATCTCTCGTACAACACTCAATAAAATTATTTTAACAAAAACATTCTTCACGAATACTGCAATGTGTTTAGCATACATACAGAACAGCAGTTCTTGGTATACCAAGGAGAGAAGAACAAACGGCTAGTCCATAAATCACGACCACGTCAAAAGCAAATATTAAGTGTCGGGCGGCTTCTTCCTTGGAGTCTTGCTATTACATGCCTTCAGATGTGTAAATCGCAGTGTCCACACTTGTTGAGAACAAAATTTGGCAATGCCTACGCTGGATGCTGGGGCAGCAATGAAGTCAAAAGAGTGCGCGGGACGCCATTTCACTATCGTCCTGGGCTGAGGCGTTGCACATACGTTCTAGACAGTTCAGTTTATTTATTTATTTATTTATTTTACGTCAAAAACAGTTAAAAACTGCGTATGACTTGCTATGGGGAAAAGTGAATTGTGTGCACATTTTCAAAATTCTGTGATCCCTACACTAAGTCATATACTACTTAAATTTTGAATTTTGAAAGGGAGAAAAAAACAACAAAAACTCCCATGTAGTAAAATCTATTTTCAAGGATAAATAAGCAATAAATTTTGAATTTTGAAAGGAGAAAAAGCAACAAAAACTCCCATGTAATAAAATCTATTTTCAAGGATAAATAAGCAATAAATTTTGAATTTTGAAAGGGAGAAAAAAAAAAAACTCCCATGTAATAAAATCTATTTTCAAGGATAAATAAGCAATACATTTTGGCTCTTATTACTTCCTGCCGCGACAACATGGAAACGATAATTTGAATAATTGTATTTCCCACTGAATTCTAGAAGACGTGCACAGAAAATGAAGTTACATTTATCTTGCTATCATACTTCTTTCGGAGTAACGAGTGAGACGCTGAACGACTGTCATATACATGGGTGTCATTTGAAATATTTTAAGTCGATTGCACTCAAAATATTTCTCTACATTCGTAAGCAATGCACTTCCATAACCTCAATAACTGTGTTTTATATAACACCTGACTTATTTCACACATCTGAACAGCGCAGAAAACAACTTACTCTTGATTGGACATATTTTAATTAGTTTAAGCAGGAAATAGTTAAACGATCAAAATTTCTAGCTACTCTTATAGTATGGTAGTACTCTACTGTACTAGCACTCTTATAATTAAGCAGCAACATAATAAAGGCGAGTAAATGAAGTCAAGAGCTGCACTCGCCGCTATATCACCTTCTCCCAGTTTGCTTCACTTGTACTGGACTTCACAGCAATGGCAATCTATTCCTATAAATCCGCCTGTCGCACTGAGTTAGAGAACTCAGTCGGTATGCGCGCCAGGATAACACGATCAAATATTTTCATTTTAAAGTGAAAATCGTTTCATTGCTTTTGGATTTTTCATGAGTTTTTGAGAATCTAGCAAAACCGTTGACACCTCTCACAAGGTCGGAGGCTGCAGGGTTTCTTTCAATATCTGCACGCATTAGAAATAGAGATAACGTACCAAAATTCTAACTCATTTACGCGTTGATTTCACAAAACTGTTGCCAGGACTTTTCCCTTTCAATTTACTCAATTTCTAATTATTACTGAGGCGAATGTTTTTATTCATGCTCACTCTACTGAGACAGTGTAAACGTTGGATTTCTTGTTATTGTACACTGTGAGATTCATCCACAACTGGAAATGATGCAGTTACCTATCGTAGTACACAAAAAGATGTTCTGTTTACACTGAAATACTTAAAATACTAATTATAAAACGTAAAAAAATACAAAATAGATTCCGACATAGAAAGTGTCTCTCGAACTCAGGTCATTTGCAGTACAGGAAGGCATTATTAGTACTGTGTGTGTCTTTTAAGAAATGGCGTGATCATCAAACATAAACTTTCCAATCAACCACTGGAAGCAAACTAAATACGAATAGGGTTATGATCTGGGCTGTCCGGGTGACGTCGCGTCGAAGGCTGGGGTGCCGACGTTTCGACCGACATATCGCGGTCCTCTTCAGGGCTGTACTGCCGGTCGAAACGTCAGCACCCCAACCTTCGACGCGGCGTCACCCAGACAGCCCAGATCATGAGTCTGGCCGCGGAAGCCTACGATACCACGAATAGGGTTAGTTGATTTCAATCGTAATTAACAACACTAGCATAGCACTTACAAGAAACCACAAATTTCACGTTCACTTACAAATTTGCAGAAGCAAACTAATGATGTTATCCAATATATTAAGCACAGACAAGAACAATAACAAATTCTATAGGGTGAAAAAGGCAGAAAGGGCGGAACTCGTCCTCTTCTCCCGCAGTCGCAGTCGCCGGCCACCCCGGCCCTTAAGCAAAGGGTCTCCCCCTCGGGCAATTAAAGGGAGCCGCCTCCAGGCATAACTTATGCATAGCGGAAGGCGGACGGCCGTCGCGGCGCGCCGATCGAGAAGAAAGCGCGGCTCGATGGCGATTATGGCAGAGGGGCGAGTGATTTGCGAGGCGATGGGGACAGCCCTGCTGTAATTGCCCGCGGCTTCTCCGGCCTCTTCAAGGGGACTCTTAAAAAAGCTCCGGCGGTACACTTCATCACCTTCGTTCTCTGGCGCATCAACCCCCAATGAATTTTGGCCAGACCGCCCTTGTCCCCAGCCCTTGCAGACGCTGGTTTGCGACAATCTGATACATTGGTAATATCGTCGCAAAGGTACACTATCATTGAAGCATAGTTGACACTCGTACGCCAGAAATCTGAGACTGGATTGATCTTTTTATGAGGCTATAACTCCCATTTGGCCTGGTGACAAACACTAATATAACAAACACGTTACGAGCTCGTACGAGTTACTTTCCTGAAAGTAGTTGCCTCCGGCTTCTCTAGGCTCTTGAAGAGCACCCACGAAAAGAGCTTCCGGCACGATTGTTACACTTCTCCATCTTACAGCTCTGGCACAACATTCCCGAATGAATTGTGGTGTGATATCCCGCTGGAAACGCGTAATTTTCTGGCGAAAATTCACGTATTTAAGGACATCGCACGACACCATTATGGCGAGATAGTTGACACTCATACCTGTGAATGCGGTTTAGTCATTTTCTGTGATCGTATGATGCGGCCACCACTGATGATAAACGCGTAAGATCTGTTACTATCTATATTAAATGTTGGTTTTGTTTCGAATACAATATTGGGTTGCAAAATACAAATTTCCTCAAAATACTTTTCATCTTAATATATAAAAGAAAACTATGGCGCTACAGAATGGCACAGACTTTCTCGTACCAATTTCTCTAATTTCCTTGGTGTGAACTGGTTTTACGGTCTTGCTCCATTCTTTGACCAGCTGCCATCTATCGTCGCCCAAAGTACACATTTTTTTCATTTTCTTAACGTTTCGATTTCTTAATAGTAAAACCGAAATATTACTTAAAGAATATTAAATAAAAGTATAAACTCGTTCTAAATAGAAATTTCCATTGAATAATTTGAAGTTCGAAAAAATCTTCAATTTGTAAAAAATCGTACGCATGGTTTAGGTGCTAGTAGTGTTCACACACGGACGGACAGACGGACATTTCGTAAACAAAACACTTTTTCGGTATCAGGGGACCCCAAAACGCGTATTTCTGTTGAAATCTCGAAATCAATTTTAGTAGATAGTTTCGTAGGTAGTTTAGTAGTAGTAGATAGTAGTTTAGTAGATAGATTTTTTTTAGAAATATTTTAGAAATTTAGCGAGTTTTCATCCTATGCAACGTATTAACTAAATGACGTATACAATAAATGGGATCGGCAAAATTAATAGTTCTAAACATGATACCACAAGGCGCAACCACAACTACATTATCATCGAGTATTCTGCTCTTCAGCACCCTCCGTCCTCCTCTTCAGATCTCTAGTCGTCTTGAAATTTACATACGTATCATGTTTCTACATCGTGAAGTCGTAGGCTTCCGCGGCCAGAGTCATGTAAATGATCTTGGCTGTCCAGGTGACGCCGCGTCGAAGGCTGTGTTGCCGACGTTTCGACCACGACAAGATGGTCGAAACGTCGGCAACACAGCCTTTTTTCGCTTCTAGAAACTTTATTATTCTAGTGTGCCCCACAATTCCAGTCACCTGGACAGCCAAGATCATTTACATGTTTCTACATCTTTCCTTCCGCCATCTCAATCCTCTATATCTCATCTTATTATATTTTCTTTCATCAATTCTATCCAGTTCCTATGTCTATTTATCCCTATTATCATCAGCCTTTTTTCGCTTCTAGAAACTTTATTATTCTAGTGTGCCCCACAATTCCATTTTATCTTTATCCTTCTTCAAACCTACATTTCAAATGTACTCACATTTTTCCAAACTTCGTCCTAATTGCCGACATCTGCGGCATGCAGAAGGAGTTTAGGAATCTAGGAATATTAATTCGCACTGTGGATGTGCTTGTATCCCGGTACGGAGAGGGAGGGAAAGAGAGAGAGGGAAAAGAGAGAGAGGGAGAAAATGAAATAGATAGAGAGGAAGAGAGAGAAAGAGAGAGAGAGAGAGAAAGAGAGAGGGACGGAGGGAAAAGAGAGGGAGGGAGGAAATGAGATAGATAGATAGATAGATAGATAGATAGATAGAGAAACGCGGCCGGCCGCGGCCTCGCCCTCCGTCACCGCCCGCCCACGCCGCCGGCGCGAGGGGCGGGGAGGGAGATCCTTAATCCGGCAGCTGCCCATTTCGCAGCGCGCCCTAGGGGCGCGGCCGGCCGCGGCCTCGCCCTCCGTCACCGCCCGCCCACGCCGCCGCCCTCCTAGCGCTCGCCCTCGCGTCGCTCCTAGCACCGCCCTTCTAGCCCTCCTAGTCCCTTGTCGTTTGTTGTGGAGCTGTCGCACTAATTAAAGATAAGTGACATAGCATTTCTATTTGCTGTTGTAGACATTTGTAGTTGCGTTGGGAGAGGTGGCTCATAGCATTAACTGACATCACTGCAGTGCTCCTTCATACACACCCATTACCTCCCTGTGAATTTCATCCGAGGTTGGGATTTAAGACCACAAAATAAAACATAAAAATTAACAAAACTTCTCTGATCTTCAGAAATAGACGTCAGCACATAGGATTTAAACTGCAATTATTTAGAATACGCTTTATCTTTGCTCAGTGGTACACACTTCTGCTGTGAGAGATACTTCTGTCCAAAAAACCAGTAACTTCGGTGAGAACTTTAAAGTACTTTTTGTGAGAGTTCAGATCACTGACATACGCGTTCGAGAGAAAAATGTCAAGTTTATTTATTGATCCGCCCTCGAAATATCCACTACGTTTGTAATGGTATTGGTTTAATTGCACACTCTGTTTCAAAATTACCCTCCAACAATCTTCGAGAAAGTCCTACAATGTTCCTGAACGGTGAGTGGTTCCCCATTTTCGGAGGCGCACGGCTGAACGTCCGTTGGGTTCTCCCACTTGGCCCTTCTCCAAGTTCGCGGGCCGCGCGCGGTGGCCAGGCCGTGGCCTGGACGGAGCAGCCTGCCAAGGTGTCTGCGGGGAGCTCGGAAGTCTGCGAACACGTGAAGCGGCGAGACCGCAACGAGGGGCGATCCCCGGCACAGCCCCCCCCCCACGCCGCCACCTCGGGGGAATCGGATTCAGATCCCGGTCTCTGCTTCAGGAACGTGCGGTTGGCAGCAAGTGCCGGGCAAGGAGGATTCCGTGTGTCCGTTCCCTTGCTTCAGCTTCACATTACTCCGTATTTCTGAGTCGGTCTTAAACGTGTTTCTCTGCTTTTTTCACTCTCTCGTAACACTACAGATGAACAATACTAAAAGAAATTAAATTTATGTTAACTCGACTACTGCAAGATTCAACTCACACAAGTCCAAATTGCTATTTTTAATTAAATTCACGAAGTAATTAACATTTACTAAAAAATGATTTATAGTTTGAACGGTACGTGTAGCGTCTGATTTCAGAGATTGCTGCTTCCTAAAGTAAAGCCACGAAATATCACTAATATCAGTCACACGATCAATTTCTATGTGTTCATAAATGTCTGAATTTACTCTAGACACCAAGTGCAAGTTATAACGAAGACACCGATGCGGTGCAGTGGAATTACACCCGCAGTCATGGGCACAACCCCGTGGAATAATGTGTGATTGGCTCATGTGATGAATCTGCCGACGATAGTGTGTGAGGTATTGATAAAATAAGCAACATCCGGAATAACATATATTCCCATTTTCATGACAAGACATTCATCATGGGCCGACCGCGATTTGAACCACTGATATCAGACGTCACAGACACAGAAACCAAAGAGGTAAACTAATGTGGCACACACTGATGGGTCTGACTGGATGGAATATTCACAGTACGTGCTACACTTCCCACCGTACCGGAAATTAATGCCACTAACATATGGTTTGTGAATAGATTAGTAGATGGTGATGAATATGTTGTTGAAGAAATGAATGGCAAAGCAATAGTGCACTGAGACAGCTGATGTGAGAGAAACAGGGACAATTTTACTGGGAAATTTCACCGAGCCAGTTTCATCTACCGCTATCTACATGTGCTCCAGATTTGAACCCTCTTTTCCCTTAACTGATAGCGCTGGTCACTATACAACTTAACGTTACTAGTGAAGTCGTACAGATCCGCCTTTGGAGCGATGTGAGGGCTCTAGCAACGACCTGTTGGAGAGTGGTGACGAGGCGCGAGACGAAGATTGGCCAGGACGCGCTGCACACATGGGGCTCGTCCGTCAACCGCGGACCATGAGGACTAGCGCCACAAGCGGCGCACATGAGGGTGCCTGAGCCGATTCACTTGGCAGAGCATGGGTTCCCCTCGCCGCGTCCAGCGAAACCAAGCAGCAGCCACCAGATTACGCGGGGTGTGCAAATGGAGTTCATTATACATATTTGATCAACGCATATTTCGTATTTCCCAGAAATATGTCACATTTTTGTCGTGCAAAGTTGTCAAAAATTACGCACCGGCAGACAGTAACGACCGCATCCTTCTGTAGTTTTGTCTACAGCTCCGATGAAGAGTTGATGGGCCTCGAGCAGTGGCGTTGGCCCAACTGTGGCAGGTGAAGGCGCCCCGAACACGCCGGCGGCCTCTGGTGGGCTTATGAATTAGGAAGCGCGCAGCCGTCGGAGCCTGCATCTTACAGCCCCCGCGCCCCACCCACTACGTCCGGCGCCGCCCGGGCGGAAAATTTATAGGCCCGCAGCGATATGGAAGAGAGGGGGAGGGGGGTTCGCTGGACGGAGTGGTGTTGGCTTGCCCTGGCGGAGGGGGGGGAGGATAAGAGATGGCTAAGGTGCAGATGGCAGGGAAAGCAAACGGATCAGTAAGCGACAGCGAACGTAAGAAATGTCCATTAAACAAAAATGAGTAATATGAGTGAGCTAAATGTTTACAGAAGATTCCAAATATCTACTTCATTTTTATTTACCTCTACATTTTAAATGAGCTCCTTCTCACCAAAATATGCTATTTACATCCGCACACAGAGTCGCAAAATTTCAAAAAATAGGTCGAGTTTTTTAGTGGTATATCAACAGAATTCGATAAAATTAAAGTAGCATTAGTTTTTAATTAGAATTTTGAAAGACTTGAAGGGAAAATTTGTTATTAGAAAAATAATGGCACATTTTCTTTGTAACGTTAGGCCGAGGTCAATGCAAAATAATTGTATCAACCAATTTCAACACAGTTTACTAAAAGGCGATTAAAATAAAATAAAATATCGATATCTAATAAGACATTAGTAAACTCTGGTGGTGGAAATTATAGAAAAACATTTGTGTTAATAAAATATCTATGTAACAGAACACCCCTATAACGTGAATATAAATACCTACATATCAAGATAATGTTCATGTGAAAGTAATTTTGAAGTGCATTCCAGGAAGAGACAGGATGACCTTCAGACATTTGTGAGAATGAATTTTGTTCAAAATGAAATAATTGTTGCAACTATTCGTGAGTTTAAACTGAGCTTCCCCAAAACCGATACAGTTAACATAGGTCTATCCTGTGCATCAGACACACATTAATATTCCGGTCATGGCGCACGTTGAACAAAACCGGTACTTGGGTAAGTACTGCTACACAAAAGATTTTTGTTCAAACACCTCCAACACCCATTCCGCTCCCCTGCGCTGAATACCTCCTCATCTACACCGAGTCGGGCCGCGCTTAAGCGCAAAATTCCGCCCCCTTTAAACAGCTATACGCAGCCATTACGACCCCTAGGCCGCAGAGAGACCCATTACCATCCTGACACCGAACATCCCGCGCCGGAAGGTAACGGGAGGCTTGCAAACGGCGCTCGTGTATTGCGCCCACCAGCCGCCTCCACGGCCACGCCCCCCAACGCCAGACGCGGGGGGCAGCAGTGGCAACGCCGCCGGCGCGCCCCCCTTTGGAACCCCGTCGGGTCCTTTGTTTTAAGTAGCGGCGCCGCGCGGGAGGGGACGCGGCAAGGAGCCCTTAAAGGGTTTTTAATGCGCACGCCGCGATTGGGCGCGGCCGGAGGACCTCGGTCCTCAGTCCTCGCCGAGGCCCTCGACGCGCGCCGGGCAGAGCGAGGGTGTGTGCACGCACCCCTCCAGAAGACAGTGGGCGGCAACGCGAGGACGAGGGGCAAACGGTTCTTCAGGCGCTATAAGCGGCGGCGATGGTGTAGCGGTTAGCGTATCGGACTGCTATACTCAAGTTTGCGGGTTCAAACCCATCGAAGCCGTGGATTTTTAAGGGCGAAAAAATCATTCGTACGCCTTCCT